>CM064511.1:2980326-3188039 GCA_032716605.1 Paralithodes platypus | reverse complement strand
GCGGACGAACTAATGAATTATATAAAGTGCGTATAACGTTTTCGAATCTGTATTCAAAAGATCTCCCAATGAAGCCAATAATTTTATTGGCGTTTTTTACAGCTTCAGCGACTTGTTGGGTAGGTTTGAAATTACTTGTTATGATTACTTCAAGGTTCGTTTCTTTATTTATGTTCCTTAGTTGATTTCCGTTAAGCAAATAGTGTGCGCTTTCATTTTGACTGCCGATGTGGAGCACTTTGCATTTATCTATATTGAAATTCATCTGCCATTTCTGAGCCCAGTTAGATAGCTTGTCTATATTTCTGAATCTTTCGTATGTGCGATGGCGAGTTTACTTTGATTGCAATTTTCGCAAATTTCGAGATTCTGCATGATAGCCCATCAATATCATTAATATAAATAAGAACATTAATTGGACCGAGAACTGATCCTTGTGGTACACCGCTAGTAACATTTATCCAACTTGAGGCTTTGCCGTTAATAACTACTCGTTGCTTTCGCTCACTTAACCAATCCTGAATCCAATGAAGAACAGACCCATGAATACCGTGAGCTTAAAGTTTTTCTATCAGTCTGTTGTGAGGCACGTTATCGAATGCTTTTTGAAAATCTAGGTAGGCGATATCTACTGCTTTATCTTCATCATATATATTTAACCCCTTCTGTACCGGCGACGTCTTTTGTATTTGATTTCAGCTTCATATAGACGATTGTATGAAGCTTATAGGAAGGATATATGGTAGCTAAAAGGATTGAGATAGTCTGTCACCTTTTAATTGGTCGACGTCTTTCCTAAACTAAATATAATCGTCTAATAGTACCCCGAATAATATGATAAAGACGTTGCCGGTACAGAAGGGGTTAAAATATCGTGGAAAAAGTCAAGATGGTTGGTCAGACATTATTATTTTTTTCTTCTATATTCCAACTACTCCCTCTCGGGAATAGGCTGATAACCTGTACACTCTAACGCTGAACACGGTGAGGCCCGTGAGGTCTTGCTCCAGACTAGGGAGTCAGACATGTGAAGCACCCCGGCCCGAAGCAACTCCATCACTGAAGTCGCCTCGCCTCCGCGCTTCACAGTCTCATCCCCCAGGCTCGGACCCTCTCTCTTAGAACGCCACCTATTGAGCAATTAACTCACTAGGCATTGCCCCCATGTAGCATAGTTTTGAATCTGGGAATGTTCATACAATGCTATTTAATCAGGGAACAATGAGGGTATTTATTTGGCATTTCGGTGTGCTGCGGTAATGCACTGATACTACTTGGTACAGTACATCACAAATTCCATCCCAATAATATCTTCCCATTGACATATTGGGACTCGAACCCGGGTCCATTGGATTACCAGTCCAGGGGCAAGACCACTCCGCCACACCTTCAGACACCATGCTGTGAGTCCTTTATAAGGTTGTTATTTTATAATGGTATACAATTATATTTCGTACTATTGTTTCAAGCAGGTTGCATTAATTATGAGTGTGTTATAATACAAAACTATGACAGAGCGTGAGTGTGTTGAGTTTGTGTGTATTAAATAGCCATGTTACTGTGTTGGTTACTCAGCTGTTATGTAGATGTTGTAGCGGATTATGGTATTAATTATGAAAACTTGCCTTTAATCCGACACAGAGATAGAGTAGATTCATATTTTGCATACTTAGTTTCACATTTCGATTAGTTTGATCATGCTAATTAGCTTAATCAAAAGGGGTACAATTGTTATCGTAGCTCCCCTACTTTATATTTCCACTTGATGTTTCCTTCTTTCTCCGGCCTCCATATATTTCCCATATTAGCTCTCTAATGACCCTTCCCAATCACCTTTACGCGTCGGTAAAACTCACATATCAGTCATACAATTACTGCCTGCGACCAATTAGAGAAACACAATTCACACATAAGTTTCCTAATAAGAAGAGAGAGTAACTGACACAAGCGGCTGATGGTAGCCATGTTTCTCTTTTGTCACAAATTATCAATTTCCCTCCATTCATCCTTAATGCCATAGGACATAAAGGCTACCAATATATTGGAACCGCTTAGCAGACGTCTTTTGGAAAACAACACATTTGTGTTTAATCACAATAACACACCTGTGAATATTGAATATCTGTAGCGTTATTATGTATGTGCATGTTTTACATCACTGTTGTTTATTCTTATATTAATGTATTAAATGACTTCACTATTATTCTATATTATGTGGTAGTCAATTAAAATATTGAAACAAATTCACTTGTTTTGCGTTACTAGCTATTTTATATTTGCATCATCATTAACAGAACTGTTACTATGTTCTACCCTAGACTTACGAATACAACACAAAATAATACGTGTGCCAATTATATATTCGATACATAATATTATTATGCAGATAACTGATATTTGGATGTTATTTGGATGACAGGAACATATTTCTGATATGTTCCTTACTCTCTGCTTATGAAAACAAATAAATTTGGAGTTTTATATTGCTATTTTGGCATACTTTATGATAAACTTGTGAATTAAATTAAATGCGTGTACATTTACCAGTTAATCGGTTTAACAATGTACATAAAAACAAAATGCTTAACTTGCATAAGAACACAACGCACAACCGGACCTGGATGTTAGAAGTGAAATGGTTCAGCACATTTATGTGTGGAACATTTTACATACATAATATTTGACATGGATCAAACAAAAAAACAGTTCAAAACGAAAGTATAATTTGTTTTGCTAATTTACAGAGAGAGAGTGTAGTGCAATACAAGATTCCTTTTGTTTCACTTATAATATTTCATAAGAATGGACAACAAGGTCTTCGAGAGGATAACTATTATTTTGTAATTTCCTATAGCTCTCCATTTCTTCGTTATGACCAACCTGACATATGTCTCCCTGTAACAAACACACACACACACATGCATACATTAACCACAACAAACAGACACAATGCCCCAGCTTAATCCCTCTTATAAAAACCTCCACAACCCGTTCCTCACATCGCTCTCATTAAGGATTAGTTGGGTTTTAATTGGGAGGCGGGAAGGGTATTCTTTGTAAGGGATTTGGGATCAGAGAGATTGTGTCGGTAACGAGGGTTTAATGAGGTTTTAGGGGTGCTGATTTGGACGATCATAAAGAATGATGAAGGAAAGGAACCAACAATTCTTCTACTTATTCTCATTCGGCAAATTGTTGGAAGTTATGAATTGGAAAAGGGATTGAAGTAGAAAGTTGGCAATTAAATAAGCTTTGTCACGATTAAATAATAATTATCGCTTTTAATTGATTGGGGATCAAACTAACTCACCAAATTCATTACTGGCGTTAAATGGGTTATATCTATGCAAGTGAGTAAGTGAAGGGAAGCACTTTGCGGGTGTAATGATGACTGGAGCTGGTTTTCAGGGATTGATTAGGAATGAAGCAAGAATTCGGGAATGTAGGAGTATATTGTAAATGATTGGAGAATATGGAATTATTTGGGTGTGAATAAAGACCCAAAGGTGATACTGGGGGAAGGGACAGTAGATTGAGGGGTATGGGGAGGTGATTGGAGACTGAGGCAAAACATTAACACATAATCGTGATTAATATGTTTTTGTGTTTTCAGAAACGATTGAACATTAGAGAAGTATACAATAATTCCCATTCAACCTCCCTTAACTACCAGGGAACCGTCATAACCTAAACAATATAATCTTGTGGTAAAAAAAAAACATAGATCATAGTAAAACATTTTCTAATAACTGCTAACTTGTATAATTGCTAACAGGTATGGGGATATTGTTACTGTTGGCATTATGAATCCATCAATTTTAAGGCATTGCCGTAATCATTTCAATTCATCGCTTTTATCATTTGGACGCATGTTCGAGAAGGACTGCAATGTGAAGGAGGGATAACTCATAGGCGCTAACAGATTACCTAATGCCACGGGTAAAGCTGTGATGAGGTGCCACAATTACTGCAAGTTTAACTGAATAATGACCCCAACAATTATCTGTACAACAGTGGAATGGATGCAGCATTCATTTGTATATATAAATAAAGAAATGCATTAATTTTATTAGGTTATTGCATTCTAAATGCTCAATCAGAGAAGTCACTTGATATTCATATGTAATGCCTAGGTACTCGTCAGGTAAAATTTGATTAACTAGGTAAAGAAGCCCAAGCTTCTTTGATGCATTTTAGCTTTAAATGTTCCCCATTAATTCAAGCAAGATGACAGGGAGTGTGGTTGACAGACTTAAACCTCTATCAATGGATGAAGGGGGAGTGAATACGCATGATGAAAGAGGAAACATGATAAATAACGTAAAGTAAATGAGTAAGACAAATTAAAATATTAGTACTTCGCCAAGGTATTTGATCATTAATTTTACACTATGGAGGATGACTGAAATCATAATTATCATACCATTATATTATTAGTATGGACCTATGAATAAATGAAATATAAATAGCAAACCAAAGCACATAGTTTAAAATAAGACGTTATAACAGGTAATGGCAGAGGTACATTGGAAATATGATAAAGAACAATACGGCAATATAGACAAAGGATAATGAATTAAACAAAATACAATGAGAGTGGAAGAAGAAGGATAAGGATAATATTACACAAGATAAGACAAATGGAATTTAAATACAGCCAAATAAATATGATAATATATAATAAAATAAATTTTAAGGAAAAATAACATGGAAATAATGCAAAAATTATATTAATTCAAACAAATACATATAACTGAAAGGAGAACGGAGAAGGGACAAGCAAATGAAGTTAGCATAATTGGTAGACAGAGTAACAACATAACTGGAACAATAAAAGGTCATGTGCGAACAACAATATTAAAGCATCCATAAAAAAATAAGGCCAACACCCGGACAGAGGAAAGAGGGACAGTTGGGATAAACACATTTGAGTTACGCATTTATCCCGTTTATCTTGGTAATCAGTAGACGATTTTATGAAATTTAGGAAGGATAATTAGGATTTGAAGGGGTTCAGTACTATCTCAATCAAGTATTTAGCTCACGGAAGTTCACCCTAAGCTGTATACAATCGTCTAATGATAGCCATAATAAACTGTCAAAACGCGTCATGATCCTCAAGGGGTTAAAGATATAAATAAAAACACGAATAACACTCTACCCCCTGCTGAAATAACTTTGAAAAGTTGACAGAACGATGATAAAAATCATATGAGGGGGATCACTTTATTGACATTTCGCAGATAGCTTCTCCAGGTCACCTGAACAAGCAATCTGCGAAACGTCAATAAAGTGCTTCTCCTCATATGGTTTGTATATTCACTCTACCCCCTCCCCACCACCATCCCTCACTATCTCTCTCTCTCTCTCTCTCTCTCTCTCTCTCTCTCTCTCTCTCTCTCTCTATCTATCTATCTCATTAAAGCGGATTACCTCTCTTTACTCGGCCGCCTGCCTCCCAAACACCCAAGGTATTGTTGTTGTTGTTGTTGTTTGTGGTAGTGGTTGTTGTGAATGTTACTGTAGTGTTTACCTCCCGGTTCATGATGATATACTTTGTTATTGTTGTTACCTCTACTGTTGTTGAACCTGTCTCATATATATATACCGGTATATATACAGTATATATATATATATATATATATATATATATATATATATATATATATATATATATATATATTCAGTATATTTGATGTAGTTTTGTGTACAGTTGTGCTAATAAGTGATGTCTCGGCACCAGGTATGTTTTGATCAATAATTGGTATCAGCAATATCTAAGTTTCATTTCTTCTTAATGTGTGAAATATACAAACATTTTTCCTACACTTACCCATCCTATTCAACATCTGACAGACATTAATACAGCACAGAGCAAGCCAAACTAAATGGCAACTGGACATTACTTATTAGCGCGACCGTACATAATAATGAACACATTGTTATTTGCCGTTAAATATATACTGTATACTTTAAGGGGAGATTTCTACTGGAGGGATTTTTTTCTGTACCCCTTTTTCCCCTCATGCTTATCCCAATTGCTTTTGAGATTCTAAGACGTTCCCACCATTAGTTTGGCGATATTAAGAACTTTTGCCCCATTTATGTCAATGTTAAGACCTTTCGTGCCATTTAGGTGTTGATTTTTTCCTGGCGAGCGATAGCGAGCCTGTAATTTAAGAGGAACTGGCCTTCGGCCGGGACAATTTTCTATCGAAAAATGTACAAATTTATCTTGAAAGGGGGTCAAGGGGTGTAATTTCAAGCTTGATGGAAGTCTAGGAAACACACTAAAAACCTCCCCTTAAAATACCTAAGCAGACATGTTAGTTAACACCTTCACCATGATTCACCTCGCACCTAACTTCTCATGTAATTGTATATGTGGTTTTAATTCAATACACATATATTGTGTTGTGTATTTTGTCCTTCTCGCTTTACTCCCGGTCTTTCCACAATCATCTTCTAAGAAACGTCTGGGGAGGATATAAGAGAACCCGTCTGGGAAATATTTGTAAACAATTATTATTTTACATAAGTTGACAACATGAGAAGAGTCTTTGCATTGTTATGTTCTTGGTTTTGTACCAGATTTATCCTCTTTTGACATACTATTATAGTGATATTATACACAACATTAAACATAATCCTTGGTTTATTTGTTTTCTTTGTTTCCTGTATGAGGTAATCCCTCCTTTTCCTCTTATAAATTCCTTCTCCTTCTTCCATAAGCTTATTATAAATAGATAACTTAAGATCGAAACAAATTAAACACATTAATTCAAACAAGTGCATGAACACATAGCAAGAGTATAAGCTCATCTATTGGAGTCTGTGTGTCCAGATGTTTTGAGAACCTTAAAATGCAACTGTCTTTCAGTCTTTCAAATTGGTAGGGAGGGAACTTGTTACAGGCAAAATTGACATTTGTCTTCCCCATACAGTTTAGGTCATTGCAATTTTAACACACAAAGCTTATCCCTGTTCCTTCAAGTGCAGTGGAATTCATGTAATGCTTAGATTTGGCATTAGTTCTATGAACTCTTCCCAATTGTATCTGACTGGGGATGATATATATATATATATATATACCGATATACAGGTATATATATATATATATATATATATATATATATATATATATATATATATATATATATATATATATATATATATTAGTAAAGCCAGGTAATAAATTTTCTTTAATACATGCGAGGTTGAAAGAAATGGCAATTTCTGCGTTGGAAATTTTATTATTCAAAGTTTCCAGGTCTCTGATGAGTTTTCGCTGGGTGGCAGGAAGTAGATGAAGGAGATGAGCAAAATTCATGGTGGTACAGGGTTACATAAATGTAAATGATGATACAGGATATACGACGCGTTTCACTGGACAACCAGCATTATCAAGTAAGGATGGAATGATATAAAAGGTAAACAGGAAGGGTATATATAGAGGGTGGAGGATCAGAGGAGGCAAAAGTCTACTATTGGTGGAGGGGTATTCTAGGAAGGAGAAAGGGGGGAACTGCTTCACGCATGCGCACTGGATGCGGGATGGTGGTCGGTTGGTGGGGTCGAAGCTGATTGGCTGCGTGTCGAGGGGCGTGGCCTAAGTTGTGTGGCGCCTGCGGAAGACGAAGCTGAAGGAGGTAGCGCGGGGGGCTGCGTCAAGGGCACCGGGGGGCGACGGGGGGTGTTAGGTCCTGTATGAAAGTGCCTTTTGGCAGAAGGAAGGATCTGAAGGTCCAGAGTTTGGTTGTTGATGTTGGGATGTAAGGCTTGGATATATAAAGCTTCGAGTATAGGTAATCTCCTTGGGTCACTTTCTTTATCGAGAAGTTTTGGTGTGTTTCTCTAACTCGTTGCGTGTGAGGTGAGGGTGGTTAGGGGTGAGATAGTGGTCTTTGATGGCTCCAGCCTGAAGGTGAAGAGTTAGCCGACGTGAAAGACGAGTCTGCGTTATACCAATATAGGAATGAGGTCCACAGTCCTCATAATTACAGGTATGTTGGTAAATGACGTGATCGTCGGTCATCGGGCTCTTTATCTTGGTGGAGGCTGGTTTGTTGCGGAGAACGAGGTTGGAGGTCTTGGGGGATTTGTAATAAATTATTAATTTGATTTTGTTTTCCGGGTTGGTTGGGTGGACATGCTTGGAGATTATTTCTTTTAAGACGGCCTCGTCATTTTTGTGTTCAGAGGACATGTAATTGCGGTAGAAGATCTTAATTTCATTGGGGGGGTCAATGTTGGGAGGGCTTTGGGTGTACCATTTTTCAAGATGGTGGCTGATGGTGCTGGAGATGTCGGAGTTGGAGTATCCGTTATTTACTAAAACTTGGGATAGTCTTTCTAGTTCCTGGTGGGTGTCGGCCCAGGTAGAGCAGTGCGTGAGGGCTCTCCTAACATAAACTGGAAACTTTGAATAATAAAATTTCCAACGCAGAAATTGCCATTTCTTTCAACCTCGTATGTATTAAAGAATATATATATATATATATATATATATATATATATATATATATATATATACTCAAAAGATCTCCCAATTAAATTTGCCATTTTCTGTCCATTGTAACTACATCTTAACATTGTTGTCCCGTTTTAATCACTTGATATAGTTACTATTGTGTGTTTGTTATAGCAGGCCTACGTGAGAGAGGATTACCGTCAATGTCCTTTTACTACCTAACCGTGTTTCCTAGAGGTTCGTCTCTCTCTCTCTCTCTCTCTCTCTCTCTCTCTCTCTCTCATTAGGTTCTTTACAGAATCTTGGGGATAATTCAACCCCTATACTAATAATTCGACATAGTTTTCGTGTATTTTCCATATTAACCAACTTTATGGTCTAACATACGGTGTAACAAATTTGATGGGCTGGTCTATCAGAGTGAGAACTGAGCGATCTCTGCCATACCCATAGCTTACTCTGACTGTTCCTTTAACTTATATATTTTCTAGATCTCAAGTGACGGCGTCTTTTCCGTGGATTGACCTCCCAATCTACCAAGATTGGAAGCCAAAGCGTCACATTTTTCCCTTGCCCCTCAACTTTCTCTTCATAATTGCTGAGGGGCACAGGGCCCTGGGTGGGGCTTTGGTTTCCCGGGCGTTTCCGCACCCTCCTCAGCTCCCCGCCATGGAGTGGCTTCGGTCACCCAGGCTTTATTGTGGTCGGCAGGGAGGGTTCTGTGGGGGCGCTCGGTTATGGCCTTGGAATTGCTCGGGGCCTTGGGGCTGTTCGGCCAGGCAGCTTGGGGAACAACAACAACAACAAACAACAAATTTGAAAATACCCCTATTATTTGAGCTCTGATTAATATGGATGTTTTAAAACTCCAAAAGCGGTAATTCGATATTAATTCTTCATATGTATGTAGTGGGATATAATTATAAAATGTGAGAGTTTTAAGTTTTAGGTATTGCACCCAAATAAATTACTAATGGTCATTCACGCTGGAAAATGGAAATATACATATATGTTTGTATTCTATTTTCTGACATTCTTTTTGCTGGCGGAATATAAAAGAAATATGTTGTGTATAAGTGAACAAATTAACTAATTGAATGGCTAACGTGAGAAAGATAGGGGAACGTGGGAAAGGCGGAGGGAAATAAATCTGAATGTATATTTAATCTGTAACATTGACATATTAGTACAAGCGGTAAACACGAATTATAGAAGTCTGATACTAACATCAACTGTCAAAGGAAAGATAATCATAAGTACAGGGAAAGAAAAACATATTGGCATTGGAAAAGGAAACTATTATGATAAAACTACAAATAAATGTAATCTATCCTTCATCCTCCTCATTATTTGTACAATCTGTTGATACTTTATGAGTTATTTTGTGCATTGTTGTCTTGTTTGTTTCAGAAATTACAATAACGAGTATCAATATTTATAGGTGTATGCTTTGGGAAGTTTATGGAGACTTAATTATGTAAAATTATAAAGATTTAACCCGTACAGCCCCAGCGACGCGCCTGATGCGTCGGCGATGTATGTAACGCACAGCCTCAGAGACGCGCCTGGCTCGTCACCCTAATTGCGCCGACCGTAACCTCAGGTGTAGCCACTCAAGAGGGCTCAGATTTGTATGGGAACTGTGTACGTATCCCACGCAACCGTGCCGATGGTTGAAAACTATCAAAGTCCACGTGTGTGCGCGTGAGCGCGCAATAACCTGGTTTTTTGGGGTAATTGCCTTCAATTTTTTACTCTTGTAAAATATGTTTTCGGAGGCTCTGTAGGACCATTCTTTAAGCTTTTTGAGCGGTTTTTCGTGGTTTTTCCTTCATTCCTAACCCATTCGCTATTGTTTCTGGAATAAAACCATTTTTTGAAAACCGGCCGGGTTCTGGTGAACAAACATTACAAAACTAGCCGGGGCTGGACGGGTTAAATAAATGAAGTGTGTGAAATACAATTGTACTAAGTAATGTATACTACACTTAGTATAAGCTTTATATGACCAAAATATTTTTGAAGAAAATAATGTTCCTACTATCTTATAGATGTGACTTCTTACTCACATGGCAAGTGATTTCTTTCGAACCTTTGATCAAATATACACATAAATAAACACTAGTACGTTTTGTTTTGACATTGAAATAAACATCAAGCATTGTTATTACGTTTTCTTTTAAGTTTTAATTTGAAAATTATCTGGTTAATTCAAAGTGGAACAGCAAGTCTTGTGTAGGAACGTTGATATGGCTTTGACAGGACTCAGAAGGAAATGTAGCGATAGTAGAATGTTCAGGACCTTGATATGGAAGTCCTCATCGTCGTCAGTACTCGGCTGTAATGCGGTACATACACCCTAGGACAAGTCTCTGCGTCGGTGAGGACACTGATTGCAGACTAAAAATAGCTGATGGGATATTGGTAATGTCGGAGACTGCAGACAAATTAATTATTGCAAATATATGGATGGTTGTTACTAACTGGTTCCATTTAACCGTGGAGCATATAACTGCAAATTTCAGGAGAATCGTTCATTTCCGGAAACAAGCACCAAATTTGGCACACATACTCCTTGGGGATTGCTCTTTTGATAAAACCCGTTAGCCACCTAAAAATTCAAGATGGCCGCCATTGAATATACAGAAATATTGCATTTCGCAATAAAGTCGCAAAGACTTGTCCTATATGAATGATCTTGGTGTCAAATCATACATTTTTCACTATGTAGAATCCGAATTTGGAACCATGGACTTACTCACTAGCTTCTTTGTACCATAATATCAGTCCCGGAATCCTAATATTCTGCTAAATTAGAGGTTCATGTTACGTCTGACTCGGCTAAAATGCATGGTAGTGTATATCGTAGTAGTGTTAGAGGTTTAGTATGTGTAGCATCTTCCTGTACAAGGCTTCCAAACTGGACATGACACAATGCGGTGGGGGGGGGGGGGGACGTTGAGAGACTTGCAGCGGAAGGTGTAGAGTAGTAGCTCAACAGAGCGGCTGTCAACGGTGCGGGGGGGGGGGGGGGGGGGGGGGGGGGGACGTTGAGAGACTTGCAGCGGAAGGTGTAGAGTAGTAGCTCAACAGAGCGGCTGTCAACGGTGACGGGGGGGGGGGGGGGGACGTTGACAGACTTGCAGCGGAAGGTGTAGAGTAGTAGCTCAACAGAGCGGCTGTCAACGCACAGCCAGGGCACACTGGTGGCACCGCTGCTGTGAAACTCAGCATGGGGTTCAGTATCAGCTGAATAATTAGTTTAGTGTAACTAAATAATTAGTTTAGTGTCCCAAATGCTGTCTAATAAGCCCCGCATCAGTTAGCTACTGTAGATTACATGTAGTTTAACATAGATGTTTAGTTAGATAGCCGCGCCTGAATTGACAGGGTGTGCCAGCGCGGGAGAGCCGAGCCAAGGGTAAAGGGGCTTTGCATTGCTTTGCATGTAGTTACCTGGATGGTGTACAGATTGCACGGGACTTAAATGATACTGGATGAACGATCGCTCTAGGTGTAGGTCATATATTTTTATTCCCGAACCTAGTCGTATCCCATACCTTATTGTGCATGATTGTGATCAAGGTGGTTAAAGGATAACCCCTCGGCCTTGATTCACTGAATACAGATAATTATCATACTGTGATTATCTGTTATATCTGTTATCATATAACATACTGTGTTATATCATACTGTGATTATCTGTTATCTATTATATCTGTGTTACAGATAATTATCATACTGTATTCACGGCAAATACAGATCCAGGACCGTCTAAATTCCGGACTGACTGGCGCAAGTGTTGTCTTTGCCAGAAGAAGAAGAGTGAAGAGCTCAAGTCACCACGTGCACAACAACCACAAGAACATGATGGCTACACTATGATTGCGACTACTATTCCCCTCTTTCACGCAATTAATGAGATGCCTATTGTTCTGGATCCAGCCAGACTTGATGATGGTGGTGGCATTGAAGAAACTCTGAGGAGGAACAAGGCGCAGTATCACCAAAGTTGTCGCCTTATGTTCAACAACACGAAACTGGAGAGAGCCAGAAAAAGAAGAGCAGAGAGTGCTCAGCCAGTAGAATGCCAGACCAAGCTGCGTAGAACCAGCCTTGAAGGCCAAATGTGTTTCATATGTGACAAAGAAACCCCATCCTCTGAACTCAGACAAGTTATGACGATGAACCTCAATAACAGACTTAATGAATGTGCCCAAACTTTAAATGACGGAAAACTTCTTGCAAGACTCAGCGGTGGAGATGCTATTGCACAGGAGCTCAAATACCATTTTGCATGCTTGACAGACCTGTACAATAGAGAGAGGACGTACCTCAGAGCCACCAAGAGACTGGAACAGGAACGTGCACCCGAAGAGGATGCCCACCCACAGGCATTCTCAGAGCTAGTCACATATCTAGTGGAGACCACCAGATCTGGCGAGGGTCCTGCAGTCTTCCGACTTGCAGACATAGTTCACCTGTATGCCCAGCGCCTGGAACAGCTGGGTGTTGATGCACCTGCTGTCAACTCCACAAAACTGAAGGAAAAACTGCTCTCAGAAATACCTGAGTTGCAAGTGCACAAGTAGGGAAGGGATGTTCTTCTGGCTTTCCAGAAATATGTGGGCTTTGTCTTGTCAGAAGCCTCTGACTAAGGACCTCAGGTCCTTCAAGGAAAAATCTAATAGAATCTTAATTTCAGGAATTGTTCCCCGGATTGATGTAGAAAACCAATTCTACAACATAGCTACCAGTACAAATCGCCGACTAGCCAAACTCTGCAGGGAGGAGGACATCGGCTTTGTCGATACGTGGGATCATTTTTACTATGATAAATCTTTGTTTTCAGGAGATGGTGTACATCTCAATGAAGTAGGAGCTGCACGTCTTGGTCGTCTGCTGAACGATGCAGTTAAGGATTTCCGTTCAAAAAACGGGGTCAACCAGACCCCAGACAGGGTAGTGTAAGTCAAATACGAACTGAAAATTCAGACAATGCACAATCAGTAACATCCAACTCTAATACTCTTAAGGTGTTTTATGTAAATGCTCGTAGCATACGCAATAAATTTTTCGATCTAGAGGAAATCGTGTTTACAGAACATTATGATATAATCGGCATTACAGAATCTTGGTTAAATACGGAAGACAGAGACTTTTTAGCCGAATATACGCTTCCTGGTTATATACAATGTTTGAGAAAAGTCGAATCAATAGAAATGGAGGAGGAGTTCTGTTTTTTATAAAGGAAAGTCTTAATCCCGTCTTAATGTCAAAACCTCAAATTGCGAATATAGACATATCTTATGTACTATTAAATAATAAACGAGGAACTAAAATAACACTAGCTTTATTATACAGACCCCCATCTCAATCAGTGCAAACTGACAGTGAAATTTATGAACAAATTGCAGAAATAACTAACATACAAGATACCGTAATTCTGGGCGATTTCAACTTACCGTGACTAAATGGGGCGATATTCTTACTTCACACTCTGGACACGACCTCTATGCTAACTTGCAAGAGAGTTCACTTTTTCAATTTGTACAATCTCCGACCCGTGGTAATAATGTGCTTGACCTTGTACTCGCAACAAAAGAAGAATTAATAGAGAATTTGAATGTTGGTGATGAATTCAGTAACAGCGACCATCGTACGATAACTTTCACTTTAAAGTTTACTAGTAACAAATCAAATAGCAGCATTGAGAAAGTCCCTAATTTCAAGAAAGCAAATTTTCATAAACTTAAATCAAAGCTTAAAGAAACTGACTGGAGCTTTCTGACTAACAATAACGACATAAATACATCTTGGGAGTGTTTCACAACCACTTACCTTAAGGCAGTGCAAGACTGCATACCATCGAAAATACAGCGTCCAGGCCATAATGATAAGCCCAAATGGTGGAATAAAGATATTTCAGACTGTCTGCTTGCTAAAAAATTTGCTAATGATAGATAAAAATCCTCACAAAATGACGAAGAACGGGTGAAATTTGTAGACCTACGACGACGCAAAGCCAAAAAGTTAATTAAGCAAAGTAAAAAGACCCTGGAGTTACATGTTGCGAATCAAAGTAAAACAAACCCGAAAGAATTCTATAGTTATATCAGAAAGAAAAAAGTAGTTACTTCAACTGTTGGACCGTTAGTCGATGAAAATGGAGAATACACCAAAGACGAAGTACAAATGAGTAATGCCCTCAATACCTTCTTTGCATCAGTTTTTACAACCAAAGACCTCAGTGATATCCCTACACAATCGCCGATTCAGATTGATAACTCAGATGTTCTAAGCAATATCACCGTTACAGAGAGAGAAGTATTGAATTGTTTAGATAAACTCAAGGTAAATAAAACGCCTGGACCTGATACAATCTCGCCTAGAGTTCTAAAGGAAGCTAAGGATGAGCTCTCCAAACCACTGACATTGCTATTCAATGAATCCTTGCAGTCTGGGACTATGCCTGATCAGTGGAAGCTAGCCAACGTAACACCGATATTAAAAAAAGGCAGCAAATCCCTACCCAGTAACTATCGTCCAATTAGCTTAACCTCAATTGTATGTAAAATGCTAGAAACGGTCATAAGAGACAGACTCGTAAATCACTTAGAGGCAAATAACTTACTTAAAGATACTCAACACGGCTTTCGTAAAAAACGTTCCTGTTTAACAAACCTCTTAGACTTCTTCCACGATATCCTCAACCTCTACGATGAGAGTAAAGCTGTAAATATTATATACCTTGATTTTCAAAAGGCCTTTGACAAAGTTCCCCACAAACGTTTACTGCTAAAACTAAAAGCGCATGGAATACAAGACGGTGTGTTGAAATGGATAGAAAATTGGCTCAGCGACAGAAAGCAAAGAGTAGTCATAAACAGTAAGGCATCTAAATGGACCAATGTAAGTAGCGGGGTACCCCAGGGATCGGTACTAGGACCAATTATTTTTCTAATTTACATCAACGACATAGATGAAGGTCTCACCTGTACAATCTCAAAATTTGCTGACGATACAAAAATTGCAAATAGCGTACTCTCAAAACAGCAAGTTGACGATATGCAACACAATCTAGATAAATTGTCATGTTGGGCCCAAATTTGGCAAATGAGTTTCAATGTGGATAAATGTAAAGTACTACATATCGGATACCTAAATGAGAAAGCAAACTATTCGATGAATGGCACTCAGCTTAAGAATGTAAGCAGAGAAACCGATCTGGGAGTAACAATATCGAGTAACCTAAAACCGAGTCAACAATGTTCAGAAGTTGTTAAGAAGGCAAACAAAATAATTGGCTTTATAGGCAGGTCATTTGAGCATAAATCCAAAGAAGTTATCCTAACCCTTTACAATTCCTTAGTCCGCCCTCTTCTGGAATACTGCGTTCAATCCTGGTGCCCTTATTACCAAAAGATATAAACAAGCTAGAACGAGTTCAACGTAGAGTCACCAAAATTATACCTAGCCTAAAGAACAAACCATACGAAGAGCGTCTTAAAGAATTAAATCTATTTCCTTTAACCCAGCGCAGATTAAGAGGTGACTTAATTCAAGTGTTCAAAATCATCAAAGGCATCGACAATATGAACTGTAGTAAGTACTTCACTATCGACCAATCTAATTACACGCGGGGAAATGGTTGCAAAATTATTGGTAAATCTTTTAACTCACACGAATCTAAGAATTTCTTCTTCAATCGAGTTGTCAACTTGTGGAATGGGCTTCCCCGAGACGTTATAGACTGCAGCACCGTTGATTCATTTAAACTCCGCTTAGACAAATAACTCACATCAAACCCGCGACTGACTGCGTTTGTAAATGAATAACTTTATTTTATCCCCCCTCAGTTACTAACCCCTCTGTCCCCTACTAACTTCCTAATCCTGCCACAGACATTAGTTCTAGGGCAGTAGTTCCATTTCCAATGTTCCCTTACCCACTCTAAACCACTGTTTGGACACTTGATCCTCAGTGTTTTGGAGGACAAGCAGCCTAGAAGGGTCACTAGACCTGTTGTTGCTTGATTTCCTTTGAACTCCTTTGTACTCCTTTGTACTATTATAGTGAAGCTATTATCCTTGGCAAAGCAGCTAACATCTTGCGAAGACTTATGCTGGACCACAAGTCCACAATTGATGGAACCTTCCATGAGGGGTGCATCGAGCAGGCCATTCCACTCACTCTTCTTCAGTTTGTGGCCATGCTTGAACACGGAGCGGACATCAAATCTCAACTGAGGTTTGGCGCATCAAAGACAGATCTAGCAATTGCTCAGCTGCTTCAGTACAACTGCTACGCAAAGTACAAAGAAGGAGCAGCAACTCACAGACACTCCAAAGACAGAGGGACCCCATTCCCTGTTTACATGGGGATGTACGTCTACACAAAGACCAGAAAGAAAAAGTTGGTGGAAATGCTTAACCAGCATGGCATCAGCATTTCATACGACTGGGTGCTAGAGATATCTGCACAGCTGGGAGATGCAACAGTCAGCAAGTACGTGGAGGATGGGGTGGTCTGTCCACCAGTTCTGCGAAAAGGGCTGTTCACCACATCAGCCATGGACAACATAGACCACAATCCCACTGCAACGACAGCGACCACTTCATTCCATGGAACCAGCGTCTCTGTTTTCCAGCACCCAACCAAAGAAGACACCTGTCAGAAATCACACCTCACTACCATTCTTCAGAGCCAAGTTACAACCCTTGAGGCAGAGCCAGACGCCGACACCATCATCATTGATGGTGCAGCGTTGGTGAACAGTCTGCCCCCACGGAGTTCAAAGACGTTCGAAGAGTACGCAATGCTCGATGTCCTTCCTAGAATACAAGCATACTCTACCAAGTACAAGAGAACAGACATTGTGTTTGATGTCTACCGGCCATCTAGTCTGAAAGCTGAAACTAGATCAAAGCGAGGACGTGGGGTGAGATGCAGGGTGACAGGGAAGGGCAAAATTCCCTCAAACTGGCGAAACTTCCTGAGAGAAAATTACAACAAAGCCGAGCTGTTCAACTTTCTGGCTGATAAGATTGCACGTGTGGCCACACCAAATGTGGTCATTGTGACCAAGGAAGAAGATGCTGTCAGCAACCGAACTATCAATCTGGTTGGGGTGGCACCATGCAGTCATGAAGAAGCTGACACACAGATCTTTGTGCATGCCAGGCATGCAACAGAAGCAGGCAGCAAAGTCATCATGGTCAAAGCCAGCGACACATATGTTGTCGTCATCGCAGTCAGTGTTCTGCAGGCACTTCAGGAGCTAGGTCTGCAGCAGTTGTGGGTTGCCTTTGGCCAAGGACAGAACCTGAGGTGGGTTCCTGTACATGACTTGTGTTGCACTCTTGCATAAAAGAGCAAAGGGATGCTCTTCTTCCATACCTTCACTGGCTGCGATGTCGTTTCAGCATTCCGTGGCAAAGGGAAGAAGTCTGCTTGGCAAACCTTGGATGTTTGTGATGAGGCTTCCGGTGTCTTCAGCAAACTCAGCCAGTACCCACCGGTAGTTGATGATGAAGACCTGGAGACCTTGGAGAAGTTCGTGGTCATGATGTACGACAGATCCAGCACAGCTGAAGGTGTCGATGATGCGAGGTTGGACATGTTTGCTCGGAAGCAGAGGCCGTACGAAGCCATTCCTCCAACCCGAGCAGCACTGAAGCAGCATGTGAAGCGTGCTGCCTACCAGGCGGGCTGCATCTGGAGTCAGTCAACAGTACGTCATAATAAATTGGGAAGTTGGATACAACGCTACCATATTACGATTTTACTGCAAAGGTGAGGAACAAAATATGGGCAGCAAACTGTACCTATGCCCTTTGGTTTGATGGTACATATAAATAAACATACCTACTTATGTAGTATGAATGCATACATGTACATATAAACAACGCATGTGCACCATAGATGTACAGTTTGGCCACACACGTTCTGTTCCTCTCAGTGATCTTATGCATGGAAATATAAAGGGCATGAATGCATTATGAGTGTAATTTATTATGCAGTAGTTAACGCATGTGACTAGTCAACTGATAATTAAAAGAAAGAGCAATCGCAATTAACTCATAATAGTTTACTTTTACACATAAGATTACGACGAGAACCAGACTTTATGTGGGAAACTCTACATACAACATAGCATTATCAACTCATGCTTACAAATAATAGATTACGTTTGTTCTTCCTGCATTATTTAATTTTTATTCCAATCCCGTATTGAATTTTCCCCGTCTCTTTTCTGTCTTAGTCCTTCCTTTTTGTTCTGCTATTCATATTTTCTTTTCGCACTCCATTTTCATGATGATGATAGTAGTAGTGATAATGATGATAGTAGTAGTGGTAATGGTGGTAATAGTAGTGATAACAGTAACCCATCGCAGAGTTGGGTATGCCGTTTTGTTTTGGGGGAAAGCGGCATTTCTACTTTATTTACTTTATTATATTATATTATATGTATCAAGCTCTCCGTTCCCCTTCACCTCTTATTTTAACATCATCCAACTGTATCATCCTCCCTGTCGCTGGTCTTCGTAACCATGCAATCATCACCGTTATCCATAGTGTTTCCTGTTTAAATGTATCATCCTCCCTGTCGCTGGTCTTCGTAACCATGCAATCATCAACGTTATCCATATTGTTTCCTGTTTAAATGTATCATCCTCCCTGTCCCTGGTCTTCGTAACCATGCAATCATCACCGTTATCCATAGTGTTTCCTGTTTAAATGTATCATCCTCCCTGTCGCTGGTCTTCGTAACCATGCAATCATCACCGTTATCCATATTGTTTCCTGTTTAAAGGGACATTTTGTATTATTTATTTATTTATTTATTACCTACTATCACGTGTTTAGTTTCCTCCCTAGACACACATCAAGGTTAACAAAATACCCCCAACACCCACTGTCGATAATTTGTTTGAATTTTCGGTCGAAAAATGCCCCGGCTGAAAGCTGGTTCCTTCTAAACTGCTGGCTCGCTTTCGCTTACCAGGAGAAATTAACACCGAAATGCCACGAAAGGTCTTACAATTGCCAAACTATTGGGGAGAGTCTAAAATGTCAAAGTTAATGGCGCTATACATACGGGAGAAGGGAGTCCAGAACCACCCCCCCCCCCCCTCCCACCCCCCTTCCATAATACTTCACATGCCTTTTGCATGTCTCAAATGTTCCTTCTCCTCCACCTTACTGCCAAGCCTTAAGCATTACACAGATCCCACCAGCACCTCACAAATTGGCTGACGAAACGTCCACTTAGTATTTCAAATGGGGCTCAAGAATACTGCGATGAATAATGTGAGGTACGGAGGAGAGAGAGAGATCATATCCAGATGCCACTCAAGGCCAATTGATTAGAGGGACATTTATTTATTTATTTTGGGCTTTCTTTGCCCCATTTGTTAGGTGATAGTAAGACATTTCGGCCTATTTCATTGCCATTATCAAGAGTGTTCGTGCCATTTGGGTGTAATTAGGTGTTATATAGGAGGAAACGGCCTTCAACCTAGACATATTTCTACCGACATATGTACACATTACTGGTGGTGATTTTTCAAGATTGAAGTAGGGTACATACTAACTCCTCCCACCACCCCCTTCAAAGAATTACAGATATCAAAGGTTAGAGGGTCTAATGCTACACTTGCAATAATAGTACTTTTACTGTTAGTCTACCAAGCGGTGCACGAGTATAATACCTTTAATAAGTGTGTTTTGATTAGACATTATAATTATTATGTTCTCTCCACCAACCAACTTTACTCCTAAACTCGATTAATGAAATTAACAAACACATGTGGCAGTCCGGGGATTCGAACCTAGGATGCTTACATCTAAAATCAACACACTTATGCATTGCACCACGAAGACAGTTAAAGAAAGGTGGGCAAGCCTACGATTTATTATGCAGTTTCGAATCCTGCATATCAATCTAAGCATGTACACACTTTCCAACTGCGCTATCATAGGCTATGCATAGGTGAAAGGAAATAGTAATTAATGGGGCACTTAACCCTAGGGAAGGCCTCTCGATAAACTACTACTGAACCTGAATGAATTATTATGTTCTCTCCCCCAACCAACTTTACTCCTAAACTCGATTAATGAAATTAACAAACACATGTGGCAGTCCGGGGATTCGAACCTAGGATGCTCACATCGAAAATCAACACACTTATGCATTGCACCACGAAGACAGTTAAAGAAAGGTGGACAAGCCTACGATTTATTATGCAGTTTCGAATCCTGCATATCAATCTAAGCATGTACACACTTTCCAACTGCGCTATCATAGCCTATGCATAGGTGAAAGGAAATAGTAATTAATGGGGCACTTAACCCTAGGGAAGGCCTCTCGATAAACTACTACTGAACCTGAATGAATTATTATGTTCTCTCCACCAACCAACTTTACTCCTAAACTCGATTAATTAAATTAACAAACACATGTGGCAGTCCGGGGATTCGAACCTAGGATGCTCACATCGAAAATCAACACACTTATGCATTGCACCACGAAGACAGTTAAAGAAAGGTGGACAAGCCTACGATTTATTATGCAGTTTCGAATCCTGCATATCAATCTAAGCATGTACACACTTTCCAACTGCGCTATCATAGGCTATGCATAGGTGAAAGGAAATAGTAATTAATGGGGCACTTAACCCTAGGGAAGGCCTCTCGATAAACTACTACTGAACCTGAATGAATTATTATGTTCTCTCCACCAACCAACTTTACTCCTAAACTCGAGGCGGGTGCCCAACCCCGAAAGGAGTTGAAATAGGGGAGCTATCCCCCCGCCAAAGGCAGCTTTCTAGGGCCTTTCCTAGCTGATGCTGAGAGGATTGGGTTCTAGTAATGTGGTGATGGGCTGGTCTATCCGAGTGAGAACTGAGCTATCTCTGCCATACCCATAGCTTACTCTGACTGTTCCTTTTACTTATATATCTTCTAGATCTCAAGTGGCGGCGTCTTTTCCGTGGATTGACCTCCCTACTGCCAACCTAGAAGTTGGCAGATTGGGAGCCAAAGCGTCACATGTTTCCCTTGCCCCTCAACTTTCCCTTCATAATTGCTGAGGGGCACGGGGACTTGGGTGGGGCTTTGGTTTCCCGGGCGTTTCCGCACCCTCCTCAGCTCCCTGCCTTGGAGTGGCTTCGGTCACCCGGGCTTTGTTAGTGGTAGGCAGGAGGGATTTTGTGGGGGCGCTCGTTTGTGGCCTTGGCCTTGCTCGAGACCTTGGGGCTGTTCGGCCAGACAGCCTGGGGAACAACAACAACAACAACTCCTAAACTCGATTAATGAAATTAACAAACACATGTGGCAGTCCGGGGATTCGAACCTAGGATGCTCACATCGAAAATCAACACACTTATACATTGCACCACGAAGACAGTTAAAGATAGGTGGACAAGCCAACGATTTATTATGCAGTTTCGAATCCTGCATATCAATCTAAGCATGTACACACTTTGCAACTGCGCTATCATAGGCTATGCATAGGTGAAAGGAAATAGTAATTAATGGGGCACTTAACCCTAGGGAAGGCCTCTCGATAAACTACTACTGAACCTGAATGAATTATTATGTTCTCTCCACCAACCAACTTTACTCCTAAACTCGATTAATGAAATTAACAAACACATGTGGCAGTCCGGGGATTCGAACCTAGGATGCTCACATCGAAAATCAACACACTTATGCATTGCACCACGAAGACAGTTAAAGAAAGGTGGACAAGCCTACGATTTATTATGCAGTTTCGAATCCTGCATATCAATCTAAGCATGTACACACTTTCCAACTGCGCTATCATAGGCTATGCATAGGTGAAAGGAAATAGTAATTAATGGGGCACTTAACCCTAGGGAAGGCCTCTCGATAAACTACTACTGAACCTGAATGAATTATTATGTTCTCCACCAACCAACTTTACTCCTAAACTCGAGGCGGGTGCCCAACCCCGAAAGGAGTTGAAATAGGGGAGCTATCCCCCCGCCAAAGGCAGCTTTCTAGGGCCTTTCCTAGCTGATGCTGAGAGGATTTGGTTCTAGTAATGTGGTGATGGGCTGGTCTATCCGAGTGAGAACTGAGCTATCTCTGCCATACCCATAGCTTACTCTGACTGTTCCTTTTACTTATATATCTTCTAGATCTCAAGTGGCGGCGTCTTTTCCGTGGATTGACCTCCCTACTGCCAACCTAGAAGTTGGCAGATTGGGAGCCAAAGCGTCACATGTTTCCCTTGCCCCTCAACTTTCCCTTCATAATTGCTGAGGGGCACGGGGCCTTGGGTGGGGCTTTGGTTTCCCGGGCGTTTCCGCACCCTCGTCAGCTCCCTGCCTTGGAGTGGCTTCGGTCACCCGGGCTTTGTTAGTGGTAGGCAGGAGGGATTTTGTGGGGGCGCTCGTTTGTGGCCTTGGCCTTGCTCGAGACCTTGGGGCTGTTCGGCCAGACAGCCTGGGGAACAACAACAACAACAACTCCTAAACTCGATTAATGAAATTAACAAACACATGTGGCAGTCCGGGGATTCGAACCTAGGATGCTCACATCGAAAATCAACACACTTATACATTGCACCACGAAGACAGTTAAAGAAAGGTGGACAAGCCTACGATTTATTATGCAGTTTCGAATCCTGCATATCAATCTAAGCATGTACACACTTTGCAACTGCGCTATCATAGGCTATGCATAGGTGAAAGGAAATAGTAATTAATGGGGCACTTAACCCTAGGGAAGGCCTCTCGATAAACTACTACTGAACCTGAATGAATTATTATGTTCTCTCCACCAACCAACTTTACTCCTAAACTCGATTAATGAAATTAACAAACACATGTGGCAGTCCGGGGATTCGAACCTAGGATGCTCACATCGAAAATAAACACACTTATGCATTGCACCACGAAGACAGTTAAAGAAAGGTGGACAAGCCTACGATTTATTATGCAGTTTCGAATCCTGCATATCAATCTAAGCATGTACACAGTTTCCAACTGCGCTATCATAGGCTATGCATAGATGAAAGGAAATAGTAATTAATGGGGCACTTAACCCTAGGGAAGGCCTCTCGATAAAATACTACTGAACCTGAATGAATTATTATGTTCTCTCCACCAACCAACTTTACTCCTAAACTCGATTAATGAAATTAACAAACACATGTGGCAGTCCGGGGATTCGAACCTAGGATGCTCACATCGAAAATTAACACACTTATGCATTGCACCACGAAGACAGTTAAAGAAAGGTGGACAAGCCTACGATTTATTATGCAGTTTCGAATCCTGCATATCAATCTAAGTATGTACACACTTTCCAACTGCGCTATCATAGGCTATGCATAGGTGAAAGAAAATAGTAATTAATGGGGCACTTAATCCTAGGGAAGGCCTCTCGATAAACTACTACTGAACCTGAATGAATTATTATGTTCTATCCACAAACCAACTTTACTCCTAAACTCGATTAATGAAATTAACAAACACATGTGGCAGTCCGGGGATTCGAACCTAGGATGCTCACATCGAAAATCAACACACTTATGCATTGCACCACGAAGACAGTTAGAGAAAGGTGGACAAGCCAACGATTTATTATGCAGTTTCGAATCCTGCATATCAATCTAAGCATGTACACACTTTCCAACTGCGCTATCATAGGCTATGCATAGGTGAAAGGAAATAGTAATTAATGGGGCACTTAACCCTAGGGAAGGCCTCTCGATAAACTACTACTGAACCTGAATGCATTATTATGTTCTCTCCACCAACCAACTTTACTCCTAAACTCGATTAATGAAATTAATAAACACTTGTGTCAGTCCGGGGATTCGAACCTAGGATGCTCACATCGAAAATCAACACACTTATGCATTGCACCACGAAGACAGTTAAAGAAAGGTGCACGGGCCTACGATTTATTATGCAGTTTCGAATCCTGCATATCAATCTAAGCATGTACACACTTTCCAACTGCGCTATCATAGGCTATGCATAGGTGAAAGGAAATAGTAATTAATGGGGCACTTAACCCTAGGGAAGGCCTCTCGATAAACTACTACTGAACCTGAATGAATTATTATGTTCTCTCCACCAACCAACTTTACTCCTAAACTCGAGGCGGGTGCCCAACCCCGAAAGGAGTTGAAATAGGGGAGCTATCCCCCCGCCAAAGGCAGCTTTCTAGGGCCTTTCCTAGCTGATGCTGAGAGGATTGGGTTCTAGTCATGTGGTGATGGGCTGGTCTATCCGAGTGAGAACTGAGCTATCTCTGCCATACCCATAGCTTACTCTGACTGTTCCTTTTACTTATATATCTTCTAGATCTCAAGTGGCGGCGTCTTTTCCGTGGATTGACCTCCCTACTGCCAACCTAGAAGTTGGCAGATTGGGAGCCAAAGCGTCACATGTTTCCCTTGCCCCTCAACTTTCCCTTCATAATTGCTGAGGGGCACGGGGCCTTGGGTGGGGCTTTGGTTTCCCGGGCGTTTCCGCACCCTCCTCAGCTCCCTGCCTTGGAGTGGCTTCGGTCACCCGGGCTTTGTTAGTGGTAGGCAGGAGGGATTTTGTGGGGGCGCTCGTTTGTGGCCTTGGCCTTGCTCGAGACCTTGGGGCTGTTCGGCCAGACAGCCTGGGGAACAACAACAACAACAACTCCTAAACACGATTAATGAAATTAACAAACACATGTGGCAGTCCGGGGATTCGAACCTAGGATGCTCACATCGAAAATCAACACACTTATACATTGCACCACGAAGACAGTTAAAGAAAGGTGGACAAGCCTACGATTTATTATGCAGTTTCGAATCCTGCATATCAATCTAAGCATGTACACACTTTGCAACTGCGCTATCATAGGCTATGCATAGGTGAAAGGAAATAGTAATTAATGGGGCACTTAACCCTAGGGAAGGCCTCTCGATAAACTACTACTGAACCTGAATGAATTATTATGTTCTCTCCACCAACCAACTTTACTCCTAAACTCGATTAATGAATTTAACAAACACATGTGGCAGTCCGGGGATTCGAACCTAGGATGCTCACATCTAAAATAAACACACTTATGCATTGCACCACGAAGACAGTTAAAGAAAGGTGGACAAGCCTACGATTTATTATGCAGTTTCGAATCCTGCATATCAATCTAAGCATGCACACACTTTCCAACTGCGCTATCATAGGCTATGCATAGGTGAAAGGAAATAGTAATTAATGGGGCACCTAACCCTAGGGAAGGCCTCTCGATAAACTACTACTGAACCTAAATTAATTATTATGTTCTCTCCACCAACCAACTTTACTCCTAAACTCGATTAATTAAATTAACAAACACATGTGGCAGTCCGGGGATTCGAACCTAGGATGCTCACATCGAAAATCAACACACTTTTGCATTGCACCACGAAGACAGTTAAAGAAAGGTGGACAAGCCTACGATTTATTATGCAGTTTCGAATCCTGCATATCAATCTAAGAATGTACACAGTTTCCAACTGCGCTATCATAGGCTATGCATAGATGAAAGGAAATAGTAATTAATGGGGCACTTAACCCTAGGGAAGGCCTCTCGATAAAATACTACTGAACGTGAATGAATTATTATGTTCTCTCCACCAACCAACTTTACTCCTAAACTCGATTAATGAAATTAACAAACACATGTGGCAGTCCGGGGATTCGAACCTAGAATGCTCACATCGAAAATCGATTTTTTTTTTTTTTCCCAACTACTCCCTATCGGGCATAGGCTGAGAGCCTGTATACATTCTACCGCTCAACACGGTGATGTCCGTGAGGTCTTGTTCCAATCTAGGGAGTGAGACATGTGAAGCATCCATCATGGCTCGAAGCAGCTCCATCTCTGAAGCGGCTGGTTGCTTCGTTCAAGTGCTTCACCGTCTCACCCTCCAGACTCAGACCCTCTCTCTCAGAACGCCACCTATTGAGCAGTGAACTCACTAGGCATTGTCCCCCTGTAACATATTTTGAAAATGGGAATATGCATACAGTGTTATTTAATCAGGGAACAATGAGGGTATTTTTTTGGCATTTCGGTGGGCTTTGTGGTAATGCACTGATACTAGGTACAGCACAAATTCAATCCCAATAATATCTTCCCATTGACATATCGGGATTTGAACCCGGGTCCATTGGATTACCAATTCAGTGGCATGACCACTCCACCACACCTCCCTTACTTATGCATTGCACCACGAAGACAGTTAAAGAAAGGTGGACAAGCTTACGATTTATTATGCAGTTTTGAATCCTGCATATCAATCTAAGCATGTACACACTTTCCAACTGCGCTATCATAGGCTATGCATAGGTGAAAGGAAATAGTAATTAATGGGGCACTTAACCCTAGGGAAGGCCTCTCGATAAACTACTACTGAACCTGAATGAATTATTATGTTCTCTCTACCAACCAACTTTACTCCTAAACTCGATTAATGAAATTAACAAACACATGTGGCAGTCCGGGGATTCGAACCTAGGATGCTCACATCGAAAATCAACACACTTATGCATTGCACCACGAAGACAGTTAAAGAAAGGTGGACAAGCCTACGATTTATTATGCAGTTTCGAATCCTGCATATCAATCTAAGCATGTACACACTTTCCAACTGCGCTATCATAGGCTATGCATAGGTGAAAGGAAATAGTAATTAATGGGGCAGTTAACTCTAGGGAAGGCCTCTCGATAAACTACTACTGAACCTGAATGAATTATTATGTTCTCTCCACCAACCAACTTTACTCCTAAACTCGATTAATGAAATTAACAAACACATGTGGCAGTCCGGGGATTCGAACCTAGGATGCTCACATCGAAAATCAACACACTTATGCATTGCACCACGAAGACAGTTAAAGAAAGGTGGACAAGCCTACGATTTATTATGCAGTTTCGAATCCTGCATATCAATCTAAGCATGTACACACTTTCCAACTGCGCTATCATAGGCTATGCATAGGTGAAAGGAAATAGTAATTAATGGGGCACTTAACCCTAGGGAAGGCCTCTCGATAAACTACTACTGAACCTGAATGAATTATTATGTTCTCTCCACCAACCAACTTTACTCCTAAACTCGATTAATGAAATTAACAAACACATGTGGCAGTCCGGGGATTCGAACCTAGGATGCTCACATCGAAAATCAACACACTTATGCATTGCACCACGAAGACAGTTAAAGAAAGGTGGACAAGCCTACGATTTATTATGCAGTTTCGAATCCTGCATATCAATCTAAGCATGTACACACTTTCCAACTGCGCTATCATAGGCTATGCATAGGTGAAAGGAAATAGTAATTAATGGGGCACTTAACCCTAGGGAAGGCCTCTCGATAAACTACTACTGAACCTGAATGAATTATTATGTTCTCTCCACCAACCAACTTTACTCCTAAACTCGATTAATGAAATTAACAAACACATGTGGCAGTCCGGGGATTCGAACCTAGGATGCTCACATCGAAAATCAACACACTTATGCATTGCACCACGAAGACAGTTAAAGAAAGGTGGACAAGCCTACGATTTATTATGCAGTTTCGAATCCTGCATATCAATCTAAGCATGTACACACTTTCCAACTGCGCTATCATAGGCTATGCATAGGTGAAAGGAAATAGTAATTAATGGGGCACTTAACCCTAGGGAAGGCCTCTCGATAAACTACTACTGAACCTGAATGAATTATTATGTTCTCTCCACCAACCAACTTTACTCCTAAACTCGATTAATGAAATTAACAAACACATGTGGCAGTCCGGGGATTCGAACCTAGGATGCTCACATCGAAAATCAACACACTTATGCATTGCACCACGAAGACAGTTAAAGAAAGGTGGACAAGCCTACGATTTATTATGCAGTTTCGAATCCTGCATATCAATCTAAGCATGTACACACTTTCCAACTGCGCTATCATAGGCTATGCATAGGTGAAAGGAAATAGTAATTAATGGGGCACTTAACCCTAGGGAAGGCCTCTCGATAAACTACTACTGAACCTGAATGAATTATTATGTTCTCTCCACCAACCAACTTTACTCCTAAACTCGATTAATGAAATTAACAAACACATGTGGCAGTCCGGGGATTCGAACCTAGGATGCTCACATCGAAAATCAACACACTTATGCATTGCACCACGAAGACAGTTAAAGAAAGGTGGACAAGCCTACGATTTATTATGCAGTTTCGAATCCTGCATATCAATCTAAGCATGTACACACTTTCCAACTGCGCTATCATAGGCTATGCATAGGTGAAAGGAAATAGTAATTAATGGGGCACTTAACCCTAGGGAAGGCCTCTCGATAAACTACTACTGAACCTGAATGAATTATTATGTTCTCTCCACCAACCAACTTTACTCCTAAACTCGATTAATGAAATTAACAAACACATGTGGCAGTCCGGGGATTCGAACCTAGGATGCTCACATCGAAAATCAACACACTTATGCATTGCACCACGAAGACAGTTAAAGAAAGGTGGACAAGCCTACGATTTATTATGCAGTTTCGAATCCTGCATATCAATCTAAGCATGTACACACTTTCCAACTGCGCTATCATAGGCTATGCATAGGTGAAAGGAAATAGTAATTAATGGGGCACTTAACCCTAGGGAAGGCCTCTCGATAAACTACTACTGAACCTGAATGAATTATTATGTTCTCTCCACCAACCAACTTTACTCCTAAACTCGATTAATGAAATTAACAAACACATGTGGCAGTCCGGGGATTCGAACCTAGGATGCTCACATCGAAAATCAACACACTTATGCATTGCACCACGAAGACAGTTAAAGAAAGGTGGACAAGCCTACGATTTATTATGCAGTTTCGAATCCTGCATATCAATCTAAGCATGTACACACTTTCCAACTGCGCTATCATAGGCTATGCATAGGTGAAAGGAAATAGTAATTAATGGGGCACTTAACCCTAGGGAAGGCCTCTCGATAAACTACTACTGAACCTGAATGAATTATTATGTTCTCTCCACCAACCAACTTTACTCCTAAACTCGATTAATGAAATTAACAAACACATGTGGCAGTCCGGGGATTCGAACCTAGGATGCTCACATCGAAAATCAACACACTTATGCATTGCACCACGAAGACAGTTAAAGAAAGGTGGACAAGCCTACGATTTATTATGCAGTTTCGAATCCTGCATATCAATCTAAGCATGTACACACTTTCCAACTGCGCTATCATAGGCTATGCATAGGTGAAAGGAAATAGTAATTAATGGGGCACTTAACCCTAGGGAAGGCCTCTCGATAAACTACTACTGAACCTGAATGAATTATTATGTTCTCTCCACCAACCAACTTTACTCCTAAACTCGATTAATGAAATTAACAAACACATGTGGCAGTCCGGGGATTCGAACCTAGGATGCTCACATCGAAAATCAACACACTTATGCATTGCACCACGAAGACAGTTAAAGAAAGGTGGACAAGCCTACGATTTATTATGCAGTTTCGAATCCTGCATATCAATCTAAGCATGTACACACTTTCCAACTGCGCTATCATAGGCTATGCATAGGTGAAAGGAAATAGTAATTAATGGGGCACTTAACCCTAGGGAAGGCCTCTCGATAAACTACTACTGAACCTGAATGAATTATTATGTTCTCTCCACCAACCAACTTTACTCCTAAACTCGATTAATGAAATTAACAAACACATGTGGCAGTCCGGGGATTCGAACCTAGGATGCTCACATCGAAAATCAACACACTTATGCATTGCACCACGAAGACAGTTAAAGAAAGGTGGACAAGCCTACGATTTATTATGCAGTTTCGAATCCTGCATATCAATCTAAGCATGTACACACTTTCCAACTGCGCTATCATAGGCTATGCATAGGTGAAAGGAAATAGTAATTAATGGGGCACTTAACCCTAGGGAAGGCCTCTCGATAAACTACTACTGAACCTGAATGAATTATTATGTTCTCTCCACCAACCAACTTTACTCCTAAACTCGATTAATGAAATTAACAAACACATGTGGCAGTCCGGGGATTCGAACCTAGGATGCTCACATCGAAAATCAACACACTTATGCATTGCACCACGAAGACAGTTAAAGAAAGGTGGACAAGCCTACGATTTATTATGCAGTTTCGAATCCTGCATATCAATCTAAGCATGTACACACTTTCCAACTGCGCTATCATAGGCTATGCATAGGTGAAAGGAAATAGTAATTAATGGGGCACTTAACCCTAGGGAAGGCCTCTCGATAAACTACTACTGAACCTGAATGAATTATTATGTTCTCTCCACCAACCAACTTTACTCCTAAACTCGATTAATGAAATTAACAAACACATGTGGCAGTCCGGGGATTCGAACCTAGGATGCTCACATCGAAAATCAACACACTTATGCATTGCACCACGAAGACAGTTAAAGAAAGGTGGACAAGCCTACGATTTATTATGCAGTTTCGAATCCTGCATATCAATCTAAGCATGTACACACTTTCCAACTGCGCTATCATAGGCTATGCATAGGTGAAAGGAAATAGTAATTAATGGGGCACTTAACCCTAGGGAAGGCCTCTCGATAAACTACTACTGAACCTGAATGAATTATTATGTTCTCTCCACCAACCAACTTTACTCCTAAACTCGATTAATGAAATTAACAAACACATGTGGCAGTCCGGGGATTCGAACCTAGGATGCTCACATCGAAAATCAACACACTTATGCATTGCACCACGAAGACAGTTAAAGAAAGGTGGACAAGCCTACGATTTATTATGCAGTTTCGAATCCTGCATATCAATCTAAGCATGTACACACTTTCCAACTGCGCTATCATAGGCTATGCATAGGTGAAAGGAAATAGTAATTAATGGGGCACTTAACCCTAGGGAAGGCCTCTCGATAAACTACTACTGAACCTGAATGAATTATTATGTTCTCTCCACCAACCAACTTTACTCCTAAACTCGATTAATGAAATTAACAAACACATGTGGCAGTCCGGGGATTCGAACCTAGGATGCTCACATCGAAAATCAACACACTTATGCATTGCACCACGAAGACAGTTAAAGAAAGGTGGACAAGCCTACGATTTATTATGCAGTTTCGAATCCTGCATATCAATCTAAGCATGTACACACTTTCCAACTGCGCTATCATAGGCTATGCATAGGTGAAAGGAAATAGTAATTAATGGGGCACTTAACCCTAGGGAAGGCCTCTCGATAAACTACTACTGAACCTGAATGAATTATTATGTTCTCTCCACCAACCAACTTTACTCCTAAACTCGATTAATGAAATTAACAAACACATGTGGCAGTCCGGGGATTCGAACCTAGGATGCTCACATCGAAAATCAACACACTTATGCATTGCACCACGAAGACAGTTAAAGAAAGGTGGACAAGCCTACGATTTATTATGCAGTTTCGAATCCTGCATATCAATCTAAGCATGTACACACTTTCCAACTGCGCTATCATAGGCTATGCATAGGTGAAAGGAAATAGTAATTAATGGGGCACTTAACCCTAGGGAAGGCCTCTCGATAAACTACTACTGAACCTGAATGAATTATTATGTTCTCTCCACCAACCAACTTTACTCCTAAACTCGATTAATGAAATTAACAAACACATGTGGCAGTCCGGGGATTCGAACCTAGGATGCTCACATCGAAAATCAACACACTTATGCATTGCACCACGAAGACAGTTAAAGAAAGGTGGACAAGCCTACGATTTATTATGCAGTTTCGAATCCTGCATATCAATCTAAGCATGTACACACTTTCCAACTGCGCTATCATAGGCTATGCATAGGTGAAAGGAAATAGTAATTAATGGGGCACTTAACCCTAGGGAAGGCCTCTCGATAAACTACTACTGAACATGAATGAATTATATGTTCTCTCCACCAACCAACTTTACTCCTAAACTCGATTAATGAAATTAACAAACACATGTGGCAGTCCGGGGATTCGAACCTAGGATGCTCACATCGAAAATCAACACACTTATGCATTGCACCACGAAGACAGTTAAAGAAATGTGGACAAGCCTACGATTTATTATGCAGTTTCGAATCCTGCATATCAATCTAAGCATGTACACACTTTCCAACTGCGCTATCATAGGCTATGCATAGGTGAAAGGAAATAGTAATTAATGGGGCACTTAACCCTAGGGAAGGCCTCTCGATAAACTACTACTGAACCTGAATGAATTATTATGTTCTCTCCACCAACCAACTTTACTCCTAAACTCGATTAATGAAATTAACAAACACATGTGGCAGTCCGGGGATTCGAACCTAGGATGCTCACATCGAAAATCAACACACTTATGCATTGCACCACGAAGACAGTTAAAGAAAGGTGGACAAGCCTACGATTTATTATGCAGTTTCGAATCCTGCATATCAATCTAAGCATGTACACACTTTCCAACTGCGCTATCATAGGCTATGCATAGGTGAAAGGAAATAGTAATTAATGGGGCACTTAACCCTAGGGAAGGCCTCTCGATAAACTACTACTGAACCTGAATGAATTATTATGTTCTCTCCACCAACCAACTTTACTCCTAAACTCGATTAATGAAATTAACAAACACATGTGGCAGTCCGGGGATTCGAACCTAGGATGCTCACATCGAAAATCAACACACTTATGCATTGCACCACGAAGACAGTTAAAGAAAGGTGGACAAGCCTACGATTTATTATGCAGTTTCGAATCCTGCATATCAATCTAAGCATGTACACACTTTCCAACTGCGCTATCATAGGCTATGCATAGGTGAAAGGAAATAGTAATTAATGGGGCACTTAACCCTAGGGAAGGCCTCTCGATAAACTACTACTGAACCTGAATGAATTATTATGTTCTCTCCACCAACCAACTTTACTCCTAAACTCGATTAATGAAATTAACAAACACATGTGGCAGTCCGGGGATTCGAACCTAGGATGCTCACATCGAAAATCAACACACTTATGCATTGCACCACGAAGACAGTTAAAGAAAGGTGGACAAGCCTACGATTTATTATGCAGTTTCGAATCCTGCATATCAATCTAAGCATGTACACACTTTCCAACTGCGCTATCATAGGCTATGCATAGGTGAAAGGAAATAGTAATTAATGGGGCACTTAACCCTAGGGAAGGCCTCTCGATAAACTACTACTGAACCTGAATGAATTATTATGTTCTCTCCACCAACCAACTTTACTCCTAAACTCGATTAATGAAATTAACAAACACATGTGGCAGTCCGGGGATTCGAACCTAGGATGCTCACATCGAAAATCAACACACTTATGCATTGCACCACGAAGACAGTTAAAGAAAGGTGGACAAGCCTACGATTTATTATGCAGTTTCGAATCCTGCATATCAATCTAAGCATGTACACACTTTCCAACTGCGCTATCATAGGCTATGCATAGGTGAAAGGAAATAGTAATTAATGGGGCACTTAACCCTAGGGAAGGCCTCTCGATAAACTACTACTGAACCTGAATGAATTATTATGTTCTCTCCACCAACCAACTTTACTCCTAAACTCGATTAATGAAATTAACAAACACATGTGGCAGTCCGGGGATTCGAACCTAGGATGCTCACATCGAAAATCAACACACTTATGCATTGCACCACGAAGACAGTTAAAGAAAGGTGGACAAGCCTACGATTTATTATGCAGTTTCGAATCCTGCATATCAATCTAAGCATGTACACACTTTCCAACTGCGCTATCATAGGCTATGCATAGGTGAAAGGAAATAGTAATTAATGGGGCACTTAACCCTAGGGAAGGCCTCTCGATAAACTACTACTGAACCTGAATGAATTATTATGTTCTCTCCACCAACCAACTTTACTCCTAAACTCGATTAATGAAATTAACAAACACATGTGGCAGTCCGGGGATTCGAACCTAGGATGCTCACATCGAAAATCAACACACTTATGCATTGCACCACGAAGACAGTTAAAGAAAGGTGGACAAGCCTACGATTTATTATGCAGTTTCGAATCCTGCATATCAATCTAAGCATGTACACACTTTCCAACTGCGCTATCATAGGCTATGCATAGGTGAAAGGAAATAGTAATTAATGGGGCACTTAACCCTAGGGAAGGCCTTTCGATAAACTACTGAACCTGAATGAATTATTATGTTCTCTCCACCAACCAACTTTACTCCTAAACTCGATTAATGAAATTAACAAACACATGTGGCAGTCCGGGGATTCGAACCTAGGATGCTCACATCGAAAATCAACACACTTATGCATTGCACCACGAAGACAGTTAAAGAAAGGTGGACAAGCCTACGATTTATTATGCAGTTTCGAATCCTGCATATCAATCTAAGCATGTACACACTTTCCAACTGCGCTATCATAGGCTATGCATAGGTGAAAGGAAATAGTAATTAATGGGGCACTTAACCCTAGGGAAGGCCTCTCGATAAACTACTACTGAACCTGAATGAATTATTATGTTCTCTCCACCAACCAACTTTACTCCTAAACTCGATTAATGAAATTAACAAACACATGTGGCAGTCCGGGGATTCGAACCTAGGATGCTCACATCGAAAATCAACACACTTATGCATTGCACCACGAAGACAGTTAAAGAAAGGTGGACAAGCCTACGATTTATTATGCAGTTTCGAATCCTGCATATCAATCTAAGCATGTACACACTTTCCAACTGCGCTATCATAGGCTATGCATAGGTGAAAGGAAATAGTAATTAATGGGGCACTTAACCCTAGGGAAGGCCTCTCGATAAACTACTACTGAACCTGAATGAATTATTATGTTCTCTCCACCAACCAACTTTACTCCTAAACTCGATTAATGAAATTAACAAACACATGTGGCAGTCCGGGGATTCGAACCTAGGATGCTCACATCGAAAATCAACACACTTATGCATTGCACCACGAAGACAGTTAAAGAAAGGTGGACAAGCCTACGATTTATTATGCAGTTTCGAATCCTGCATATCAATCTAAGCATGTACACACTTTCCAACTGCGCTATCATAGGCTATGCATAGGTGAAAGGAAATAGTAATTAATGGGGCACTTAACCCTAGGGAAGGCCTCTCGATAAACTACTACTGAACCTGAATGAATTATTATGTTCTCTCCACCAACCAACTTTACTCCTAAACTCGATTAATGAAATTAACAAACACATGTGGCAGTCCGGGGATTCGAACCTAGGATGCTCACATCGAAAATCAACACACTTATGCATTGCACCACGAAGACAGTTAAAGAAAGGTGGACAAGCCTACGATTTATTATGCAGTTTCGAATCCTGCATATCAATCTAAGCATGTACACACTTTCCAACTGCGCTATCATAGGCTATGCATAGGTGAAAGGAAATAGTAATTAATGGGGCACTTAACCCTAGGGAAGGCCTCTCGATAAACTACTACTGAACCTGAATGAATTATTATGTTCTCTCCACCAACCAACTTTACTCCTAAACTCGATTAATGAAATTAACAAACACATGTGGCAGTCCGGGGATTCGAACCTAGGATGCTCACATCGAAAATCAACACACTTATGCATTGCACCACGAAGACAGTTAAAGAAAGGTGGACAAGCCTACGATTTATTATGCAGTTTCGAATCCTGCATATCAATCTAAGCATGTACACACTTTCCAACTGCGCTATCATAGGCTATGCATAGGTGAAAGGAAATAGTAATTAATGGGGCACTTAACCCTAGGGAAGGCCTCTCGATAAACTACTACTGAACCTGAATGAATTATTATGTTCTCTCCACCAACCAACTTTACTCCTAAACTCGATTAATGAAATTAACAAACACATGTGGCAGTCCGGGGATTCGAACCTAGGATGCTCACATCGAAAATCAACACACTTATGCATTGCACCACGAAGACAGTTAAAGAAAGGTGGACAAGCCTACGATTTATTATGCAGTTTCGAATCCTGCATATCAATCTAAGCATGTACACACTTTCCAACTGCGCTATCATAGGCTATGCATAGGTGAAAGGAAATAGTAATTAATGGGGCACTTAACCCTAGGGAAGGCCTCTCGATAAACTACTACTGAACCTGAATGAATTATTATGTTCTCTCCACCAACCAACTTTACTCCTAAACTCGATTAATGAAATTAACAAACACATGTGGCAGTCCGGGGATTCGAACCTAGGATGCTCACATCGAAAATCAACACACTTATGCATTGCACCACGAAGACAGTTAAAGAAAGGTGGACAAGCCTACGATTTATTATGCAGTTTCGAATCCTGCATATCAATCTAAGCATGTACACACTTTCCAACTGCGCTATCATAGGCTATGCATAGGTGAAAGGAAATAGTAATTAATGGGGCACTTAACCCTAGGGAAGGCCTCTCGATAAACTACTACTGAACCTGAATGAATTATTATGTTCTCTCCACCAACCAACTTTACTCCTAAACTCGATTAATGAAATTAACAAACACATGTGGCAGTCCGGGGATTCGAACCTAGGATGCTCACATCGAAAATCAACACACTTATGCATTGCACCACGAAGACAGTTAAAGAAAGGTGGACAAGCCTACGATTTATTATGCAGTTTCGAATCCTGCATATCAATCTAAGCATGTACACACTTTCCAACTGCGCTATCATAGGCTATGCATAGGTGAAAGGAAATAGTAATTAATGGGGCACTTAACCCTAGGGAAGGCCTCTCGATAAACTACTACTGAACCTGAATGAATTATTATGTTCTCTCCACCAACCAACTTTACTCCTAAACTCGATTAATGAAATTAACAAACACATGTGGCAGTCCGGGGATTCGAACCTAGGATGCTCACATCGAAAATCAACACACTTATGCATTGCACCACGAAGACAGTTAAAGAAAGGTGGACAAGCCTACGATTTATTATGCAGTTTCGAATCCTGCATATCAATCTAAGCATGTACACACTTTCCAACTGCGCTATCATAGGCTATGCATAGGTGAAAGGAAATAGTAATTAATGGGGCACTTAACCCTAGGGAAGGCCTCTCGATAAACTACTACTGAACCTGAATGAATTATTATGTTCTCTCCACCAACCAACTTTACTCCTAAACTCGATTAATGAAATTAACAAACACATGTGGCAGTCCGGGGATTCGAACCTAGGATGCTCACATCGAAAATCAACACACTTATGCATTGCACCACGAAGACAGTTAAAGAAAGGTGGACAAGCCTACGATTTATTATGCAGTTTCGAATCCTGCATATCAATCTAAGCATGTACACACTTTCCAACTGCGCTATCATAGGCTATGCATAGGTGAAAGGAAATAGTAATTAATGGGGCACTTAACCCTAGGGAAGGCCTCTCGATAAACTACTACTGAACCTGAATGAATTATTATGTTCTCTCCACCAACCAACTTTACTCCTAAACTCGATTAATGAAATTAACAAACACATGTGGCAGTCCGGGGATTCGAACCTAGGATGCTCACATCGAAAATCAACACACTTATGCATTGCACCACGAAGACAGTTAAAGAAAGGTGGACAAGCCTACGATTTATTATGCAGTTTCGAATCCTGCATATCAATCTAAGCATGTACACACTTTCCAACTGCGCTATCATAGGCTATGCATAGGTGAAAGGAAATAGTAATTAATGGGGCACTTAACCCTAGGGAAGGCCTCTCGATAAACTACTACTGAACCTGAATGAATTATTATGTTCTCTCCACCAACCAACTTTACTCCTAAACTCGATTAATGAAATTAACAAACACATGTGGCAGTCCGGGGATTCGAACCTAGGATGCTCACATCGAAAATCAACACACTTATGCATTGCACCACGAAGACAGTTAAAGAAAGGTGGACAAGCCTACGATTTATTATGCAGTTTCGAATCCTGCATATCAATCTAAGCATGTACACACTTTCCAACTGCGCTATCATAGGCTATGCATAGGTGAAAGGAAATAGTAATTAATGGGGCACTTAACCCTAGGGAAGGCCTCTCGATAAACTACTACTGAACCTGAATGAATTATTATGTTCTCTCCACCAACCAACTTTACTCCTAAACTCGATTAATGAAATTAACAAACACATGTGGCAGTCCGGGGATTCGAACCTAGGATGCTCACATCGAAAATCAACACACTTATGCATTGCACCACGAAGACAGTTAAAGAAAGGTGGACAAGCCTACGATTTATTATGCAGTTTCGAATCCTGCATATCAATCTAAGCATGTACACACTTTCCAACTGCGCTATCATAGGCTATGCATAGGTGAAAGGAAATAGTAATTAATGGGGCACTTAACCCTAGGGAAGGCCTCTCGATAAACTACTACTGAACCTGAATGAATTATTATGTTCTCTCCACCAACCAACTTTACTCCTAAACTCGATTAATGAAATTAACAAACACATGTGGCAGTCCGGGGATTCGAACCTAGGATGCTCACATCGAAAATCAACACACTTATGCATTGCACCACGAAGACAGTTAAAGAAAGGTGGACAAGCCTACGATTTATTATGCAGTTTCGAATCCTGCATATCAATCTAAGCATGTACACACTTTCCAACTGCGCTATCATAGGCTATGCATAGGTGAAAGGAAATAGTAATTAATGGGGCACTTAACCCTAGGGAAGGCCTCTCGATAAACTACTACTGAACCTGAATGAATTATTATGTTCTCTCCACCAACCAACTTTACTCCTAAACTCGATTAATGAAATTAACAAACACATGTGGCAGTCCGGGGATTCGAACCTAGGATGCTCACATCGAAAATCAACACACTTATGCATTGCACCACGAAGACAGTTAAAGAAAGGTGGACAAGCCTACGATTTATTATGCAGTTTCGAATCCTGCATATCAATCTAAGCATGTACACACTTTCCAACTGCGCTATCATAGGCTATGCATAGGTGAAAGGAAATAGTAATTAATGGGGCACTTAACCCTAGGGAAGGCCTCTCGATAAACTACTACTGAACCTGAATGAATTATTATGTTCTCTCCACCAACCAACTTTACTCCTAAACTCGATTAATGAAATTAACAAACACATGTGGCAGTCCGGGGATTCGAACCTAGGATGCTCACATCGAAAATCAACACACTTATGCATTGCACCACGAAGACAGTTAAAGAAAGGTGGACAAGCCTACGATTTATTATGCAGTTTCGAATCCTGCATATCAATCTAAGCATGTACACACTTTCCAACTGCGCTATCATAGGCTATGCATAGGTGAAAGGAAATAGTAATTAATGGGGCACTTAACCCTAGGGAAGGCCTCTCGATAAACTACTACTGAACCTGAATGAATTATTATGTTCTCTCCACCAACCAACTTTACTCCTAAACTCGATTAATGAAATTAACAAACACATGTGGCAGTCCGGGGATTCGAACCTAGGATGCTCACATCGAAAATCAACACACTTATGCATTGCACCACGAAGACAGTTAAAGAAAGGTGGACAAGCCTACGATTTATTATGCAGTTTCGAATCCTGCATATCAATCTAAGCATGTACACACTTTCCAACTGCGCTATCATAGGCTATGCATAGGTGAAAGGAAATAGTAATTAATGGGGCACTTAACCCTAGGGAAGGCCTCTCGATAAACTACTACTGAACCTGAATGAATTATTATGTTCTCTCCACCAACCAACTTTACTCCTAAACTCGATTAATGAAATTAACAAACACATGTGGCAGTCCGGGGATTCGAACCTAGGATGCTCACATCGAAAATCAACACACTTATGCATTGCACCACGAAGACAGTTAAAGAAAGGTGGACAAGCCTACGATTTATTATGCAGTTTCGAATCCTGCATATCAATCTAAGCATGTACACACTTTCCAACTGCGCTATCATAGGCTATGCATAGGTGAAAGGAAATAGTAATTAATGGGGCACTTAACCCTAGGGAAGGCCTCTCGATAAACTACTACTGAACCTGAATGAATTATTATGTTCTCTCCACCAACCAACTTTACTCCTAAACTCGATTAATGAAATTAACAAACACATGTGGCAGTCCGGGGATTCGAACCTAGGATGCTCACATCGAAAATCAACACACTTATGCATTGCACCACGAAGACAGTTAAAGAAAGGTGGACAAGCCTACGATTTATTATGCAGTTTCGAATCCTGCATATCAATCTAAGCATGTACACACTTTCCAACTGCGCTATCATAGGCTATGCATAGGTGAAAGGAAATAGTAATTAATGGGGCACTTAACCCTAGGGAAGGCCTCTCGATAAACTACTACTGAACCTGAATGAATTATTATGTTCTCTCCACCAACCAACTTTACTCCTAAACTCGATTAATGAAATTAACAAACACATGTGGCAGTCCGGGGATTCGAACCTAGGATGCTCACATCGAAAATCAACACACTTATGCATTGCACCACGAAGACAGTTAAAGAAAGGTGGACAAGCCTACGATTTATTATGCAGTTTCGAATCCTGCATATCAATCTAAGCATGTACACACTTTCCAACTGCGCTATCATAGGCTATGCATAGGTGAAAGGAAATAGTAATTAATGGGGCACTTAACCCTAGGGAAGGCCTCTCGATAAACTACTACTGAACCTGAATGAATTATTATGTTCTCTCCACCAACCAACTTTACTCCTAAACTCGATTAATGAAATTAACAAACACATGTGGCAGTCCGGGGATTCGAACCTAGGATGCTCACATCGAAAATCAACACACTTATGCATTGCACCACGAAGACAGTTAAAGAAAGGTGGACAAGCCTACGATTTATTATGCAGTTTCGAATCCTGCATATCAATCTAAGCATGTACACACTTTCCAACTGCGCTATCATAGGCTATGCATAGGTGAAAGGAAATAGTAATTAATGGGGCACTTAACCCTAGGGAAGGCCTCTCGATAAACTACTACTGAACCTGAATGAATTATTATGTTCTCTCCACCAACCAACTTTACTCCTAAACTCGATTAATGAAATTAACAAACACATGTGGCAGTCCGGGGATTCGAACCTAGGATGCTCACATCGAAAATCAACACACTTATGCATTGCACCACGAAGACAGTTAAAGAAAGGTGGACAAGCCTACGATTTATTATGCAGTTTCGAATCCTGCATATCAATCTAAGCATGTACACACTTTCCAACTGCGCTATCATAGGCTATGCATAGGTGAAAGGAAATAGTAATTAATGGGGCACTTAACCCTAGGGAAGGCCTCTCGATAAACTACTACTGAACCTGAATGAATTATTATGTTCTCTCCACCAACCAACTTTACTCCTAAACTCGATTAATGAAATTAACAAACACATGTGGCAGTCCGGGGATTCGAACCTAGGATGCTCACATCGAAAATCAACACACTTATGCATTGCACCACGAAGACAGTTAAAGAAAGGTGGACAAGCCTACGATTTATTATGCAGTTTCGAATCCTGCATATCAATCTAAGCATGTACACACTTTCCAACTGCGCTATCATAGGCTATGCATAGGTGAAAGGAAATAGTAATTAATGGGGCACTTAACCCTAGGGAAGGCCTCTCGATAAACTACTACTGAACCTGAATGAATTATTATGTTCTCTCCACCAACCAACTTTACTCCTAAACTCGATTAATGAAATTAACAAACACATGTGGCAGTCCGGGGATTCGAACCTAGGATGCTCACATCGAAAATCAACACACTTATGCATTGCACCACGAAGACAGTTAAAGAAAGGTGGACAAGCCTACGATTTATTATGCAGTTTCGAATCCTGCATATCAATCTAAGCATGTACACACTTTCCAACTGCGCTATCATAGGCTATGCATAGGTGAAAGGAAATAGTAATTAATGGGGCACTTAACCCTAGGGAAGGCCTCTCGATAAACTACTACTGAACCTGAATGAATTATTATGTTCTCTCCACCAACCAACTTTACTCCTAAACTCGATTAATGAAATTAACAAACACATGTGGCAGTCCGGGGATTCGAACCTAGGATGCTCACATCGAAAATCAACACACTTATGCATTGCACCACGAAGACAGTTAAAGAAAGGTGGACAAGCCTACGATTTATTATGCAGTTTCGAATCCTGCATATCAATCTAAGCATGTACACACTTTCCAACTGCGCTATCATAGGCTATGCATAGGTGAAAGGAAATAGTAATTAATGGGGCACTTAACCCTAGGGAAGGCCTCTCGATAAACTACTACTGAACCTGAATGAATTATTATGTTCTCTCCACCAACCAACTTTACTCCTAAACTCGATTAATGAAATTAACAAACACATGTGGCAGTCCGGGGATTCGAACCTAGGATGCTCACATCGAAAATCAACACACTTATGCATTGCACCACGAAGACAGTTAAAGAAAGGTGGACAAGCCTACGATTTATTATGCAGTTTCGAATCCTGCATATCAATCTAAGCATGTACACACTTTCCAACTGCGCTATCATAGGCTATGCATAGGTGAAAGGAAATAGTAATTAATGGGGCACTTAACCCTAGGGAAGGCCTCTCGATAAACTACTACTGAACCTGAATGAATTATTATGTTCTCTCCACCAACCAACTTTACTCCTAAACTCGATTAATGAAATTAACAAACACATGTGGCAGTCCGGGGATTCGAACCTAGGATGCTCACATCGAAAATCAACACACTTATGCATTGCACCACGAAGACAGTTAAAGAAAGGTGGACAAGCCTACGATTTATTATGCAGTTTCGAATCCTGCATATCAATCTAAGCATGTACACACTTTCCAACTGCGCTATCATAGGCTATGCATAGGTGAAAGGAAATAGTAATTAATGGGGCACTTAACCCTAGGGAAGGCCTCTCGATAAACTACTACTGAACCTGAATGAATTATTATGTTCTCTCCACCAACCAACTTTACTCCTAAACTCGATTAATGAAATTAACAAACACATGTGGCAGTCCGGGGATTCGAACCTAGGATGCTCACATCGAAAATCAACACACTTATGCATTGCACCACGAAGACAGTTAAAGAAAGGTGGACAAGCCTACGATTTATTATGCAGTTTCGAATCCTGCATATCAATCTAAGCATGTACACACTTTCCAACTGCGCTATCATAGGCTATGCATAGGTGAAAGGAAATAGTAATTAATGGGGCACTTAACCCTAGGGAAGGCCTCTCGATAAACTACTACTGAACCTGAATGAATTATTATGTTCTCTCCACCAACCAACTTTACTCCTAAACTCGATTAATGAAATTAACAAACACATGTGGCAGTCCGGGGATTCGAACCTAGGATGCTCACATCGAAAATCAACACACTTATGCATTGCACCACGAAGACAGTTAAAGAAAGGTGGACAAGCCTACGATTTATTATGCAGTTTCGAATCCTGCATATCAATCTAAGCATGTACACACTTTCCAACTGCGCTATCATAGGCTATGCATAGGTGAAAGGAAATAGTAATTAATGGGGCACTTAACCCTAGGGAAGGCCTCTCGATAAACTACTACTGAACCTGAATGAATTATTATGTTCTCTCCACCAACCAACTTTACTCCTAAACTCGATTAATGAAATTAACAAACACATGTGGCAGTCCGGGGATTCGAACCTAGGATGCTCACATCGAAAATCAACACACTTATGCATTGCACCACGAAGACAGTTAAAGAAAGGTGGACAAGCCTACGATTTATTATGCAGTTTCGAATCCTGCATATCAATCTAAGCATGTACACACTTTCCAACTGCGCTATCATAGGCTATGCATAGGTGAAAGGAAATAGTAATTAATGGGGCACTTAACCCTAGGGAAGGCCTCTCGATAAACTACTACTGAACCTGAATGAATTATTATGTTCTCTCCACCAACCAACTTTACTCCTAAACTCGATTAATGAAATTAACAAACACATGTGGCAGTCCGGGGATTCGAACCTAGGATGCTCACATCGAAAATCAACACACTTATGCATTGCATCACGAAGACAGTTAAAGAAAGGTGGACAAGCCTACGATTTATTTAGACTCATAATAGTAATTTGACACTGTCAGTCAGTCAGTAGCCAGCACTTACTCACACAAGGGGTGGGGACGATCAACAAAAAACACAGAGAGGAAAAAGAGGTGACAGGAGAAGAACACGTATAACAGTTCGCCCATAAACACCAAGCACCCAAGCATTGATTATTTGATACTGTACGTCAGCAAAAGAATATATACAGGAGTACAAAGGAGTACACAGGAAATCAAGCAACAATAGATCTAGTGACCCTTCTAGGCTGCTTGTCCTCCAAAACACTGAGGATCAAGTGACCAAACAGTGGTTTAGAGTGGGTAAGGGGACATTGGAAAGGGAACTACTGCCCTGGAACTAATGTCCGTGGCAGGATTAGGAAGTTAGTAGGGGACAGATGGGTTAGTAACTGAGGGGGGTATAAAATATAGTTATTCATTTACAAACGCAGTCAGCTGCGGGTTTGATGCGTGATATTTGTCTATGCGAAGTTTAAATGAATCAACGGTGCTGCAGCCTATAACATCTCGAGGAAGCCCATTCCACAAGTTGACAACTCGATTGAAGAAGAAATTCTTAGATTCGTGCAAGTTAAAAGATTTACCAATAATTTTGCAACCGTTTCCCCGCGTGTAATTTGATTGGTCGATAGTAAAGTACTTACTACAGTTCATATTGTCGATGCCTTTGATGATTCTTAATCTGCGCTGGGTTAAAGGAAATAGATTTAATTCTCTAAGACGCTCCTTGTATGGTTTGTTCTTTAGGCTAGGTATCATTTTGGTAACTCTACGTTGAACTCGTTCTAGCTTGTCTATATCTTTTTGGTAATAAGGGAACCAGGATTGAACGCAGTTCTGAGGTTCACTCGGCTGCCTTAGTTCCTAGCCCAATCATAAGAGTTCGTGAAACCCTTATGTTTTGCTTTATCAATGGACAGATATCTGGTTTTGTCCTTTGGATGAATCTTTCTTTCCATTAACCCTCTCAGTAACGGTGATGTCCTTTTAACTTTATTCTGGCTACTAGTATACACTTATATTCAGTTTAAAAAGAGCCTCCATCAATTAACAGGCCTAGACTTATCTCACTTTACCCTTTATAGTACCACATAATTACATTTCTTACAATGCACACACTCGTCTAACTATAGCTAGTACAGTAAGGGTTACGTATTCTTTGTAATTCATGTATAGAAAAATATATTCATAAATTCGTTTGCGGATATATACTTTCATAATTAGAAATAGGTGCAGTTGTCTAATATGAGTACTGACAACTTATTAACCCCTTGAGTATGGTTGCGTCCACATTAATTACTCTTGTCCTATGGCACCTAGAAGGTTCAGATTTGTATGGGAGCTACTTTAGGACCCCACGGAACGATACTGATGGTTGGCAACCCCTCAAGTCCAGCCGCGTGCGTGTGGGCGAGTGCTGGAGTGATTTTCCAGTATATTGCCTACCCGTTACCCCATGTTAATTGTGACTTTCCACAGCCCCCCAGGACCGAAAAGTTACCTAGGTTAGCATTTTTTGTTTCCTTCATTACTAACCGATCCCATATGTGTTTTCAGGAAAAAACATGACAAGTTGCTGGTCCTGGAGTGCAGTGTACATTTATATTAAATCGCTTGGGGTTCACCCGGTTAAACAAATATAGCATTGCATAAAATACTGATGCATTCATGTAAATAAATAGAGTAAAACATTTTGCACTCTGAACTAAAATTATAATGACGTATAGTATAATGTGGTAAATGCCAAGACTATAATTAGCATATTTGTAAAATCTCATGAATGCGCACATGTCTATATAATTATATATACAGTATATATATATATATATATATATATATATATATATATATATATATATATATACAGAATTCGATATAATATATTATAATATGTATATATATTGGAACTAATATGTGTTGAGCACTCATTAAAACTTACTTAATACACTAACTTCACCAACTCCCTTCACACGACCATAATAATTCAGAAGTGCTCATGGCATCGATTGTCATCACTAGAAATGATTATATTGTGGATTACTGTACCATGCCATACACATTGTCACGGTCCATTTGTAATTTCAGTATATGTGTAGTGATCACAAACAAATATGAACACAATAAATGAAGGTTTGTTATTCCTATTTTCGTTTGTTACCAATACATTCACGGTTGAGATCTGATTGGATCATCAAATGAAAGTTACTTAGCATCTGATATTTTGTCTGTATCCCAGGCTAAATTAAAAGTAGCATTGAACCCATTGTAATTAATCGAAAGAATACAATTAACTGACAATAGTGGTAAAATAATCAATGGTAATTATTTTGTGAATTGAAATTTTCTTTACCCAACCACTGAGAGGGATGCACAAATAAGTTCTATATGTAAAATAGGATTTTACTGCGAACGGGAACGGACGATGTACATAATATGTACTTTAGGCAAGTTAGTGCAAACACCTCAGGCGGTAGTACCAAAGTGTAAATTATACACTTTGGTACTACCGCCTGAGGTGTTTGCACTAACTTGCCCCAATTGTTGCCAGATGCTTTCAGAACGTTCTATGCTTGCCACTCATACTTTCATCAGTGTGCTTAGTTCATTGCTTAAGGAAGGGTGTGTGTAAGAAGAAGTGTTTGAGAAACTGAAGTTCAACGATAAGAGAACCACTTCTCTATGTAATTGAGATAGCTATATACCAGGTACGAATATGAGACTAACTTTATCTTCCTTTTAATGACTAATACTGTCTTGTAAATGCAAAACATGATAGCATAAAGGTAAATATCATCAGGTTATAGCAAGTAATAATGAAGAGAAAATTGTATATTTTCACTGACATGTGTAATGTCGGGGGTCGGCTTTCAGCAACGAAACAAGCAAAATAATGTTTTATTTTCTTTGGTGGTGTGAGGAGGTAAGGAGGGGATGGTGACTGTTATAGGGAGCGATCAACCCAGTTTTTTCATTGGACCTTGTTCTAATTCCCTCAGGGCTACATATATGGCACTAGAGAGATGTATATTGAGCGGAATTAATGGGAAAATAACAGTCTGGCCGTTTGCTTCCCTAAAGAAGCCACTGCACAAAAAGGAATAATCCATTTATGAATGCATTTATCAATATAATGTAACTTAAGTAAATCATATGCATATAATTAAACTTTTAGCTCTGTAACCTTTTCAAGACCTGTACATTAAGGACATTCCCAGAAAACTCTTTAGTACAAGTTCGTTCCCTACCCATACGAGACGTTTCATTCTTCCACAACCTCACCCTAACCCTGTCAGTTACTTGATGTTTCTCTCCCACACAAACACCCTCCATCAATATCCGTCTGTCACTCTCCTGTTTCCTTACTCTCCTTAGTCTCTTTCATACCTTGTTTTTTGTTGGTGTTCTTATTTTCCTCACAGCTTGTATACCCTCTCACCTACCCGTGTTAAATCCCAGAAACAGGCTGAGAAACAACATTGGCATGCCTATGCATACTATATATATTGACAATTATTTGTAATGAGTAGTCGGGAGTTGTGAATATTCCAAGTAATAACAAATATATTCATCCACAACTCATCATTTAAGTACAGTATACAATACAGTAATGAATATGTCATTGGGAACAGCATAAGTCAGTATAAATCATATAAAGACATATAGACCAATGCCAAGTATACTATAATAATTGAAATTATTATTATACTCAATGCTCTGTACGCTACTAAATATGTAGGATTCAATAAGGCAGAGTGATTGTATCACAATATTTCGCAAATTCGGTAGGTTTATATTATAAGGGACAGTGAGTGTTGGTTTGTTTTCCTGGGTAATCCCAGGAAAACAAAATATAAATTAGACAGTTGTGAACAGGCAGATCAACAATGTTGCAGGAGTGGGTAAATATACAAATTATTTACCAATTATGATCACTACCTAAATTATGTTTGACTGTCAATTCTACTTTGACAGTCATTGCTCTCATTTCATCTGCCTACTGTATAATTTATCAAGCAATTCCACTAAGTTTCATCGAGAACTAATTAAATGTATTTAGTCTTTAAAGCCGCTCTCTACTAGCATTTAATTATATTATTTGTTTGACTAATTCGTTTGAAATACCCAGAAGCCAAGGAAAACATCAAATTAGTAATCAACCTTCCCCTTTTCCCCTTGGCCTCAAACACATTATTTGGTGCCTGAAGCATAGTGTGTGAACACCAATGACTCTTTCTGAGCATCATATTTGTATTAGGTTTGAGTAATTAACCCCAACTGCCCGGTTGTCATTTTAAAATGACACCGCGGCAGATGGGCAGAAGCCCGAGTGTCATTTTAAAATCCGTAAGCTTGAAAGCCTATTAAGCGTGGTTTGAAAGCCGTGCGTCAAACCGTATGTAAACAAGCCGGTCGGAGCGACGCGCACCTTCCAAAACAAGAATGAGAAGCCCGACTTTTGTTGTCATTGTTTTGGAGAACAAGAACAAGTCTTTGTTATTTGCTGAATTGCTAACATCGTATCAAATCTCTCTCCACGGATATTGTCATTATAACTGAACAAGTTGACCTAGAGATCTCTACTCAATGCCAGTTTACAGATACGAAACACGGCTACGTTTTGAGATGTGTGTGAATTCTCTAGCAGTTAAATTGACAAAGATAGGGCTAGCCTATTATGACGTTTTTCGGCCATATCCCCCGGGCTCTCAGTGCTGTCATTTAGGAGGCGAGCCCGGGGAGGAAGTGTCAATGAAGTGATTGTGTTTCCTATGCAAGTTTTATGATTGCTTTCGAGCTCAATAATTGCACTTGCACACTTAAGCTACACTATGTATATTAAGTTATAATGAGTAAGAAGGGTCTATCTATCTATCTATTGCCTGACGCTGTGATCCCCGAAGGGGTGGCCACGAACGAACCGCCCCCATGCACCTCTGTCCCCAGTCAGTCGACGCCCCTCCCCCCAACCAGCACCGCCTTCGTTCATGTACTTCCTCACTCCATCCTTCCACCTCTCATTCGGTCTACCTCTCCTTCTCTGTCCCTCCACCTCACTCTCGTACACCCTCTTAGTCATTCTCTCGCTTTCCATACGTTCCATATGGCCGAACCATCTCAAGTAAGAAGGGTGATACTTATTATTTGTTTGTTCATGCAAGCAATTTGTTTTTGTTATTATTACAATGATTGAATTCCCAATCACTACAATATATCTCCAAACACATAATTATTTACACTGTCTACTGTATATACTGTACACTGTTGCATCTCTTTCATAAAAGAAGTCATAGATGGTGTGGTATTCGCGGAAGGAGGAAATCACACATAGAGCTCTAACTAACGATATCGGCTGTGGAGTGGGCATGGCAGGTTAGGGTACCTATCGGCCAGAGGTCTGCCAATGCGCTTATAATTTGGATATGACGAAATCGCATTTTTACCGGATTTACGATTTTATATAGTTTAAAACGTATATATATAATGTATGTCATAGGTACTGACTGCATACAACCCGTTCAACGTATAAATACGTCGTTGGCAGATTGGGGGCCAAAACTGTCATCAGTCACATATTGACCATATTCAATATTTAGTTATATGTTCCTCAACAATAATTATGAATAAAGTGTGTAAAGGCAAAGGCACATAAGAAATGAAAAATACAAACAAAACATACACAAATTAGGTCCATTAATTTTGAGAGACAAGGTGGAAAGGAAGTCATTAGGTAAACAATGAACTGAGATGTATGGCTGATTAGTGAAAGAAGAGGGGACAATATATTGATAAAATATTCCTAAAACATCAGAAGCTAGACGACAAAACTAATTAATCTATCTATCTATTGCCTGACGCCGTGATCCCCGAAGAGGCAGCCACGAACGAACCGCCCCCATGCACCTCTGTCCCCAGTCAGTCGACGCCCCTCCCCCCAACCAGCACCGCCTTCGTTCATGTACTTCCTCACTCCATCCTTCCACCTCTCATTCGGTCTACCTCTCCCTCTCTGTCCCTCCACCTCGCTCTCGTACACCCTCTTAGTCATTCTCTCGCTTTCCATACAATCCATATGGCCGAACCATCTCAAGTTGTTCCTTTTTACACTTTCCAGCACATCTACCTCCACACCACACCTTCTTACTTACCCATTAGTCTGTCTATCCCTCCATGTAACTCCGCACGCACTCCTTAACCCGTTGAGCCCCGGCTAGTTATAATATTTTGTTTACCCCAGTCCCAAGCCATTTTCACTTATTTTTTTTGTTTGCTAAAATGGAAGACAAGGATGAGAAATGAAAAAAAAAAAAAAAAAATCACCTCTGACATTTTTTTTTTGGGGGGGGGGAGCCTCAAACAAATTTGTTGAGCCAAAATGGAAGAGAATGGTGAGAAATGAAGACAAAAATAAAAAAAAAATCATTTCGGTCATTTGGGGGGCGGGGGGGGGGGGGGGGGTTCAATAGTTAGTCTCCCCCGCATGACCACCCGCCCGGGAGCACTAGAGTAAAAACTGAGTATGGCATTGTACGGCATACATCCTAAGGAGTATCTCACATAAATCTCAAGCCTCTAGCTCCCATACGACCGGAGTAATGAAGGTTCAAAGTGGCGGTGAACTAGGGGTGTAAACTATCCCCACTAAGCCCACCACCACCAGCCGCGCGGCTGTCTCGGCCTGCTCACACCTACTGGCCCGGCTCCCACACACACTACGGTACCTCCCCCTCCTATTCTCCCGTCATTTCCTACCTTACGAGCCACGTAAGTGTTTTTTATATGTCGGACGCACGTGATGCGTCGCTGGGAGTTGGTGATCAAAGACTGCCGACGCAACACGTGCGACGCTGGGTCTCACCGGGTTAAGTAATTCATTTCCACTGCTCTCACTCTTGGTCTGAGTCTCTCCACCAACGTCCATGCTTCACTTCCATAAGTCAGTGTCGGGATTACCACACTGTCATGCAAGGACTTCTTCACTTCCATACTGACCACCCTATTTCTTGTTACTGCTTTTAGCGTTCCTACAACCCTCTTCCCCTGTTGTACCCTCTCCCGCACTTCTTCATCCATAGTCCCATCTTTACTCAACACACTGCCCAGATACTTAAAAGAGTTGACGATCTCCATAGCCTGACCGTTCAGCTTCACCTCACACTCTGTGACTTCACCCCTTTCGAAGACCATAACCTTGCTCTTCCCCGCATTTACCTTCAAATTCCGTTTTTCGCACACTGTTCCAAACTCATTTACCAGACCCTGCAACCCCCTTTCATTATCACTCATCAGAACTGTATCATCCGCAAACAGCAGTATAGGTAGCTTCCACTCAATTCCCTCCCTTTTCAGCGATACACCAACATCCACTGCTCTTGATAGTATTTCTTTCATGACTCTATCCATATATACAGTAAACAACCACAGGGACATCACACACCCCTGTTTTAAACCAACATTCAGGTCAAAGAACTCGCTCTGCTAATTAATAAATCCATTAATAAATTAACAAAACAAAAATAACAGCAGCAAATATAGCACTAGGCCGCCGGGAGACGAATCGAGTTAGCAGAGATAAACCCAACAATAGCAAAACCTCTCCAACACCCCTACCACCTCTTTGCCATCCACGGCAAGATATACACTAATATATTGTATATCCTCTTCCCAACCTTCGATCTGTAAGCATTTCCATTTGGGACTCAGGTTCCACGGAAGAGGATTATATCACATACAGGGAGGGATATGAACGACTATCGACACCGTCTAAGTATAGGTAAGTGCTGCGTGGTACATAAACAATTACATAAACTACTGATCGAGTGGTTAGATAAATATAGATATAAATAAGTAAAGTACCTCTTACATGGAGTACATATACATAAACAGACAGAAAAACTGATCAGGTGACTACAATTATGAGAGTTTGACACACATTTAAGCTACTGGTCGCTATCGACATTAGAGTTAAGTCGCGATAAAAATGCTAAATTATTGCCATCGGCCTATCTATAATGCCGCTCCCTACCCATTAACTCCCCCAGACATATATAACGCGATCGCGTCATATGGACTTATCTCCATACCTCTATAATAAGTTATATGACGCACTAGCGTCATATGGAGCTCAGTAAGTCCGATAAGTTACCTTACGATAAAACCGTTGGTGGCAACCTCATCCACCTCCGATAATTATAACGGCCGCAGTGTTGTTGTGAGTGTAGTGCGGGGCAGTGGCAATGATCCCGGGGCTCCCGCCTCCTCGGACTTATTGGAACATAATATGTCTGAAGGAGTTAAGATACAACGAATAAGTGGAACTCCACAAGCTCTCTCTTATCACTCTTTGTATGTCTCTCCATCCTTCCATGTTTCCTATTTTTTGCCACTCCGCTCTCACCCACTCCTTTCTTTCCTCCCCCATCTCAGGCTCTAAAGTCAACCAGTACAATTCATTCATACCCAATGAATGAAGGGAATGAGCTTATTCTTCCCCAATTCGTGTTCTATTAAAGTTTCCCACTCTCCTCCTATGTTTGTCTACGACATAAACCTGAGTGGCCAAATATTTGTTTTTCTATTGTAATGCTTTCATAAGAAATACAGGATTTGCACGGCTGTAATATCATATAAAATTAACGTAAAAAGCTATAAGTTATAAGTTATATTTTACGACATAAATGTTGTATTACTCTTCAATGGTATATATATATATATATATATATATATATATATATATATATATATATATATATATATATATACTGTATATATATATATAAATATATGTATATATATATATATATTTATATATTATATATATATTATATATATATATATATATCGAACACCAGCTCTCCTCCTCTAAACCTGATCTTCTTTTCCTCACCGAAACCCAGATATCTGAAACAACTTCCAGCAGCCCCTTCTCTGTATGCTCCTACTTTCGCTATCCTAGTTTCAAAGCCAAAGGCGGATGTTGTGCATACGTACACAACAAACTCACTTGCTCTCGTATTCCCGATTTCGACTCCTCTGAATTCTCAACTTTATGGCTCAAACTATCCTGTCATTCTCATACTAAATATTTCTGTGCTGTCTATCTTTCCCCTAACTCTACCGACTTTCCCAACTTCGATTATCTAAACTCTAAAGTGGAACACATTCTATCTATCTCTCCTTTCTCTGAAATCTCCATCTTAGGAGATTTCAACGTTCACCACCGCCAATGGCTCTCCTTCCACTCTACTGACAAACCTGGTGAACAAGCCTACGTCTTTTCTATCATGAATGACCTTCAGCAACTGGTCCAGCAACCCACCCGTATTCCGGATCGCTTTGGAGATTGTGTGACGCCTACCAGCGTTGGCAGAATCGCCTCCCTGTAGCCACTAGCGCTCGCCAGGGCAGTGAAATGGGCTACAGTCTATCTACAATGTTGTACTTTCTTTCTTGTGAATCGTCATGTCACGGGCAGTATAGAAGTGGTCTTTATTTTCGTCTGTGACAATGCATTATATTTTATATCATCAGTTATAAGTTTAATGTATAAGACTGAATGATACAGCTAGAGAGTGTGAGTGAGTAAGTGCAGGAGGCAGAGGGATGTGCGCGTTGTCTCGGTGACGTCATGCCACGGCCGGGCCCTCTGAGTGGCTGGCCGCCTTGCCGTCCTCCTGCCGCGGCAGGAAGTGGTCCCCCCGCACTCCCTGCTGCCTTTGTGCCTTCCTTGCTCAGAGCTTGCCTGACCAGCATACCCTTCACACCTCCCTTGCCACCTGTCCCCGACTTCTACCTATAGAGCACTTTCTCTCTCTCTCAACTTCTTACCTCTTATGCTTCCAATCTAATTAATATCATAACTCCCCTTTGGTTCTGCACGATATCATATATCGGCCATCGTATTATATGCTGAAGCTCTCAGATATTTCATGCTTAGTTAGACATTTTGGAGGGGTTAACATTTTGTCTGTAGAGTTTCGACACACTCGCGGTGTCTCCCTACCTATTCCTTGGTTGTCTGCTGGGCTATTTAATGCTAGACAGGGGTGAGGCTACTGGTGTTGTGATTTCCGATGTGTACCAGGTTTTGTTGAACTTGTACAATCGCAACGGATACGTGGGAAGCCTAGGTTGTCTTTCTGACTGTGTACCTTGTGAGTTTAGCACTGTGTTGCGAGTGAGGGCTTTTGCCTCTGCCACCCAACACTGTGCTAACTCGTTTTGCTTTGACTTGAAGAGGGTCGCCAGGAGAGAACCAGATACTAGCGATCTGGATCTCTCAAGAGGGCACCCCGTTATTTAACATAATTTGGCCGTACAGTCTTAAGGACCTCGCTAGGCTACGAGCCGCTTGCTCAGCCTTTGTTTCCTAGCCTACGACATCCCAGCTAGACTTTATTCGCCTAGCAGACACCCGATTAGGATTATAAACTCTTATGGCATATATGCAGCATTTATATTCACGTTGATTGTAAGCCTTGGTTGTTGTTGAGTTGCACAACCCGAGCAGGCTTTTGCGTTGCCTGAGAAGTACTTCTTTTGTTGTTGGAGATAATACTATTGCGCATTTATCGTTATTCCCGTGCCAGTGAACACTGTATGTCCCTACACTTGTCATATCTTGTTCCTGCTTTATATAACAGTTCAAAATCCGATTCGATCATCTTAAGCAGCATCAGACTTTCTTCAGAAGATTCCTGTTCGATGCTTTAGGACTTTCATTCACTTTCTTTAATATAGGAGTGACAGTTTATTAATGTTTAGAGTAACTTTAATTATACCTTCTTCTTGTTTGCATTAAATCATTCCAGTGATTTAATTAAGCTCTCCATCTTTTTCCTTGTATACATTATTAACGTAATTGTATGTTGTTGTGTTCAGGCTGTATCAGAGATCATCAGCCTGTAGTAGTAGTGCATTTATACCGAGTTAGAGGATACCCCGCTATCGCATATTTAACTCTGGAGGGTATAGGTGTTTTTGTGCGCCGGCATTATAAGTTCGAGGGTTGGATCTAGTGTTACCGTTGTGGTTGTGTGCCTTTCTAGTCCAATGATTAAGAACCCTTGTTTTATACGAGTCCCGGTCGTAACAAATGGCGACCTTGCTTAAGATTTTGTGAACTTAGAGAAATATTGCAGGAGTGTTGTGGTCATTTGTTTTTTTGTTTAACCCGTGGAGCCCCGGCTAGTTTTGTAATGTTTGTTCACCAGAACCCGGCCGGTTTTCAAAAAATGGTTTTATTCCAGAAACAATAGCGAAGGGGTTAGGAATGAAGGAAAAACCACGAAAAAAAGCTCAAAAAGCTTAAAAAATGGTCCTACAGAGCCCCCGAAAACGTATTTTACAAGAGTACAAAATTGAAGGCAATTACCCCCCAAAACTAGGTTATTGCGCGCTCACGCGCACGCACGTGGACTTTGAGAGTTTTCAACCATCGGCACGGTTGCGTGCGATACGTACACAGTTCCCATACAAATCTGAGCCCTCTTGAGTGGCTACACCTGAGGTTACGGTCGGAGCAATTAGGGTGACGCATCAGGCGCGTCTCTGGGGTTATGCGTTACATACATCGCCGACGCGTCAGACGCGTCGCTGGGGCTGTACGGGTTAAAGGAATATAGTGGACACGTGGATTTTTTTTGGCAAGTAGTGTAACACTTAAGAGTCTTCAAGCATTTTTGAGTGAATAGAGCTACATGAGAATTTAGGTACTAATTTTTTTATAAACGTTGAGAATTTTTGGTGGACAATATGTCGGACGACGGACACAGTATGGGAAGCAGGCTCTGAGGTGCAGCAGCGGGGTTTGTTAGAAGGCATTAGAGTTATAACTAGTGAGGAGGGTGCAAAGAAGTTTCTGGAGATGCCTATTACTGTTGACCGGGTGTCGGGGATTGATCGGTATGGTCTCCAGTGTTTGGCCACGGTCATGGGTCATGTGGGCACTAGCAGCATGACGAGAGGGACGACTAGCAGCATGGCGGGGTGCATGGGGCTTCGGGTGGAGCGGGAGCTGGGGCACCTTCGACCCAGCCCCCATTCCACTCGACTCCTACCATGGCGCCCCCTCGGGCTCAGGAGCCGGGTACGTTCCCGCAGGCCGATAGTCACTGGCAGCGTGGTTTGCACGTGGGTGAGTCTCCAATTGTTGCATCTCCTCCTCCTCAAGGTTTAACTGCAGATATGATCTTCCAGCTTGAGATGGCTAAGATTCAGCAGCAGCAGCGGGCGGCTGAGCTTGAGCAACGAAAGCATGAATCTGAGATTGAGATGGCCAGGATTCAGGCTGATGAGAGAAAGGCCATGTACTGTGCAGACAGAGATCTTGAGAAGTCTCGGGTGGAGTCAACAGGGCAGCGTCTCAGTGCTGGGAATCGAGGTCTTGATCAGTCTTTATCGCATCTTCTTAAGTTAGTCCCTGTATTTGATGAGTCAGGTGTCACCAAATTTTTCATGCGTTTTGAGAAGAAGTGCCGGGAGCACCAATGGCCCGAGGTTAAGTGGGCAGCCCTTGTTTCCTCTAGGTTGGTTGGCAAAGGACGTAAGGCATATTTATGATGCGTTGCCCTTGGAGTCTTGCATCAATTATGAGGTATTGAAGGAGGCTGTTCTGCGGGCGTACGAGTTACAACCAGAGACGTACAGATTGAAGTTCCGGGGTGTAACGAAGGGTCGTGAGTGCACCTTTCTTGAGCATGCCCGGGATCTGTCCGATGCATTTAGAAACTGGCTGCGTTCTGAGAAGGCATCGACGTTTGAGGAGTTGAAACAGCTGATGCTTCTAGAACAATTTTTCAAGTGTACGGGCGGCGATCTTACGTTGAATCTTATAGAAAAAAACCCGAAAACTCTTCAGGAGGCAGCTGAGATGGCTGACCTTCGGTTATCTTTGATTCGTGGGTGCGGTTTTGCACAGAGAAATGATGCAGGCAATAAGGAGCGTAACCCTCCCCCTCCCCGAAACACTGATACACATAATTACACTAAGAACAAGAGCAACGACACCAAAACTGACCATAAACCTAGTACCGTCCCGTTTAGCAAGGGTCCGGGCCCTTCCCCACCTCAAGGGAAGCCCAAGGGGGAGTTAGAGTGTTTTCATTGTCATGAGAAGGGGCATTTTGCAAGAGCCTGTCCAAGCAAGCTACCTAATGCAGTTGTGTCTTTGGCTCGCAACATTGGGGTGTCCCCGAAGTCGTCTGAGTTTGCCCGGGGTATAATGTCAGAGGCTGGGACACAGCCAGTGGAGAAGAATCCGGAAGGCTCGAACCCTGTCCGCGATGTCTTTTACGACCATCAAGGGCGTGGCTGCGTGAAGTGGGCTAGTAAGAAGCATGGAGTTGAGCTGTTGCGAGACACGGGTGCCTCTCAGACTTTGATGAAGAACTTTACTGGTAAACCAATAAACGCGGCACGGGTGGTTGTGGTGTAAGGTATCAATGCTATCAGGTCATACCCGTTGGTCAGGATGGAACTGGAGGTAGATGGTGTGACACGAGAGTTGGATGTTGGAATTGTGGAGAACTTGCCTGGTGGGGGCGTCGACCTCCTTCTCGGCAACGACTTTGCGGTGCCTACTTCTGAGGTTTCACCCTTAGTCGTTGCCGAGAAGCCGGCCGACGTGAGTAGGGAGGAACAGGAGTGGGTAGAGAAGTGTCAAGTACAACCTATGGCGTGCGTTGTTACAAGATCTCTTGCATCCAAAGTGTCACAGCCTATTCCTCAGTCTCTAGACCAGCGGAGGAACGGTCGGAAGGAGCAAGCTAACGTTGGGAGTTTTGTGAGTTTTGCTCCAGCGGCTCTCCTTAGCAGCTTAGTACTTGACTCATAGGTGAGCTCCGGAGTGGCCCCAGAACCTGTCACCCCTAGTGACATGGTTGGGCGTGATGGCACTCCGCGACTTAGTGGTTCCCAGTTGGAAGAGAGTTGTGGGAACGGGGCTATCGAACACGAGGATGGGGAAACATGTCATGTGAACCTGTTGGAGTAGTTCAGCTAGACTTTATTCGCCTAGCAGACACCCGATTAGGATTATAAACTCTTATGTCATGTATGCAGCATTTTTATTCACGTTGATTGTAAGCTTTGGTTGTTGTTGAGTTGCACAACCCGAGCAGGCTTTTGCGTTGCCTGAGGAAGTACTTCTTTTGTTGTTGGAGATAATACTATTGCGCATTTATCGTTATTCCCGTGCCAGTGAACACTGTATGTCCCTACACTTGTCATATCTTGTTCCTGCTTTATATAACAGTTCAAAATCCGATTCGATCATCTTAAGCAGCATAAGACTTTCTTCGGAAGATTCCTTTTCGATGCTTTAGGACTTTCATTCACTTTCTTTAATATAGGAGTGACAGTTTATTATTGTTTAGAGTAACTTTAATTATACCTTCTTCTTGTTTGCTTTAAATCATTCCAGTGATTTAATTAAGCTCTCCATCTTTTTCCTTGTATACATTATTAACGTAATTGTATGTTGTTGTGTTCAGGCTGTATCAGAGATCATCAGCCTGTAGTAGTAGTGCATTTATACCGAGTTAGAGGATACCCCGCTATCGCAGATTTAACTCTGGAGGGTATAGGTGTTTTTGTGCGCCGGCATTATAAGTTCGAGGGTTGGATCTAGTGTTACCGTTGTGGCTGTGTGCCTTTCTAATCCAATGATTAAGAGCCCTTGTTTTATACGAGTCCCGGTCGTAACAATCGGCCCAACATTTTTGACTTATTTCTGACTTCTAACCCTTCCTCTTATACTGTCAATCTTTTCTCTCCTTTGGGCTCCTCCGACCATAAACTTATCTCTGTCACCTGTCCTATCTCTTCAGTACGGCCATCCGATCCTCCCAGCTGGTGGTGCTTGTGGCACTTTGGCGCTGCCGACTGGGAGGCTCTCCGGCAGTACTTGTTTGATTTCCCATGGAATGACTTCTGCTTCCTCGGCCGAGGACCCTCGGAGAGTGCTGAACCCATTACCGAGGTAGTCCTCTCGGGCATGGAAGCGTACAATCCATTTTCTTTCTCTCAGTCTAATGCAAAAAAATCTTGGTTTACTCATGCTTGTTCTACTGCTGTCCACAACAAGGAGGAAGCATTCAAACGGTACTGACGCCTTAAAACTCAAGAATCTCATTCTTCCTATGTTTCTGCCCGGAATCAAGCCAAATCTGTTCTTCGACTTGCCAAGCACTCTTTCATCAATAATAAATGCACTGAACTATCCAACTCTAGCTCTTCCCAAGCTTTCTGGCATCTAGCCAAAAACCTCTCCAACAACTTTTCTTCCTCATCTTTCCCTCCCCTTTTCCACTCTGATGGCACTACCATCACTTCTTAGAGAATTAAATCTATTTCCTTTAACCCAGCGCAGATTAAGAGGCGACTTAATTCAAGTGTTCAAAATCATCAAAGGCATTGACAATATGAACTGTAGTAAGTACTTCACTATCGACCAATCTAATTACACACGGGGAAATGGGTGCAACATTATTGGTAAATCTTTTAACTCACACAAAGCTAAAAATGTCTTCTTCAATCGAGTTGTCAATTTATGGAATGGGCTTCCCCGAGATGTTATAGACTGCAGCACCGTTGATTCATTTAAACTTCGCCTAGACAAATATCTCGCATCAAACCCGTGACTGACTGCGTTTGTAAATGAATAACTGTATTTTATCCTCCCCTCAGTTACTAACTCATCTGTCCCCTACTAACTTCCCAATCCTACCACGGACATTAGTTCCAGGGCAGTAGTTCCCTTTCCAATGTTCCCTTACCCACTCTAAACCACTGTTTGGACACTTGATCCTCAGTGTTTTGGAGAACAAGCATCCTAGAAGGGTCACTAGTTCTGTTGTTGCTTGATATCCTTTGTACTCCTTTGTACTCCTTTTGTACTTCTTCCTCTGACAAAGCTGATTTCTTTGCTCAAACTTTTGCCAGAAACTTTACCTCGGATGATTCCGGTGTTATAATTCCTCCCTCTCCACCCCCCTCTCTCGTACTTATGCCTAATGTTCTAATCTCTTCTAAAGATGTACTTTCTACCCTTTCTGCGCTTAATACTAAGAAGGCGTACGGTCCGGACTGTGTTCTTCCTGTTGTACTTAAAAACTGTGCATCCGTGCTGATCCCCTGCCTAGGCAAACTCTTTCGTCTCTGTCTCTCCTCTAACGTCTTTCCTTCTTGCTGGAAGTTTGCTCTCATTCAACCTGTCCCAAAGAAGGGTGACTGCTCTCAACCCTCCAACTATTGTCCAATTGCTCTCATCTCTTGTATCTCTAAAGATTTTGAAACTATTCTTGCTTCCAAATTTCTTAAGCATTTCTCTTCTCATAATCTGCTCTCAGATCGCCAGTATGGCTTCCTTAAGGGTCGTTCTACTAGTGATCTTCTTTCATATCTTACTAACTCTTGGTCATCCAACTTTCGGGACTCCGGTGAGACTTTTTCTGTTTCACTATACATATCGAAAGCCTTCGATAGAGTCTGGCACAAATCTTTAATTTCCAAACTGCCCTCCTTCGGGTTCTGTCCCTCCATCTGTGCCTTTGTATCTAATTTCCTGTCCGGCCGTTCCATAGCTTTGGTTGTGGACGGCCATCGCTCATTTCCTCATCCTATCAACTCCGGTGTTCCTCAGGGTTCTGTCCTATCTCATATTATCTTTCTAATTTTCATAAATGATTTTCTCAACTGTACATCCAGTCCCATCCATTCATATGTAGATGACTCTACCTTACAACACTCAATTAGTTTTCCAGAACGCCCCAGCCAGCAGTCCCTCAAAAGTAAACGAAATGAAGCCATAAAATACTTATCTTCTGATCTAGATACTATTTCCAATTGGGGTAGAGAAAATTGTGTTGCATTTAATGCTTCCAAAACTCAATTTATCCATCTTACTACCCGTCAGGAACCTCCAGAGGACTATCCCTTATTCTTCAACAATACAAAAATCAACCCTTCATCTTCTCTCAATGTTCTCGGTGTCTCTTTTTCTTCTGCTCTTTCTTGGAAAGACCATATTACCAGTCTCGCTAAGTCAGCCTCCCAGAAGCTGGGTGTGCTCAACCGCCTCAAGGGGTTCTTTGCCCCTGCGCAGCTTCTTGCTCTGTACAGGGGCACAGTGCGTCCTTGTATTGAGTATTGTTCACATGTGTGGGGAGGATCCTATCACACCGCACTCCTAGATAAAGTAGAAAGGAAAGCCTTTCGTATCATTAACTCCCTTCCACTCACCAACTCTCTGCAATCTCTCTCTCTCTTCGCCGTAATGTTGCATCTCTCTCGCTATTCTATCGCTACTACAATAATCAGTGTTCCTCGGAGCTTTCCCAGTGTATACCACCTCCTTTACGTAGGGTGTGTAGTAGCCGCCTTGCAACACAGTCCCACCCCTACTCTGTGCAACTCTCCAACCCAAGAGTGAAACGCTATTCTCATACTTTCTTCTATTCAACTGCTGAGCTCTGGAAGTCTCTCCCAGAATCATTCTTTCCCTCTTCCTATGACTTAAATTGCTTCAAACTCTGTGTGTCCAGGCACTGTAGCTCGAACGTCCCTTGATTTCGGCCCTGTCATTCTTTGAATTCTGGGGGAGGCACTCGCTACAGGCAGTAATGCCTTTTGTCTTCCTCATTAACATAGAAAAACAAATATATAATATATACAGAGACAGAGAGAGAGAGAGCGAGAGCGAGAGAGTTAGAGTTAGGTCGTAATATATTCATGAAAGAATATGTAATAATTAACCAACTCAATTCAACATTTTATTTTATAACTTTTAACGGGCTTCTAGCTACTATATTTATGTTTATCCTATATATTATACTACAAAGACGTCTTACAGCTAATACAATGATAAATAAATAGCTAAAACAAAATATATAAAAAACAAAATATCTCCTGTGACGCCTGCCAGCGTTGGCAGAATCGCCTCCCGGTAGCCACTAGCGCTCGCCAGGGCAGTGAAATGTGCTACAGTCTATATTATTCTACAATGTTGTACTTTCTTTCTTGTGATCGTAATGTCACAGGCAGTATAGAAGTAGTCTTTATTTTCGCCTGTGACAATGCATTATATTTTATATCATGAGTAGAACATAAGATGCATTGTAGTGAAGGAGAGAGAGAGAGCGAGTAGGCAGTGAGGTGGTAGTGTGTGCGTGCGTATACATGTGCTGCCTTCCCCCCGCTCGTAGGCTCGCGCGCGTTCCGTCTTATGCCTCTTGATTGGCTGGTGGCTCCTGGCGCCTTCTGCAGGTCTGCTGCCTGGTGACGTAGCGGCCTGTGATTGGCTGACCACCATGCCTTTGTGTGATCCTAGGGGTCCCGAGGAGCTACTCTCTTCAGAGCATGCCTGACCAGCATACCCTTCACACCTCCCTTACCACCTGTCCCCGACTTCTACCTATAGAGCACTTTCTCTCTCTCTCAACTTCTTACCTCTCATTTTTCCTCTCTATTTAATATCATAACTCCCCTTTGGTTCTGCACGATTTCATATATCGGCCATCGTATTATATGCTGAAGCTCTCAGATATTACATGTTTAGTTAGGCATTTTGGAGGGGTTACCATTTTGTCTGTAGAGGTTCGACACACTCACGGTGTCTCCCTACCTATTCCTTGGCTGTCTGCTGGGCTATTTAATGCTAGACTGGGGTAAGGCTACTTGTGTTGTGATTTCCGATGTGTAACAGGTTTTGTTGAACCTGTACAATCGCAACGGAGACGTGGGAAGCCTAGGTGGTCTTTCTGACTGTGTACCTTGTGAGTTTTGCACTGTGTTGCGAGTGAGGGCTTTTTCCTCAGCCACCCAACACTGTGCTAACTCGTTTTGCTTTGGCTTTGAGAGGGTCGCCAGGAGAGAACCAGATACTAGCGATCTGGATCTCTCAAGAGAGCACCCCGTCATTTGACGTAATTTGGCCGCACAGTCTTAAGGACCTCGCTAGGCTACGAGCCGCTTGCTCAGCCATTGTTTCCTAGCCTACGACATCCCAGCTAGACTTTATTAGCCTAGCAGACACCCGATTAGGATCATAAGCTCTTATGTAATGTTTGCAGCATTTTTATTCACGTTGATTGTAAGCCTTGGTTGTTGTCGAGTTGCACAACCCGAGCAGGTTTTTTGAGTTGCCTGACGAAGCACTTCTTTTGTTGTTGGAGATAATACTATTGTGCATTTATCATTATTCCCGTGTCAGTTAACACTGTCTGTCCCTACACTTGTCATATCTTGTTCCTGCTTTATATAACAGTTCAAAATCCGATTCGATCATCTTAAGCAGCATCAGACTTTCTTCAGAAGATTCCTGCTCGATGCTTTAGGACTTTCATTCACTTTCTTTAATATAGGAGTGACAGTTTATTATTGTTTAGAATAACTTTAATTATACCTTCTTCTTATTTGCATTAAATCATTGCAGTGATTTAATTACAATCTCTATCTTTTCCTTGTATACCTTACTAACGTAATTGTATGTTGTTGTGATCAGGCTGTATCAGAGATCATCAGCCTGTAGTAGTAGTGCATTTATACCGAGTTATAGGATACCCCGCTATCGCAGATTTAACTCTGGAGGGTATAGGTGTTTTTTGTGCGCCGGCATTATAAGTTCGAGGGTTGGATCTAGTGTTACCGTTGTGGCTGTGTGCCTTTCTAGTCCAATGATTAAGAGCCCTAGTTTTATACGAGTCCCGGTCGTAACAAATGGCGACCTTGCTTAGGATTTTTTGAACTTAGAGAAATATTGCAGGAGTGTTGTGGTCATTTGTTTTTGTTTAAATAGAATATAGTGGACACATGGAATATTTTTTGGCAAGTAGTATAACACTTAAGAGTCTTCAAGCATTTTTGAGTGAATAGTGCTACATAAGAGTTTAGGTACTTCTCATTTTTTTTATATATAAACGTTGAGAATTTTCGGTGGACAATATGTCGGACGACGGATCAGTGTACAGTGAGGATACAGTACGGGAAGCAGGCTCTGAGGTGCAGCAGCGGGGTTTGTTAGAAGGCATTAGAGTTATAACTAGTGAGGAGGATGCAAGGAAGTTTCTGGAGATACCTATTACTGTTGACCGGGTGTCGGGGATTGATCGGTATGGTCTCCAGTGTTTGGCCACGGTCATGAGGCATGTGGGCACTAGCAGCATGTCGAGAGGTGACCTGGTGGCCTGTGTGCTCGGCGGGGTGCGTGGGGCTTCGGGTGGAGTAGGAGCTGGGGCACCTTCGGCCCACCCCATATTCCACTCGACTCCTACCATGGCGCCCCCTCGGGCTCCGGAGCCGGGTACGTTCCCGCAGGCCGATAGTCACTGGCAGCGTGGTTTGCACTTGGGTGAGTCTCCAATTGTTGCATCTCCTCCTCCTCAAGGTTTGACTCCAGATATGCTCTTCCAGCTTGAGATGGCTAAGATGAAGCAGCAGCTTGAGATGGCTAAGATTCAGGCTGAGGAGAGAAAGGCCATAAGTGAGGCTGAGCTCAGGTAGCAGCAGCAGCAGCAGCGGGAAGCTGAGCTTCAGGTTGAGGCTACGAAGTACTGTGCAAACATAGATCTTGAGAAGTCTCGGGTGGAGTCAACAGGGCAGCGTCTCGGTTCTGGGAATCGAGGTCTTGATCAGTCTTTATCGCACCTTCTTAAGTTAGTCCCTGTATTTGACGAGTCGGGTGTCACCGAATTTTTCATGCGTTTTGAGAAGAAGTGCCGGGAGCACCAATGGCCCGAGGTTAAGTGGGCAGCCCTTGTTTCCTCTAGGTTGGTTGGCAAAGGACTGAAGGCATATGATGCGTTGCCCTTGGAGTCTTGCATCGATTATGAGGTATTGAAGGAGGCTGTCCTGCGGGCATATGAGTTACAACCAGAGACGTACAGATTGAAGTTCCGGGGTGTAACGAAGGGTCGTGAGTGCACCTTTTTTTAGCATGCCCGGTATCTGTCCGATGCATTTAGAAACTGGCTGCGTTCTGAGAAAGCATCGACGTTTGAGGAGTTGAAGCAGCTGATGCTTCTAGAACAATTTTTCAAGTGTACGGGCGGCGATCCGACGTTGAATCTTAAAGAAAAGAACCCGAAAACTCTTCAGGAGGCAGCTGAGATGGCTGACCTTTGGTTATCTTTGATTCGTGGGTTCGGTCTTTCACAGAGAAGTGATGCAGGCAATAAGGAGCGTAACCCTCCCCCTCCCCGAAACACTGATACACATAATTACACTAAGAACAGGTGCAACGACACCAAAACTGACCATAAACCTAGTACCGTCCCATTTAGCAAGGGTCAGTGCCCTTCCCCACCTCATGGGAAGCCCAAGGGGGAGTTAGAGTGTTTTCATTGTCATGAGAAGGGGCATTTTGCAAGAGCCTGTCCAAGCAAGCTACCTCATGCAGTTGTGTCTTTGGCTCGCAACATTGGGGTGTCCCCGAAGTCGTCTGAGTTTGCCCGGGGTATAACGTCAGAGGCTGGGACACAGCCAGTGGAGAAGAATCTGGAAGGCTCGAACCCTGTCCGCGATGTCTTTTGAGACCATCGAGGGCGTGGCTGCGTGAAGTGGGCTGGTAAGAAGCATGGAGTTGAGCTGTTGCGAGACACGGGTGCCTCTCAGACTTTGATGAAGAACTTTACTGGTAGACCAATAAACGCGGCACGGGTGGTTGTGGTGCAAGGTATCAATGCTATCAGGTCATACCCGTTGGTCAGGATGGAACTGGAGGTAGATGGTGTGACACGAGAGTTGGATGTGGGAATAGTGGAGAATTTGCCTGTTGGGGGCGTCGACCTCCTTCTCGGCAACGACTTTGCGGTGCCTACTTCTGAGGTTTCCCCCTTAGTCGTTGCCGAGAAGCCGGCCGACGTGAATAGGGAGGAACAGGAGTGGGTAGAGAAGTGTCAAGTACAACCTATGGCGTGCGTTGTTACAAGACCTCTTTCATCCAAAGTGTCACAGCCTATTCCTCAGTCTTCTGATCAACGGAGGAACGGTTGGAAGAAGACGGCTAATGTTGGTAAAAGTTTGGAGAGTTTAGTACCAGCAGCTCTTCTTGGCGACTCAGTATTGGCACCATTGTTGGGGTCTGGAGAAGCCCCAGGACCTATCACAGCTAGTGAGGAGGTAGGTCAGGAAGAGACTCCGAGGCAGCAACGTTACACACAGAGAGAAAAAAGGGTTGCTCAGTTTGATATTGGGGGAGGACTTGGGTTGCTTCGGAAGCATTTAGACAGGTTGGTTCCCTCAGATATTTGTAAACTGCAGTAGGAGGATCCGGAAGTTCAGAAGTGTGGTAATGGTGCTGTCGAGATCAAACACGAGGATGGGGAAACATGTCATGTGAACCTGTTGGAGGAGTTTGTGAGGCAACCACCTGAGCAGCCTACTGTCCTGCGTTGGTCTGCAGCGGCCAAGGTGGAGAAGGAGGGGGGCAGTAGGGGTACAGGTGGGAGAGGAGTATTGTCATGTCTCGGGGAAATCAGTGGGCGGGGGGACACGAGTCTGGTGGCTGTGGAAGCGCTAGAGCACCTGCCTGAGCACCAGCTCGGTTCATACCCCACTGGTCGTGCCGAGCCCCCGAGCCTCACAACTCAGGCGGTGCAAGATGTTCCGCGGGCAGGTCACGTGAATGTTGGGAGACCGTTAGCCTCGTTGTTTCGGTGGTTCAAGGTGGGCGACGAGGCTTGGACATGGTTGTCAGGTCAAGGTCGACCCATGGCTGCCAAGGGTTGTGGTCAGAAGGAGGACATTGAGCAGATTGGTGAGGTTGGCTGTGGAGTGGATGTGCCCGGTCGTCGTATAGCCTCCCAATGCTGCTCTAGTCGAATGCAACAGCCCTACCATAGACCGACTGTATCTGGCCATGTCGCTAAAAGCGGTGATGCTGCGCAGGCAGATGTAGTTGCAAGGAATGCGGGGGTGCACAGGTACGGTATCGGCGGGGAAGCCTTAGCAATAATGAACTATGGGAGTGATTGCACAGGTGGTACTGATTGTCCCTCTCATGACCTGGCTGTTCTAGGGACGGAGGTGGAGAAGGAGGGAGACTACAGGTTAGAAGCTGCGGTCTCGGCTGGGTTGTGGGAGGGCACTAGGCATGTTGTTCTGCGAGATAAGTTGTTTACTAGGCTGTGGCAGTGCATCTGCATGATTGTTGCTTCTCCAGGCCTGATGTACGGGGTAGAATCCGACATGGTGGCTGGAGACATTGCAAGGCTCAGTTTAATTCCCTACCCTATAAATCCTGCTAAAAAGCCTGTCGTGAAAACAGAGCTAGACGACATGTGAAAAAAGGGTCTGAGGGATAAAGGATATCGTGAGTGGTCGTTGCCAGTGAGTTTGCAACCTGAGTTGAGTGGCAAGATCCGTGTGTATGGTGACTGCAAGAGTGTGGAAGCATTATCCCTGACAGACACCTATCCATTACCCAAGGGTCTGAGGGATAAGGAATGTCGTGAGTGGTCGTTGCCTGTAACTTTGTAACCTGTGTTAAGTGGCAAGATCAGTGTGTGTTTTGATTGCAAGAGTGGTGGTTGAATTATCCCTGACAGACGCCTATACCTTATCGAGAGTTGACGACACCATAGACCGCATCGGGGCTGCATCGCTAATCACAAAGGTAGAACTAGTGAAAGGCTTTTGGCAGGTCCCGTTGCCGGAAAGAGCGAAGAGAAATGCCAGTCTTGTGTTGAACTGGGCAGTTTATCAGTGCCAGGTGTTGTTGTGCTGCCGGAACACAAGTTGGATGTGTGGCATGCTAAGGGCACTGATAATGTTTTGGACGATTGTTTGTCACAGTAGGGTTTGTTTGCAGGAGAACCCTCGCCGTTCAGTCAGTGTGTGTTCAGAGTGGAGTAAAATAGGCTTGCCCCTGTAAGTGCAGTCGCCATAAACATATTAAAATTGAAAATTCTATCAAAACTCTTTCTTTGATAGTTAATTGTTAAGTATGTTATAGCTAAAGTCCTAAGTTGAACCTGTCTTCACTTAGGAGGCTGGGCTCTGTGAAGCTCGCTCTAGGAGCATAGTATGAATTAATTATACTATTATGTTGGGAGGGGTTGTTGAAATGTTGTTTGATGTAAGACTTGAGCTTTGCATTCTTTGTTGCGAAGTGATTAGGGGTGGCGAGTCTTGTCGGCATTCTGCTTGTCAGATATCGTGCTCGCCTAATGTTGAGCTTCTTATATCATGGGGTGGGTGTGACGCCTGCCAGCGTTGGCAGAACGCCATGTGGGCTCAGCCGCTCGCTTGGCCACTAGCACTCGCCGGGGCAAGGTATTTGGCTACAGTCTATCTACAATGTTGTTCTTTCTTCATAGTGTTCGTGTTGTCACAGGCAGTATAGAAGTGGTCTTTATTTTCGACTGTGACAAGGGCAAGCATTTTATATCATGAGTAGAACATAAGATGCATTGTATAGTGAAGGAGAGAAAATAGCGATATGGGCAGGGGGGTGGTAGTGTATGCATGCGTGCTGCCTTCCCCCCGCTTGTAGGCTCGCGCGCGTGCCGTCCCATGCCTCTTGATTGGCTGGTGGCTCCTGGCGCCTTCTGCAGGTCTGCTGCCTGGTGACGTAGCGGCCTGTGACTGGCTGACCACCATGCCTTTGTGTGATCCTAGGGGTCCCAGGAGCTACTCTCTTCAGAGCTTGCTTGACAGCATACCCTTCACATGTCCCCTTACCACCTGTCTCCCGACTTCTACCTATAGAACACTTTCTCTCTCTCTCAACTTCTTACCTCTCATTCTATCATAACTCCCCTTTGGTTCTGCACGATTTCATATATCGGCCATCGTATTATATGCTGAAGCTCTCAGATATTATATGTTTAGTTAGGCATTTTGGAGGGGTTATCATTTTGTCTGTAGAGGTTCGACACACTCACGGTGTCTCCCTGCCTATTCCTTGGCTGTCTGCTGGGCTATTTAATGCTAGACAGGGGTGAGGCCATTGTTGTTGTGATTTCCGATGTGTACTAGGTTTTGTTAAACCTATACAACCGCAACGGAGACGTGGGAAGCCTAGGTGGTCTTTCTCCTTTTGGCAGGTCCCGTTGCCGGAAAGAGCGAAGAGAAATGCCAGTCTTGTGTTGTTGTTGTTGTTGTTCCCCAAGCTGCCTGGCCGAACAGCCCCAAGGCCCCGAGTAAGGCCAAGGCCATAAACGAGCGCCCCCACAGAACCCTCCCTGCCAACCACAATAATGCCTGGGTGACCGAAGCCACTCCGGGGAGCTGAGAGGGTGCGTAAATGCCCGGGAAACCAAAGCCCCACCCAGGGCCCTGTGCCCCTCCGCAATTATGAAGAGAAAGTTGAGGGGCAAAGGAATAATGTGACGCTTTTGCTTCCAATCTTGGTAGATTGGGAGGTCAATCCACGGAAGAGACGCTGTCACTTGAGATCTAGAAAATATATAAGTAAAAGGAACAGTCAGAGTAAGCTATGGGTATGGCAGAGATCGCTCAGGTCTCACTCTGATAGACCAGCCCATCACCTTGTCTTGTCACCATCGCCAGTCTTGTGTTGAACTGGGCAGTTTATAAGTGCCAGGTGTTGTTGTGCTGCCAGAACACAAGTTGGATGTGTGGCATGCTAAGGGCACTGATAATGTTTTGCTGATTGTTTGTCACAGGAGGGTTTGTTTGCAGGAAAACCCTCGCCGTTCAGTCAGTGTGTGTTGAGAGTGGAGTAAAATAGGCTTGCCCCTGTAAGTGCAGCTGCCATAAACATATTAAAAATGAAAATTCTATAAAAACTCTTTCTTTAACCTGGGAACTGTGGGAAGACTCTTAAGAGTTCCCCCGGCGGACTGCGGGAAGACTCTTAAGAGTCAGGGGGAAAAAAAATCAATTTAAAACACCGGAAAAAAAAAAAAAAAAAAATGTTGCCTCTGGGCCATGCCAAATATCACTCCTCCACCTCCCCTCCTTCCCCAGTTTCCTCCCCTCCTTCAGTTATCACCTATTTTCCCTGTTATTCCCTTTTCCTGTGATCTATTTTCGTGCTAACATTAGCGAGTTGGTAGCAGGGCGTTGTCATCACTGTTAGCAAGCGAGTGCAAGAGAGAGAGAGAGAGTATCGATCGACAGTCTCTCTCCAGAGGTGGAGGAAAGTGGTGGGCTGGGAGGTTGCCTCAGCCATACATTGTGTAACTCCCGGCCTGTATCGCCGATTTTGACCATCCAAACGCTGTTTCCACTTGTTTTATTGTTGTAACAGGTTAATACCTTTATAATCAACCTATAATAGGCACATATGGATAAGTATTAATGCTATTTATGGTAAAATAAATATTTTAGTGATGGGAACAGCTCAAATACGTCAGCACAGGAGTGTGGTGTCTCATACCCCCCATGCGCACTTCAGAGGTTAATAGTTCATTTTTTTTAAATATGTTATAGCTAAAGTTCTGAGTCGAACCTGTGCTTCTCTCAGAAGGCTGGGCTAGTAGAAGCTCGCTCTAGGAGCATAGCAGTATGAATTAATTAAGCTATTGTGTTGGGAGGGGTTGTAATTTTTTTTTTTTTATGAGAACTGAGCTTTGCCTTCTTTGTTGCGAAGTGATTAGCGGTGGCGAGTCTTATCGGCATTCTGCTTGTCAGATATAGAGCTCATGGTTAAGCGTCTAATATCTTGGGGGGGTGTGACGCCTGCAGCTTGGCAGAACGCCATGTGGGCTCAGCCGCTCGCTTGGCCACTCGCTAGCACTCGCCGGGGCAAGGTATTTGGCTACAGTCTATCTACAATGTTGTTCTTTCTTTCATAGTGTTCGTGTTGTTGCAGACAGTCCCGTGGTGGTCTTTATTTTCGTCTGTGACAAGGGCAAGCATTTTATATCATGAGTAGAACATAAGATGCATTGTATATAGTTAAGGAGAGAGAATAATATAGGCAGTTGGGTGGTAGTGTGTGCGTGCGTATAAATGTGCTGCCTCCCCCCTAGCTTTGTAGGCTCGCGCGCGTGCCGTCCCACGCCTCTTGATTGGCTGGTGGTTCCTGGCGCCTTCTGCAGCCCTGCTACCTGGTGACGTAGCGGCCTGTGATTGGCTGACCACCATGCCTCTGTGTGTGTTCCTAGGGGTCCCAGGGAGCTACTCTCTTCAGAGCTTGTTTGACCAGTATACCCTTCACATGTCCCCTTGCTACCTGTCTCCCGACTTCTACCTATAGAACACTTTATCTCTCTCTCAACTTCTTACCTCTCATTCTTCCTCTCTATTTAATATCATAACTCCCCTTTGGTTCTGCACGATTTCATATATCGGCCATCGTATTATATGCTGAAGCTCTCAGATATTATATGTTTAGTTAGGCATTTTGGAGGGGTTACCATTATGTCTGTAGAGGTTCGACACACTCACAGTGTCTCCCTGCCTATTCCTTGGCTGTCTGCTGGGCTATTTAATGCTAGACGGGGGTGAGGCCATTGTTATTGTGATTTCCGTTGTGTACTAGGTTTTGTTGAACCTATACAATCGCAACGGAGACGTGGGAAGCCTAGGTGGTCTTTCTGACTGTGTACCTTGTTAGTTTAGCACTGTGTTGCGAGTGAGGGCTTTTGCCTCTGCCACCCAACACTGTGCTAACTCGTTTGCTTTGACTTTGAGAGGGTCGCCAGGAGAGAACCAGATACTAGCGATCTGGATCTCTCAAGAGAGCACCCCGTCAATTAACGTAATTTGGCCGCACAGTCTTAAGGACCTCGCTAGGCTACGAGCCGCTTGCTCAGCCATTGTTTCCTAGCCTACGACATCCCAGCTAGACTATATTAGCCTAGCAGACACCCGTTTAGAATTATAATCTCTTATGTTATGTATGCAACATTCTTATTCACGTTGACTGTAAGCCTTGGTTGTTGTTGAGTTGCACAACCTGAGCAGGTTTTTTGAGTTGCCTGACGAAGGACTTCTTTTGTTGTTGGAGATAATACTAGTGTGCATTTATCGTTATTCCCGTGTCAGTTCACACTGTCTGTCTCTACACTTGTCCTATATTGACCCTGCTTTATATAACAGTTCAAAATCCGATACGATCATCTTACCCCCGCATCAGACTTTCTTCAGAAGATTCCTGCTCGATGCTTTGGGACTTTCGTTCACTTTCTTTAGTATAGGCGTGACAGTTCATTATTGTTTAGAGTAACTTTAAATATACCTTCTTCTAGTTTGCATTAAATCATTGCAGTGATTTAATTAAGATCTCTATCTTTTCCTAGTATACCTTATTAACGTAATTGTATGTTGTTGTGATCAGGCTGTATCAGAGATCATCAGCCTGTGGTAGTAGTGCACTTATATTGAGTTATAGGATACCCCGTTATCGCAGATTTAACTCTGGAGGGTATAGGTGTTTTTGTGCGCCGGCATTATAAGTTCTGGGGTTGGATCTAGTGTTACCCTTGTGGCTGTGTGCTTTCCTAGTCCAATGATTAAGAGCCCTTGTTTTATACGAGCCCCGGTCGTAACACATATTTGATTAGGCCCACAAAAACACATGGCAGTCATTCGAAAAATAGTCCTGTTAATATTTTAATTGATAGGTATCCATGTCCTAAAATTAAAATTATATGTATAAAAACTCGAGATGAACTTATAAAATAATCGTCATTAACCACTTTACTGGATATTAGATTATACAATTATAAACTAGTTTCAGATCTGGCAAGCGCATACTAAATTGATGCCAGTGTTCGCTACCCATAATAGTCATTTTACGAAACTTCTCGGAGAGTAAACATCTCTTCCCCACTTAAGTTACTTTGTTAAATATGACATTAGTTGTGCATCTATGTGCACATTAGTAGTAATGGTGGTAGATATTTGTTTTTCACAGATGGAAATCTTAATATAATGTGGATTATAGTCTTAATAAAGGTAATATGTTCAGTTATAGATTGTGTCGTGCGTGCGTGTGTGTGTGTGTGTATTCCAAGGTTGCCAGCGCACATCACATTTCCAAACTCGCCCAAAAGTAGCCCAATCACTTAATACCGCACAACAGACAATTTCAGCTATTTTAATCCTTTTAACTCTTAATTAACCTAACCTAACCTACACATTATAAACCGAGAGAACTAGCCTATGACATAATTATACAATAAACGAACATTTCGCCCACATTACACACACGCCATAAACGGGAGGCCATGTATGCAGCACCAAATCCTGCAAATCCTGTCCTCTGCGCATGCGTGAGAATCTTAGGCCCCTTGGCACGATTTGTTTTTCCTTTATACTATTATATTATCTTAACCTAACCTAACCTAACCTAACCTAACCTAACCAAACCTAACTTAAATTAACCTAACAGTTGAGACTAAATAACATAATAAAAATATTAGGGAAAAGGCCGCGCATATGCAGAGGACAGGATTTGGTGCTGCATACATGGCCTCAACCATAAACCCTCCACTTAGCTCTCCCCGAGTCCCCATCCTAATCCTGACTGGTCTCGACAAATTGCCCCATAGCAAAACATGGGGCCGAGCTGTCTCAAATAATGGGCCGAGTTGTCTCGCCGTCGTGGCCGAGTTGTCCAAAAGTGGGCCGAGCTGTCCGAGCCGAGTTGTCCCATGGGCCGAATCGTCCAGTCACCGCTATAGGCTACTCAACACTCGACACCTCTACAACTTTAACCCCTAAAAGTCGGCGCGCAACTTAAGTCGAGTTAAATAAAGCTGGACTATGTGGCGGCGCTCGACATAGGTCGAGTGGCAATTTCAGCACGTAATGTTGCTGAGAGAGAGAGACAAGTGGTGGTAGGAGAGTAGCGAGTGTATGACTGCTCCAGACCACCGCGGCGAACCTACTGACACGAATCTCACCTCCCTCCTACCTCTCTCACTCGCTATATACGGAATTGTATCGGGAAAGTGGCTAATTACATGCTTTTTGCACTCGTGTTGTACGGTTATTGCAAGAAAACTAGCCATCATAAAAGGATCGTTATGGTGTCATTCGAAAGCTCTGTTTATGCCCTTTCAGGGATAGATACTTGTTTTACGTTCTGGGTCTTATTTAGGCATGAAAATGATCACGTAAACAGCCCTATTTTGGCTAAAAACACCCCGCTGGGCGGTACATATAAATAAACCGCATAGGCCGCTCGTAAAGGGTTAATAGTATATAGAACCAGCCCAATTCCGCTTTCCTCAATGTTAGTTAGTTAGGATAATACTTCAGAGGCTATCCACCCCATCACACTGTAAATCAAGAATATAATATCGTTTGAAATGGAAACTCGCAAATCTACGCTTCTGAACGAATCCTAACTAGCCCAATGGTGCGAACAAAAGAAGACCTTGGCAACACTGTGTACGTATATCCTGCAGCGGTCAGCTGACGACCTAAACAGTCGTCCGTGGAAAAGGCAGTGTTGTAAAAAAAATTGTCATCATCTTTTTCGAATTTCCTGCATATCCACGTATGTAATTTGCTGCATCTGTGTTCTATGACATTCTGATTCACATTGATTGATTTCCTGTCACTGGTCTAATAAGAAATATAGCCGGTAACATATTTAGCTGCCCGATTTGATAGTGGATTATAAATTGGTAACTTAAAAGCACACGATAGCTTGTTTTGTAGGAAAGAAACTATAGTGCGCAGGCGCAGACATTCAACCTGCCAAATTCTACAGCTACAGAATATAATACCGTATGTTCAGCCAATTTCTAATGAAACACGTATTTGTTAGTAACTAAAAAGGAAGTAAATACAATACTTCAATGAGTATTAACATTTCGCCCAGCCTATCACACCACATTAGATGAAACTAAATTTCTTGTTCAATAAGCTGATATTTATGTATCAAATTATGTTAATTATTATATATTCACTGCAATAACGAGTATATAACCATCATATGAATCTAGTAAAAATATACTACACACCTATGTGTCATAGATAGGCCTAGTTGAGAACTGTATTAAACCTCTTAAATCACGAAAACCATCAAAACACCTCAATGTTGTATCACACACGATAGTCATTTGAATAAGACCCCCAGTGCCATCTGGATTTTTAGTACGGTAACTACGGTTTTCCCTCATTACCGTCAGACTTGAGACCCAAGATTCTCCCAAGCTTTTCGAAGAGTAGGAAGGTGATAATGCCGCCCAGAACCGCCAGTCCGTGGCATGATTCCTTCCTGCCGTGCGAGTGCGAGTGTTCACCTTTATTACAGGTAGCCATCTGCGGGATAAGGTGTAGAAACGCTTCGCCAAGCAGACCCCCGCAGGCAAAGGCAAGCATGATCTTCAGATACGGCTCGTGCTTGGTGGTGACGGGAATTACTATTATGATCAAATATGGGGCGATACTTATCAATACGGTAGCACCAATAGCCGCAACCCATAGGCTGGATATACACATCATTATAATGTCCTTCATCTTGGTAGGGGGACGTGCACTAGCAGTGATAAAGTGCAGCCGGGGAACGCAACCCCCGCGGACGAGACGTGGCAGTTCAGTTCAGTTGGAATTCAATTAGTCAACAAACAACATTCATATTTAGGCAAAAACAAATACTATGCCATTAAAATCAATCTACCTACCATTAAATGTAATAATCTACTTAAACAATCAACTTTATCTAATTAAAAATAATAAAACTTCAAGCAGGAACATGACCTGCTCCAGACACCTTCAAGAAACACTTGGACATGTGGCTGGCCTAAATACCGGACCGGCCACCAACACCAGGATACCCCAGCACCAACTCCAACCGACTTCTGGAATGGAGAGTGGAAGAAAGGGAGCTGCCTGGTCGCAGTGGAGCCCCAGCTCAACTGTGTCACTAACGGACGGAATACAACAAAGTGTAAGTGCAGTGAAAAACACATCAATCCTCTGAATCAATTTTTGCCATATCATCAATTGAGCTATATATCAGAAAGTATATAAATGGGTATATAGTGTAAAATAAATGCATTAAAGAGGTTTATATATTGCAAGAAAGGGGCATTGACTATTATTTTATCTCGACTTTGAATGTTAAGATCAGCTGATTGCCAGATTTGACAGATTGGATCATTGGAGTCCCGTTGGCGCGCTAAGTTTAAAATGTGTAAAACTGGGTTATGCCGAGAGATTTCAAGGTGTACTTATGTGTAAAGGTATATATAGAGTGTCTGTACTAATGCAATATATAAATGAGAACATATGGACCTCATGCGTGTGATATATATAACTCAAATAATAGAGTAGCATCTAGGCTTATGTTCATCAATCTTTATCTATTGAGCAGCCTCTATAATCATATTCTTGCTTCCATGCTAACCATTATTTTGACTCCCTACGTTTATTTCTTGCACTTACCATGTTTGTAAGTCTGATTTTTACAGATAACTAGCTAGGCTATGTATTATGTAACAAATAAAGTAGGCCTAGGCTATAGTCAGTACCAGTACCATAATGTAGCCCTACTGTACTGTATGAATACAGTATATGTAAAGACAGTAAAGGTAATACTGTACTGTAGAGTGTTGCTAGGCCTAGTCTACTAATGAAATATATAGGCTAGGCCTAAATGAGAATTTATGGACCTCATGTATGGAATACATGGTTGGGAGGAGGGGCGTCGACTGACTGGGGACAGAGGTTCGTTCATGGCCACCCCTTCGGGGATCACGGCGTCTGGCAATAGATAGATGTATGGAATATATACTGTATACAGTATAATGTTATTCTATAGGCTAGATGGTGACCAGACAACTCAACCAGTAGCTCTCGACCAGTACCAAATCAACCAATACGATTAGGTTAGTTTAGTACTATATTTTGGCACTGGTTTGGTTGGTCTTGATTGATTTAATGATTTGGCACTGGTTGAGATGTTCGGCAACCAGGCTAGATAGTATAGGGTATCTCTCTAGTTCGTACCAGTACAGTAATTAATAGATCAAACACTCTGACGCAATGCAATGACATGATGTGAAACGAAAGCCAAGTCCATTATTTTTAGTCATTATAATCGTGTATGCAGAGGTAAAATTATGATTAACAATTTAAATTATGTCTTTGGAAGCGATAACATGGTCAAAACAATGCTATTTCACATGAATTTTCTTGTATTCCTTCTCCTATTTATTGCTCTGGTTTGAAGTTTTGCTTGGGATCATATATAATTTACAAGAATACAGTACCGGTACATACGGTACTATAGGGCTACAGTCAATTATATATTACCTCTTATGATTATCCCCTATAACCCATTACGAGATGAAAATTTATGCTTATCTTATGGTTTACTACCTATCTACTGTATCTATTGCCGGACGCCGTGATCCCCGAAGGGGTGGCCACAAACGAAATGCCCCCATGCATCTCTGTCTCTGTCCCCAGTCAGTCGACGCCCCTCCTCCCATCCAGCACCGCCTTTGCACATATACTTCTTAACTCGATCCATCCACCTCTCACTAGGTCTACCTCTCCCTCTCTGTCCTTCTACCTCGCTCTCGTACACTCTCTTAGTCATTCTCTTGCTTCCCATACGTTCCACATGGCCGAACTATCTCAAGGTGTTCCTTTTCACATATTCCATCACATCTACATCCACATCACACCTCTCTCATACTTCCTCATTCGTCTGTCTATCCCTACATGTAACTTTGCACGCACTTCTCAAGTACTGTACCAGTAACTCAATTTCACCCCTCTCACTCTTGGTTTGAGTCTCTTCACCAACGTCCATCCTTCGCTCGCTCCCGTAAGTCAATGTCGGGATTACCACACTGTCATGCAAGGACTTCTTCACTTCCATACTGACCACCCTATTTCTTGTTACTGCTTTCAGTGTTCCTACAACCCTCTTCCCCTGTTGCACCCTCTCCCGCACTTCTTCATCCATAGGCCTACTCCTATCTTTACTCAACACACTACCCAAATACTTAAATGAGCTGACAATCTCCATAACCTGACCGTTCAACTTCACCTCACACTCTGTGGCTGCACCCTTTCAAAGACCATAACCTTGCTCTTCCCCGCATTTACCTTCAGATTACATTTTTCGCACACTGTTCCAAACATATTTACCAGACCCTGCAACTCCCATTCACTATCGCTCATCAGAACTGTATCATCGGCAAACAGCAGTACAGGCAACTTTCACTCGTTTCCCTCCCTTATCAGCGGTTAATGCCTGTGTTATATTCCAGAGCCAGGATTGCCTTGTGCCCGGTAGTAGCGGAGACTGAACACCATGGCGGCGACCGTTTGTAAACGAAGTGTCCGCTCCCCCACAGAGGATAAAGTGGGCACGGTGAGTCGGAGCATTGGTGAAAGTTAAGTTATAGTGTAATGGTTTAAAACTTTAGAAGCTAATGTTCTGGGTGTGGTGTCCCGAGTTTGAATCATGGGAGGATCATATATGCTTTCATTAATTTATTCAAGTGCATTTGTAATGGAGGATTAATGTTAAGAACGGGGTTCCTTAATTCTTCTCTCTCTCTCTCTCTCTCTCTCTCTCTCTCTCTCTTATAACAACAACAAAAACAATATGGGTGAGGGCTGGTCCTATCCAGAGTGAGGTTTGGCATCCTCTACCTAACCTTAGCCATTTCTGTCTGTCTCTTTTCATGTACAGTACCGGTATGCCAGAGCAGCTGTTTAAAATGACCAGCAGTTTCCAGGACCCTCTGGTAACTGTTTGAGAACACTGAAGTGGTAAACTACAGTATTGTACAGGTCTCCCTCACTATCCCAATTTATGATATTATTATTGTTTTTTAGGGGTTTAAGTTTGGGTTTTGGCTGGTCCGAGAACGCATCCCCATTTACCCCATTAATTCTATGGTTCGATCGCTATATGATTTTTCTATTCAAGATCGGGTTTTCAAGAACGTAACGCAATCGTAAATCGAGGGAGACCTGGTTCCTGTATTGTATGTATGTATGTATTTACTCAGGCACATACCCCATTACTGGGGGTGGCCAACTCGAGACAGAGCCCAAACAGAAACAACGTTTAAAGTTTAAGGGTCCGGGACCACTTTCGCGTTCCTTCGCCCGTTTCTCTGTCTCGGCAAGTAGGAGAATTATACTGGAGTACCACAACCTACACAAAAAATCTTAGACTAAAACAAATTAAGTAATGGGCAGACATTACTAACAAATTTGATGTGTTATTACCACTATTATACAATGGCCATCGATTACATGACATTTACCTTGTCCATCAGAAAGTCCAGTTTGTTGGGTTCCCATCCACGAGGAATTGCAGGTAATAAAAGAGCTATGAAACCTAAGAGCAGAGCAGAGCAAGTGGAACATAATGGCAAACTTGACCTAGCTGTTTGGGCCGGCCGTACAGTCAAGGCAAATATTCGTGTCCTAACCTCACAATTTCAACTTTGATCATCTCTCTATCAAAAAGAAATATCCCTAATAACATGAATACTGTAAAGCATTCATATTCAAGCTTGTTGAGTTTTATTAAGACCTTGAATGCCATTTAAGTGTCACTTTTCCCTGGCAAGCAATAGCGTACCAGTGGCCTTTGGCCAAGAAAAATTTACAAATTTATCTTGAAGGGGGTTTTGGGTTTCTATTTTAAATCTTGTTTTGTCAAGGAAACAAACTAAAAGAAACTTCATAATAATACTGTAAATAAATACAAATAAAATAACCCGTCCTCTACTGGCAACGTTCTTTCAACTTTACTCTGGCTACTATAAGACGATTGTATGCAGTTTAAAAAGGGCCTCCGGAATATATCAGGCTTCGAAGTATCTCGCTTAACCCTTTGTATTACCACAGATCCTTCTTAAGCAGCACAAAATTGTCTAAATATAGCTGGAATGAAATACAAAAGACGTCGCCGGTACAGAAGGGGTTAAGGATTATTATATTGGTGATAGAGTTGAAGTAGTGAAGAAGAGACACGACTTCATACTGTGACTATACCACAATTAACGACACAATGATTCTGTGAGAGAGGATGAGAATAAATATTATTACCCATGTACAATGAAAGGAAACCGTCTACAGTATATCATTACCCACGTACAATAAATGGAAACCGTCTATGTAACCAGACCTAACAGTTTCTTCCTTACTTTAAGTTGAGTTTTGTTAACTATACTGTACTCTGTTCATCTTAATTGGGCAAGAAAGTTGATTATCCCTTTCAGTATTATGATAAAGGCTTGGATACATGCATGAATGACAGCATATGTTTTACCTGTGGTCACCCAAAGTTGGCCCTCTTGGTAGTGGAAATAGAGAGTGGAATCCCCAACCGTAACACCAGGTATTTGGAAAGCCCTGTCCTTAATTTTAACCCGGAAGCTGCGGGGAGACTCTTAAGAGTTCCCCCGGCGGACTGCGGGGAGACTCTTAAGAGTCAGAGAAAACAAAAATCAACTTTTGACATCGAAAAAAAAAAAAATATTATTTTGTTTTTTTTATTTTTTATTTTGTTTTTGGCCCCTGGGCCATGCAAAATCTCAGTCCTCTACCTCCCCTCCTTCCCCACTTTCCTCCTCTCCTTCAGTTATCACCTATTTTCTCTGTTATTCCCTTATTCTGAGGTATATTTTCGTGCTAACATTAGAAATCCGGTTGCAGGGTGTGATCATCACTGATAGCAAGCGAATGCAAGAGAGAGAGAGAGAGAGTATCGATCGACTGTGTCTCAGTGGCCTTGGGGGAAATTGGCCGGAAAGCAGCTTGCCTCACCCATACATTATACAACTCGCGGGCTATATCTCCGATTTTGACCATCCAAACGCTGATTTCACTTGTTTTATTGTTGTTTCAGGTTAATACCTTTATAATCAACCCATAATAGGCGCATATGGATAAGTATTAATGCTATTAATGGTACAATGAATATTTTAGTGACGGAAACATCTCAAATACATGCGCACAGGGAGAGGTGTCTAATTACCCCCATGCGCACTTCAGAGGTTAAAACCAGAGTCCGCCCTAATCCCTCAGTACAATAGGGTAATACGAGTACCAGCGACGGATGTCATCCATCACTAATACTTGACTCTTCTTCCTGCTAATATTGAGTGGGAGCCGGTAACATGACTTGAAGGCAATACTTCTAGGTGTTGGTAACACTGCACATGTCTCCCCTAGCCGCTCACGGCCACATAGACTGTCAGCCCTCAGCTGTCATGGTGGGAGGATGCGGTGTCGCTGCGAATGAGTTACTTTGGCCAGAATGGCTGATAGTGAGAGGTATGTAAATTGCAAAATGCTCTGGCATAGTTTGGGTTAACATCACCTTGCCACCTCTAGGAGACATGTATAGTACTAGTGTTCGGACTCATGAGGGATCAAATGTCTGGCCATGTTAAGATGAACAGAGTATAAAAGTTACTTTAATTGAATCCAGAAGTACAGTGATAGTCAGAAGCATATAAACCCTAGAAATCCTTTAAAGAATAGAACGTAAAAATATGGTTAAATACACTGTCCACCTGGTTGCATGGATATTATCAACTAAGATCGACAACAATGGCTGTATGCTTAAATAGACCAGTCAAAGTAGGGCTGGACTTAGAACAAATTGCAATAGAAGGTTTTTTGGCTTTAACTTGTTTATTAGGTCCCTCTGATGAACATATAAAAAGTCTCCAACTTTTGGACACCGGGAAAGTGGTTAATTTGCATAAATTCAAGATGGCCACCGTCCAAAGCTTCCATTTACAGATAACTTTTTTCTGGTTGCTCCTAGACCCTATAAATGTATTACAAACAACGTTTTTTGGCTTTAACTTGTTTATTAGGTCCCTCTGATGAACATATAAAAAGTCTCCAACTTTTGGACACCTGGAAAGTGGTTAATTTACAGCCAAAAAACCTTACAGCCAAAAAACCTTCTATTGCAATTTGTTCTAGGTCAAGCCCTACCTTTACTGCACATTATTGTCTATTACATTTTGCCTAGGCCTATACTAATCCCATCATCTTGTTTCTTGTTTCAACAGATTGGTGCAACATCTACCGAAGCCATGGAAGAAGAGGTGGTGCATAATCCCTGCGGAATTTGCTCAAACACGTTAGACGAAGGAGAAACAGTCAAGCTGAGGGCGAAGGGAGCAGATACTATCAACAAGGCCAGTACTGAACGTGGAACGCCATCAATTACCGTGTCCGAGGGCCAAACGGTGCACATTGATTGCCGAAAGAAGCATGTCAATACGAAGCCAAATAGAATTCCTGGGAAGCAGAAGAAACGTCCTGAAAAACCTGCTCTTCGTTCTCAGACACCAGACTTTTGTTTTACAGAGAACTGCTTTTTTTGTGGTACAAAAATCTATTTGGACACAAAGCATGATTCAGAAGAAGTGTATCCAGTACGCACCTTCAACTTTCAAAGGACAATACTTTCTTCATGTGATGCCAGGGCTGATGAGTGGGCTGACACTGTTAGAGGCCGAATTAACTTTGCACGCGATCTTCCAGCAGCTGACGCAATATATCACAAGTAGTGCAGCTCAAATTTCCAGACACATAGGCAGATCCCCTCCAAATATCGTGATTCCGCAGACAGTGAACCTCCTCGCAAGGGTCGCAAAGTAGATGCCTCACGAGAGGAAGCATTTCTACTCGCAATCGAGGACCTAGTCAGTGGCAATGATGATGAACAGACTACAGTGGTTGATCTCGTTGATAGAATGTCCCAGTTGTGCCCTGATGTTGAAGCGTATAGTGTAAAATACATGAAACAGAAACTTATTTCATATTTTGGGGATGAACTGGTTATTAGTAACGTGCATGGACGCAGCGATGTTGTAACTGTCAAAGAAAGTGCTGCAAAGATTTTGCAACAATTCAAAGACTCACCACAGACTGATGATGAGGAAGCAGAACAAAGAAAGATAGTCAGGGCTGCGGCACGGTTGATCAAAGCAGATATAAAGAACATTGATACTTGTAGAGATTTCTATCCAGATCCTTCTGAACTCCGGTCGCTGGAAAAGAATGTGGCGTACGTTCCGCAGTCCCTTCGTATATTGCTGCAAGAGACGTTCAGTGGCAAGTCATGTGATCTTGAAGTTGCATCAATTGGACAAAGTATCGTGCAACTTACCAGACCAAGGGCCATTGTAGCACCCATTCAGTATGGATTGGCGGTTCAAATGCACCAGCACTTTGGTTCCCACTTTCTTGTGGACAGTTTACACAGCCACGGCTTCTGTCTGCCTTACGCAGAAGTTTTGAGGTTTTCGAAGTGTGCTGCCAATTTCAGGGGCACCAACATATCCACTGCAGGCAGGTTTGGACAGTTCGTTGCAGACAATGTTGATCACAACTTGCGTACGCTTGATGGGCGAGGAACATACCATGGTATGGGTATAATTGTTGCTGTCACCCCTGAAGTAAGAGACACAACATCAATACCAAGATTGCAGTCACCTGAAAACAACTTCACGGCAGCTCAAATTGAAATCAAATACTACCGCAGTGTTCGCAAGAAGGGTGGGCCTCTCGAATTTAGAAAGCTTGACCCCATTTCAGCATCTGACAAGCTTGAAAATCTGGACATACTGTGGAAAACGTCATGGTTGCTTCGACCAAAACGACCAGGCTGGTCCGGCTTAATGCAGAGTGTGTGCCATGGACCACACCCAGGGAAATCATCCATCCATTTCTTGCCCATGATTGACATGGACCCCACGGACATGAGTTGTATTTACTCAACACTTCACTTCGTTGCTGCGGAAAGCCATCGCCAGGGAACGACGCCAATGCTGACATTCGACCAACCGCTTTATTGGAAAGCGAAGACGATCATTGTTCATGAGAAGGAAGGAAGCGAACTGAAACCCATTGTTTTGAACCTTGGTGGCTTTCACTCTGTGATGAGCTTTTTGGGATGCATGGGCCATGTTATGGAAGCATCTGGGCTTAAGGAGGTTTTGGAACTTATATACGCTGAAAATGCTGTGACCCAAATGCTGAGTGGGAAAGCCTATGCACGAGCAATCAGAGGCCACTTCTTGGTTGACACAGCCTTGAGTTCGATTGTGTTAGGCAGGGCATACGGTGTCAACCTCTCAATGGTAGATGAGGAAAGTGACGCATGCAAGGACTTCCAGGAGGCTGCAGATCTTTTGGATAAGCTGTTGCGTTAAGACGTTTCACCGGATGAAGTCTGCAGTAAAGACGTTTTCAACAGAATTTCTGAAAAACTTAAAGCTGAGAAGAGCTCCTTAGCAGAGCATAAGATGGGAAAGCTATGGATTCAATACATGGACATGATTGACCTGCTGCGTCGCTTCCTGAGGGCACTGAAAATGGGCGATTTCCTACTGTACCTCGGAACACTCCAGGAGATGTTGCCGTACTTTGCAGCGTGTGGTCATAACAATTATTCCAAGTCAGCCCATGTGTGCATTCAAGACATGATTGAACTTGAACAGCTCAACCCCGACATGTTCTGTCAATTGAACTCCGGTCTATTTGTGATCCGCCGAAGTGATCGGCTGTGGGCAGGGCTGCCAAGCGACTTGGTTATAGAGCAGGTTTTGATGCGCTCTTTGAAAACGAATGGTGGATTGACACGTGGTAGGGGCATGGAGGAAACGCAACGCCTGCGCTGGTTACTTGCTATGCCAGCCTGCGCTGAGGTGAGTGAAGTTATGCAAGAACTGACAGGGAAGCATTTCCACACCTCTGAGCAGCACAAAGAAATGACTGAAGCAAGGCGTGAACGAGATAGGAAGGACACAGAGAAGGTTCTCGCATTCTTCAAGGATTATGATCCATTTCAAGAATCAAATGAACTCAGGAATATTGCCAATGGTGTGACAGGACCAGCCTCGGCCAATCCTCATTTACTGTATGAGGTTGGTATGAACATTGTGCAGAAGATGGAAGGTAGCAATGCTTTTGACTTTTCATTTAGGAAGAAAGATCAAGTTGAGTCGTTGGGTGCAAAGGTTACAATCAGTGCTGAAAAAGTACCAATCGACCCACAGCTCCTTTTCCAGAGGCTCCTCATCTTTGCTAATAACAGGGACTTAGGTGTTGAAGAGGTCTTTGCGTATGAGTTGTCTAGCTACCCTACTGCTCTGTTCGATAAGTGGGGGAGGCTCAGGGAAGCCAATAAACCACAGCTAGGAGATGAGATAGCTGCTGTTGTTCCCAAGTCGTCATTGGAATCATTTGAGGAAGAAAGGACTGTGACCCATGTTCTGGATGGTGGTTCCTTATTGCAAAGGATTCCATGGAAGAAGGGTGACACATTTGAGGACATTGCAAGCATGTACATGAAGCATGTTTCCAAAAACTTTCTCAACCCGGTGGTTGTATTCGACGGTTATAAATCAGGACCTACTACCAAGGACATGACACACAATCGACGATCAAAAGGAGTCTTTGGTCAAAAGGTGATGTTCACTCCAACCATGCCCCTTCGGTCAAAAAAGGATAACTTCTTGTCAAACTCGGACAATAAGCAAAACTTCATTGACTTATTGTGTGAAACATTCAAGGCAAATGGAATTGACTGTGTAAATGCGCCAGCAGATGCAGATGTCATGATTGCGAAGAAGGGAATTGAGCATGCAAGGGAAACCGTGACATATGTGATAGGTGAGGACACAGACTTGTTGGTGCTGTTGTGTCATTATGCGGAACGAGGGATGAATGATTTGTACTTCAAGTCGAGCAAGGAAGGTGGGAAATGTTGGCATATTAACTCAGTAGCAGAAGCTCTCGGTGAAAGCATCTGTCGTGTCCTGCCAGTTGTCCATGCACTCTGTGGATGTGACACAACCTCACGACTGTATGGTATTGGTAAAGGGGCTGCCTTGAGGAAAGTGAGGGAAGACAACGGTTTCTTGAAATGTATAGAAGCATTCTGTTGCCAAAGTGGAAGTAAAGACGCGATATCATCAGCTGGTGAAAAGGCCTTGGTTTATTTGTACGGGGGAAAAGGAAATGACACCCTTGACGGACTGCGAAAGACAAAGTTTTGCAACAAGGTGGCAAAAAGTTCAACTACCGTTGAAGTTCACAGCCTTCCCCCAACAACCGATGCAGCCAAATACCACTCGTTCCGAGTTTATTGTCAGGTCCAGGAATGGATGGGGAACTGTGTGGACCCCGAGAAATGGGGCTGGTGTCTGCGGAAGGGACAGCTTGAACCGAAGACGATGGATTCGCCAGTGGCTCCTGATTCACTACTGAAATTGGTCAGATGTCAGTGTAAGGGCAACTGTGACACTCAACGCTGTAGTTGCAAACGGAATGAGCTTGAATGTTCCAGTGCATGTGGTCAATGTAAAGGACTCTGTCAAAATAGCAACTTTGATGCAAGCACCGATGATCCAAGTGAATACGAACTCCTATCATGAATTACATAATTGGCTCTGAATGACGTCATACTACGTCATGTTTTTTTTTTTTTTTTATTATAAAAAAGAGGGACAACAGGTCAAAAAACCCATACAAGCACAAAGTGCCTGTGTCACCCTTTGTGAAAGAGACAGTTCAGCCTGTCTGTAAGGTTTTTCGGCTGTAAATTAACCACTTTCCAGGTGTCCAAAAGTTGGAGACTTTTTATATGTTCATCAGAGGGACCTAATAAACAAGTTAAAGCCAAAAAACGTTGTTTGTAATACATTTATAGGGTCTAGGAGCAACCAGAAAAAAGTTATCTGTAAATTGAAGCTTTTGACGGCGGCCATCTTGAATTTATGCAAATTAACCACTTTCCCAGTGTCCAAAAGTTGGAGACTTTTTATATGTTCATCAGAGGGACCTAATAAACAAGTTAAAGCCAAAAAACCTTCTATTGCAATTTGTTCTAGGTCCAGTTAAATGATTGCTAGATTTACTGGACTATAAAACTGAGGGAAGGGAGTCATTTATTTCAATAGTTTATACTATTGAATAATCGTGATGGCAGTTCTGTATCAAAACAGATTTTATGCATACAACCATTATGTCATAAAAAAAGACAAACAAATATTTTAAAGAATGATAATTAGAGCATGCTTGAATAGGAACCGTCTTGAATTAAGTTGGGAAAGGCAGCACAACACATTAATAGCCGTATTATGTGAGAATTTGAGATCACACAAATTTTCCTAAAGATTCAAGATAATATCTATTCATTTGCATTTCTTGTATACTTGCATTTCATAGTATAATTACTGTATTGTGCTTACCAAATGCGTTCCATTCCATATGTATCCATTGTTTGACTTATCTAAGTGGTCTTGAGTTGTTTATTAACCTGGTCTACTGTAGGTATATATATTCTCCCACCGACTTTGGCTCATCATCCTCTAACGCAATTTGGTTTGGTTGAATATGATCACTCATATTCTTGGGTTTCTCTCTATTAATTTATAACACTGCTTTAAGTCTTTTTCTGTTTAAATCATGCATAATTTGTTGTAACTCTTCCCCTGAGTCGTTAGAATGAACATTGTTATCAGCGAATCTGAGGTTCCTTAGGTGTTCCCCAATAATATTTATTCCTTTATTGTCCCATTCAAGATTCCGAAATAAGAAACCATTCGGAGCGAATTGATTTGGGTCCAAAAGGACAGAGAGGTGGTGGGGAGATGACGTCACAACACCTTTAGAACAACATCACAAGTTTTCCCTTGTATGGTGAGAACTGGCACCTCGGCTTTATACAATAACCACCACATGGAACGCCTGGTACTACAACTAATTACACCCGACCTACCCCTAGCTCCAACACAACATGGCTTCAGGCCACTGCATTCCACAAACACTCTTCTCACAGACCTTACACAAAGAGCTTTTGATGGCATCAACTCCGCTAGACCACCACACAGATCACTACTAGCCACACTCGACATTAGTATAAAGCCTTCGATGCCATCCCCCGCCACAACCTAACAAACAAAATCTACAAGACAAACATGCACAACAACACGAAAAGGTGGCTGGCCAACTTCCTAGCAGGCAGATGTGCACACATATCTTTTGCTGGTCAGTCATCTAGCATCAGAAACTTTCCAAACGGAGTCCCACAAGGATCCGTCCTATCGCCCGCACTCTTCAATCTGTACATGCACGACATAACTATACCCAATACACCCCTAATAAACTTAGCCTCCTATGCAGACGACATAACACTCACATGCACACACCATGACCCAAACACAGCAACAGATCTCCTTCAACCCTATCTCAACACACTACATGGCTGGTGCACTACAAACAGCCAAATCCACCGCAACCCTGCTCACAAGCTGGACAGGAGAACACGAATACATCCCTCAACTCACCATAAACAACACACCCCTAACACATACACACTCACCCAACATCCTAGGAGTAACATATGATACTCATATGACATTCAAACAGCACACCACAAACACAAAAAAGAAACTGACACCCAGACTTAACGCCCTCAGGTCACTTGCTCACACAAAATTTGGAAACAACAAAGAAACCACCACCACAGTTTATAAACAATACATAAGATCAGTGATGGAATATGCAAGCCCAGCCTGGGCTTCTAACCTAGCTAAAACACATACATAAGACCTTACAGACTATTCAAAACAAAGCTCTAACAATCATTACAGGCTGTACAGCTACTACACCCACAGATCACCTACATCAAGAAACCAAAGTCCTCAAAGTCAAAGACCATCTGGACATGAGAGGCACTCAATTCCTGGCAGCAGCCTCCACGAACCAAAACCACCCACTACACTACATAGCAACACACCAACAGACACCAAGAAATATCAAAACAACACCCAGCACACGGTATCACACACAAATACTGTCCTCTCTCCCTCCCTGCCCACCCAAAACCAACTTCCAGAAGCACATCCATATTCATATCTCTCACCGATCCATCCACTCACTCATAGACAACACGCAGCTGCAAGCACGACCTCCCGAAATCCATCCTTCCGAATCCTCCCTTCCTCGTGAGGACAGAGTCCACCTGGCCAGGTTGAGATGCGGACACCATCCAGCTCTTCTGAGCTATCAGAAGAGACTGGATGACTCCGTCGTCGACACCTGACCGGGATGTAACACAGCACCCCATACCATCAAACACATCATAGAAGACTGCATTTCACACAACCACTTATGCCAACGACACAATCTACACTCAATGAGAGCTCTGTGGGAAAGCCCGATCGTAGCCATGGCCTTCCTCAGGGACTCGGGGCTGTTCGGCCAGGCAGCTTTGGGAACAACAACAACAACAACAACAACAATAACAACAACCACATACAAGTCACCTCCTAAGGCCTCTCCTCCCTCTGTGAACCTGTAACTCTCCCCAACCTCAGATATCCAACCGCATATGCCACCAGTGTAAGGGGGTATTTTAGGACTCTGATATCTTACTTTAACTTTTAGTAGCCAAGCTGAGTTGGATACTGAACTAGTCTTCTCACAAAAATTCCCAGCCTCACTAGTGGGGATTGAACTCGGGACCACTTAGTTACAAAACTGATACTCTAGCCACCGAAACAATAGAGGTGCCCCACTAGTCTGAATTATTTCAGTCATGCGAGTTTTACATTCAGCATCTGACTCCACATTTAGCTCTATTAGGCTACATTTTTACATTGACTAAACAATATTTGAGTAATTATGGTTAGAATACAGTAGGCCTTACTCTTAAAATATTGGAAGGATATACCGTCCCCTTACTAAAAATTATAGTAAATAACCATATTGGCACTGGGACCTATCACTGTTACCCAAAGTTTAAATTGTATTACTACCTGATCTTTTAATCTTGACCTAGCATATCATGGGTACCTTACCTAATCTTATAGGTACCGTAACCCCAATATCAGCTAACCATTAACCTCTCTTTCCCAGCTGGTGACACACTTCCAACATCGGAACTTAAACCTAGTGAGCGCAGGTAAGGCGTGCAATCAGGAGAAGAACCACAACACGGATAACCTGCCCACGGAAAACGGGCGAGTCCACCTTACCCCCAAACCTGGGGTGGAGTGGTCGGACTACATCAACGCCACTTGGTTGATGGGCCCCCAGCGACTGCGGGAATTCATCGTGACCCAGCACCCTCTGCCACCCTCCATCCTGGACTTCTGGCAGATGGTGTGAATCATGACGCCTAGACGGTGGTGGTGTTGATGGCGGTGGATGAGGCACATGGGTTCCCACAGTTCTGGCCGCACCAGCATGATGACCTAAACTCTGAACACTGGAAGGTAAGAGTGCTGTATGCATTTAATGCCATTTCTATTATTATTCACAGTATCATAAATATAAGATTGAAGAACTTAAACCTTACATATAAAATTAGTTCTTGTTATAAAGAAATGGCAATTTCAAAACTTGTGTTATAGCAATAAAACATTTTTGTTGAATATGTGAGTTTAATATCTCACTTTAAAGTACAGTAGTAGCAATAACAGCAGTTCAAAAAAACAATATCCAAAGATTGAGAAGTGAGACAAGAACGAGCTACCGTACTGTCCTAGAGAAACTCCCACAAGATATTTCACAGGAAAATGGAAGTGGCACAGGAATCGAGGCAAAGGGATTCTTCTTAACCCATTGGCTGCGGGAGACGTTCCGGAATGCCATGGCCAATTACAGGCTCTTAAAGCCTGTAGAATAGAGTGCGAGGGAGCGGGAGCGCGAGCGCGACAGGCCACACGTCCTTACTCCTGCCAGCCGGCCGCGGCTGAGATATACAGCGCTGCCAAAAGCAAATGTAGCGCGACATTAGTGATCATTGCTAATTTTAGCGAATGTTTATGGTAGCTCTGCGGGTGAAGCCCGCGAGCTACGAAGCTCGTTTTGGTGTCATTTTGAAGCTATTTTCTTCTAGTGTTTGGCTGAATACATTTCATTTCATTCAGACACTTGCCTAATCAATCATGAGTGCCTGAATGAGGCCTAATATGGCAGAAATATGCCCGCACCGTAAGTGTTAAATATATTTTAATTTACATTTGCCATTCCTTTGAGATACAGTTGGCCAGTAGAGATCTCCAAATCAGTTTCTGTGTGGTTAGCCATTCAAGCAAGATTGTGCAATGATATATAAAATGGGTGACTTTGTATGTGACATGAAGTAAGGAATTATACTCCAAAAATGTTGCAGGACGTTGTCTTACATTAAGCACTTATGGGACTTTTATATACCGGTATTCTAATATGTTATGTTATCCTACCTAACTCCCCTCATTTCCTTTCAGGTGAGGTAACTAGAAGAGAAGCTGAATGCAGGTCTGATACTAGTGGAAGTAGCGGTACAGAGCCTCCAGGACGAGTATGAGCTGCCAGTATAGCCTACTGAGACTGATGCTGGTGCCAAGCTGGCCTCACACAATGCCAGCCGCCACCACCGTCTTGTCTCTCTTGTCTCGGAAGTCCACACAGGCTACCAAAATGGCCCGCTTATTGTGGTTGACAGGTGAGAAAGGTTTAGTTTAGCTTATCGGAATAGGGCTCTTTTTGTGTTTGTTGAATATATCGCCCTTAATGTCATTGGAACAGAGCACCGTAACCATGATGGAAGCTCTCTGCCCTCTCTGGAACCAACCACAGTTCACTGACCCCCTCAATGCTGTGTTGCTGCCTGTGTCCTGCTTTAAAATATATCATAATATATGCTTTTGATAACCTGAAAAGGAGTATTAAAGTGTTTATTAAATTAGAAGGTTAATATTGTTTAGTGCAAAATATTGGCATATGTATACATTATCGCCTCCTAAATTATAGTTTTACCTTTTTGGTTTCTACCTTACTCAGGAAACTGCACTGTTACGCGTAGAGTTATATTTTTATTGTTTTATTTCTATCTGTAGAAATACCCATCATGTGCATGTAAGTATGGGCAGATGCTGCTCTCCTCTTCTTACCCTACTCTACGAGTTCTCCATTATGGCAGCCCAAAAGCCACGTTTTCTATAAAATCAGAGGTTCAAAACTATCTTTCTGCCTTGAATTATCACTACATACATACATGCATAACATTTTAAGACTGAGTGCTCCACACATACGTCCAGTTTCAGTCTCTTGTCCTAATTGCGGCGCTCCAGGCAACCCTGTTAAGGGCTGCTTCACTTGCCAAGTTTTTGGATTTGAGATCGGCACTTATAGTCCGATCCCAGTTTTTCCTCGGTCCACCCCTTGGTGCAGCTCCCTCCACAATCACAGACCTGCATCTTTTCACCCAATTTTTTTCATCCATTCTCTCCACATGCCCATACCATCCCAGTCTATTTGTATTGTGACGCATGTCCAGTGTGAGCATGCTGTACAGAACGCCTAGTCATGCCCCACTCTCGCTAGGATCGTCAGGGCAGGAACTTTGGCTGTAGTCTATGTAGAGTTTCCTAACTTAGTTCATGTGAGCCGTTGTACTATAAGTAATATGAATATGTATTTTGTTTTCATCTGAGTCAACGAGTTCTATTTTATATCATTAGTTATAAGTATTGTGTGTAAAACTTATTTGTAATGATGGGAGAAGCGGCAGCCACAGTTGGGGGTCAGTGGGTGCGCCATGCGGGAGGTGGGCCTAACTCACTAGCACTCCCCCCCCCCTCCCCCCTCCCCTCAGTGCTAGGAAAGCCTTTGTCTATCCCAGAGGAGAGAGAGAAATTACGTAATGATTGTCAGTGGGCGGTCCTTAGTAGTTCACGTTGGGCTCACTAGAGGGCCGAGTATAAAAAGGGAAGTCTAGCCATTTTTTGATCAGAACTCATTAGGCAGAGCGACTTCTCATTTCCCTTGCTAACTATATATATTCTTCTGACTGATGTGAACTTTCTCTACTACCTTACATTCTTATCTCCTCTTTTCCCTACCCTTTTTAACTTCCATGGTCCCGTTGGTGCAGAGCTAGTCAGCCAACGTATTATCGCTTGAGTTCTCATGAGATACATGCCTATTAGATAGCCTATTTTGGAAGGGTTAACTTAGAATAGGATTGATTTATGTTTGTTGCACTTGTCTATGCATTTCCCTGTGTGTTATTATTATTATTCCTGGTTTCTGCTAGTCTAGGTAATGCTAGACTGGGGTAAGGCTTTTCTGTGTTACGAGTTGTTGTTTGATGCAGTGGTTAAGCGATAAACCTGCATACTCGTTTCGGTTCAGTGAAGCCTAGGTTGTCTTCGCGGCTGACTGTGTTGAGTTAATAATTTACAGTGCGTGAGGGCAAGAGCCTAACCACCCTGTATTTTATTAACAGCTTGTTTTTACTTTGTCAAGGAGCCGGGAGAAAACCAGATACAAGGGATCTGGATTTCTCAAAGTGCACTTGTTAGTGTTAACGTAATACTTTAAACAGTTGTGAGGACTTCGCTAGGCTACGAGCCGTTTTTGCTCAGTCACTGCTACCTTTTGCCCACAGTACCCCAGCTAGACTTTACTCGATTAGTAGATACAGAATAGTATTGAAGCTTTCCTTATGTATGATATTGTTTATGCACTATTGATTTCATGTGTTGCAAGCTTGGCTACTTTAGTGATTAGTGGCCCACGAGCACAATCCGAGTAGGCTATTGCCGTTGCATTTGCGGAGTACTTCTTTTTAATGTTTGCCATTTACTATTGCATATTCCTTTAATTATTCTTATGCCAATTTAAACCTGTAATAGTATTTAATTGCCAGTGTTTTTCTTATTGAATTACTGTTCAAAATCCGATACGTACTTCTTACGAGCATCCGAGAAGCATCTAACTTTTTTCAGAAGATTCCTTGCTCGATGCTTAAGGACTATTAATTAACGTAACGTAATAGTGCCGATCCGAAGTAGAGGGTGGAGGACTTCTTAAGTTCTTAGTCAAGGGTGGATTACTTCGGCTTCGGCCAACACTATTCTTTGGTGTTGTTGTTTCTTACTTCTTTGTTTGATTGTTGACCAGACTAGAGAATTCCTGTCTCTTTATTAGTCTGTTGTTGAACACTAGTACCGAGTTCTTGTATACCCCGTTATAGCAGATTGAACTCTGGAGGGTATTGGTGTTTTTTGTTCGGCTGGCAGTACTCAGGGGTTGGGATCGTGTGTTTCCGTTGTGGCAGCGAGCCGTATTCGAGTCCTGATTGAGAGCCCTTGTGTACCCGAGTGCCAGGTCGTAACAAATGGCGACCTTGCTTAGGATTTTGTGAACAGTATAAATTTTTGCAGAGTTGTACAACATTTGTTTGTTTGTATTTTAGCGTGCATATTGAAGAATATTTTTTTTTGTATGGCAATTAGTAAAGCATTTAAGAGACTCCAGTTAATTTAGTAATTAGTGCTTGCATAGGAAGTTTAACACTTTTGTCTCGAGAATTTTTTTTGTGGACTTCAGTATGTCGTGCATTAGCACTGACGATGAGCGAGAGATGCCATTTGAAGGTGTGCCGTTAGTAACCAGTGAGGAGGATGCTAGAGTTTTTGTGAGTAAGCGGTACCACGTGACGGAGGAGAGGCTGACTGGGGTGGATGTTTGTGGCTTGCACCTGATAGCCAAGGTTTTGGGCATTTCCAATGTAGTAGGGATGTCCAAGGGGGAGCTGATTTCCTGGGTGTTGCGTGGGCGACATGGGGTTTCGGAGGAGAGGGCGTTTGGGGGGGTTCCTCCCCAGATCCCCTCTCACTCGACTCCCACAGTGCCGTCCACTCAGTTACCGGAGGTTAGCACTCTCCCACAGAGGGATGAGAATTGGCAGATTGGAGTGCCCTCGGGTGGTGCACATGGTGGTTCCCCAGTTTTTGCCCCCCCTCCTTCAGTAGTGGCAGCTCCCTCTTCCTGTCTGTCTCCAGATATGGTATTTAGACTTGAGCTTGCTAAGATTGAGGCTAGGAAGCAGGAGGATGAGACCAGGAGGCATGAAAATGAGACCAGGAGGGAGGAGGATGAGACGAGGAGGCATGAGATTGAGGTTAGGAGGCATGAGGCTGAGCTTAAGTACGACTCGGAGAAATATTGTGCTAAATTAGATTTAGATAAGTCTCGTGCAGAGTCGACAGGGACTTGGATGGGCCGTGAGGGCCAAGTAAGAGAACAGTCCTTGGCCCAATTAGTCAAATTGGTGCCGGTATTTAGTGAAACTGAAGTCACAGAATTTTTACTCGTTTTGAGAAGAAATGTAGGGAGCATAATTGGCCTGAAGAGAAGTGGGCAGCTCTAGTCTCCTCAAGACTTACGGGTAAGGGTCTGAAGGCTTATGATGCACTGCCTTTAGAGTCTTGCATTGACTACCCAGAATTGAAGAGAGCTGTCCTACGGGCATACGAGTTGCAACCGGAAACATATCGATTGAAGTTTCGGGGTGTTACAAAGACTAGGGAGGTGACCTTTCTTGAACATGCCCGGGACTTAAAAGATGCACTTAAAAACTGGACACGTTCTGAGAAAGCTGAGACGGCCGAACAGTTGACTGAGCTGTTTCTGCTCGAGCAGTTTTATAAGTGTACTGGTGCAGAAATGACTTTAACTATTAAAGAAAAGAACCCAAAAACTCTACAGGAGGCAGCTGAGATGGCTGACCTCCGGCTATCACTAATTCGTGGGTGCGGGTCTGCCCAGCGTAGTGAGGCAGGTAACAAGGGGCGTGACGCCCCACCCCCCCGAGTTAGTGATATACCTTATGCAAACAAGTACAAGAGCCATGATACCAAGACTGACCACAAGACTAGCACCGTCCCATTTAAGAAGGGGCCGGGCCCTTCCCAGTACCAAGGGAAGCCCAAAGGGGAGGTGGAGTGTTATCATTGTCATAAAAAGGGGCACTTTGCAAGAGTCTGTCCTAGCAAACCACCTACAGCAGCTGTGTCTTTGGCCTGCAACATTGGTGTGTCTCCGAAGTCATCTGAGTTTGCCTGGGGCAGTTCGTCAGAGGCTGAGGCACAGCCAATGCAGAAGCACCTGGGAGGCTCGAACCCTGCTCAGGATGTTTTTTGCGACCATAGAGGGCGGGGTTGCGTGATGTGGGCGGGGCGCAAGCATGGAGTAGAGGTCTTGCGTGATACAGGTGCTTCCCAGACTCTGATGAAAAACTTGACTGGCTACCCTATAAACGCGGCTCGGGTGGTAGTGGTGCAGGGTATTAATGCAACTCGGTCATACCCGCTGGTGCGGTTGGAGTTGGAGGTGGATGGTGTGGCACGTGAATTGGATGTCGGGATTGTGGAGAAACTGCCAGTGGAGGGCGTCGACCTTCTTCTCGGCAACGACTTTGCAATGCCCGCTTCCGAGGTTCTACCCTTAGTCGTTGCCGAGAGGCCGGCCGACGTGAGTAGGGAAGAGCAAGAGTGGGTCGAGCGGTGCCAGACACAACCCATGGCGTGTGTTGTCACCCGAGCTCGGGCAGCTAAAGTGTCACAGCCTAGTCCTCCGCCTTCAGACCAGCGGAGGAACGATCAACAGGAGGAGGCTAAAGCTGGAGTTGGTTTTAAGAGTTTTGACTCGGCGGCTCTCCTGGGTGATTCAGTATTAGCACCATTACTTAATTCTGGAGTAGCCCCTGGGCCTGTCATCGAGAGTGACGAGGCTGGGCATGACGAGTCTCCACGACAGCAACGTTATGTACATCGAGAGAGACAGAGGGAGCAGCCCAGTATCGGGGAAGGTCATGCATTGCTCCGGGAGCAGTTAGATCGCTTGGCACCCTCAGATATAAGTCGGTTGCAACTAGAGGACCCTGAGCTCCAAACGTGTGCTAATGGAGCTGTAGAGCTCGACGAGGACGGCGATGCACAGCCAGGAGATTTTTTTTATTTAGAAGGCATCCTTTATAGGCGTTTTCAAGACCCTAAACGTAGTTGGCAAAAGGGGTCCGGAGTAGTGGACCAGTTGGTGGTGCCACGGGAGTGCAGGGATAGCCTACTGAGGTTGGCGCATGACACACCACTGGCAGGACATCTAGGGGTGAGAAAAACGGTGGCGGCTTTGGGGAAATTGTTTTGGTGGCCGGGGATGAAGTCTCATGTGCAGTCATGGATAAACTCCTGTGATATTTGTCAACGTGTCGGGAAACCGAACCAAGTTATTCCTAAGGCTCCGTTACACCCTATTCCTGTGATTGGGCCACCCTTTAGTAAAATTATTGTTGACATGGTTGGTCCACTCCCTCCCACTAAGGCGGGAAATAAATTTTTGTTAACCATAATGGATGTTGCCACTAGATACCCCGATGCATACCCTATGAAAAATGGAATGGCTAAGACGGTAGTCAGTAACTTGTTGTGGTACTTCTCAAGGTACGGGTACCCGGAGGAGATTCAGTCTGATCAGGGATCTAATTTCACCTCCAACATGTTCAAGCAAACAATGCAACAGCATGGGATACGAGCAGTAGTATCGTCAGCGTATCACCCTGAGAGTCAAGGGGTGCTTGAGCGGTGGCATGCTACACTTAAAAGCATGCTCAGGTGTTATTGTGCTGACAACGGTATGGATTGGGATCTTGGATTGCCTTATGTGCTGTTTGCTGCTCGGGAGGTACCTGGTGAGAGCCTGGGATTTAGTCCAAACGAGCTGATTTTTGGACACCGTGTCAGGGGCCCCCTTAACATGCTGAAAGAAATTTGGGAGGGGACTGTGCAGCCTTGTCCATTATTAAAGTATGTGCTTGAAAGCCGTGAGCGCATGCTTAAGAGTCTGGAGATGGCAGGTAGAAATTTGACAGAATCACAAGCTTTGATGAAGGACAGGTATGATCGCAAAGTGAGGCTCCGGAAGTTCACTGTAGGACAAGAGGTATTAATTTTGTTGCCTTTGGTTGGTAACCCCCTCTCTGCGAAGTACACTGGACCTTATAAAATTGTAGAAAAAATTTCAGACTTAGATTACCTTGTTGCCACTCCAGACAGGAGGAAAAAGAACCAGTTATGTCACGTGAACCTTATTAAAGAGTATGTGAGGCGCCCCTCTGAGCCTCTCACTGTCCCTGTGTTGGCTTGTTGCGGCCGTGGTGGAGAAGGAGAGGGGGACAGTCAAGCTTCAGAGGAGGATAGCTGGGATCAACATGTTTCAGCGGATCAGTGGGCGGGGAACTCGAGCCTAAGGGCTGACGAGGCTATAGCTCATTTGCCTGAGCCGCAGTTTGATGCTATCCGTCAGTTGTTCGGTTCATACCCCACTGTATTTGCTGAACACCCAGGCCTCACTACTCAGGCTATGCATGATGTTGACGTGGGGGACCATCTACCCTTTAAGTCAATCCCGTACCGTGTGCCCCCCATAAAACTACCAGCTCTGAGGGATGAGTTGGAGTATATGCTCGGTAGAGGGTTGATAGAGAAAGGCACAGTTAAGTGGACTTCCCCTGTAACACTGCAGCCTAAGCCAGATGGCAAGGTACGCTTTTGTATTGATTTCCGTAGGTTAAACGGTTTGACTCCAACTAACCCATATCCTCTTCCTCGGGTTGATGATAGTGTTGACAAAATTGGTAATGCTCGTTTTTTGTCTAAAGTAGATTTAGTAAAAGGTTACTGGCAAGTACCTTTGTCCGAGCGTGCTAAAGAGGTATGTGGTTTTGTTGTGGACGGGAGTACCTACCGGTGCAATGTTATGCCTTACGGGCTTAAGAATGCACCAGCAACGTTTCAGAACCTGATGAATGAAATTGTAAAGGACATTCCAAATTGCACCGTATATTTGGACGATGTAATCATTTATGATGACGACTTTGAGAGCCATTGTGAGCACCTTGAGACCTTGTTCCGGAAACTTAGTGAAGCAGGTCTGGTAGTAAATTTGGCAAAGTGTGACTTCGTAAAAGCCACTGTGCAGTACCTTGGGTTTGTAGTGGGAAGGGGACAGGTGTGCCCTCCTCAGAACAAGGTACAGGCTATCAATAAATTTCCGCACCCAACAACCAAGAAGCAGATTATGAGATTCTTGGGTATGATAGGCTACTACAGACGCTTCATAAAAGGTTACTCAACGGTGTTGGCACCTCTCACAGATTTGTTATCTAAAGACAAAAAGTTTTTGTGGGCACCTGAGTGTGAAAAGGCTTTCACTTTGGTGAAACATTTGCTATGTACTCACCCGATACTCAGGGCCCCAGACTTTAACAGGCCTTTTCAGCTGGCAACAGATGCTAGTGGTGTAGGGGCTGGTGCCGTCTTGCTACAGACAGACAATGAAGGTGTGGAACACCCAGTAAGTTTCTTTTCTAAGAAGTTCAATGCTGCACAAAAGAACTATTCTACAATAGAAAAGGAATTACTGGCGATTGTGCTGTCGCTCAGGCACTTCGAGGTGTATGTTCCAGCCTATGGCCCAGTCGTGGTTATCTACACTGATCATCACCCTTTGAGATTCCTGAATCAATTTCACAATCACAATATGAGACTGACCAGGTGGTCTTTGATGTTGCAGGAGTATAACCTGGACATCCGTCATATTGCTGGATGTGACAATGTGATCGCGGATTGTTTATCAAGGGTGGATGATCAGTCGTAGGCTATCACAGGTGTGTGGGTTTGAGTGGAGGAAAATAGGCTGCCCTTATAGTGCAGCCGGGAAAAACATATTAAAATATAAAAATCATATAAAAAACTCTTTCTTTTGATATAGGTAATCGTATAAGTTTGTCATAGCCTATAGAGTTTGAGTAGTCCACAAACTATCAAACGGCTGAGCTGCTGTAAGCTCGCTCTGGGAGCATGATATTGTGTCTTTTTGCTATTGTTGGGAGGAGTTATAAAATGTGAATTTTTGGTTAATAATAAGATGCGTTTTGGTGATAAACTCAGCTTTGTTTTAGTGCCATGCGGTCGCTGGGTCGCTGGGTGTGAGGGGCTTGATGGGGTTCTGTGTTTGTCAGATTTTAGCTCAGGGTTGAGCAAGTAAAATCTTGGGGGAGGTGTGACGCATGTCCAGTGTGAGCATGCTGTACAGAACGCCTAGTCATGCCCCACTCTCGCTAGGATCGTCAGGGCAGGAACTTTGGCTGTAGTCTATGTAGAGTTTCCTAACTTAGTTCATGTGAGCCGTTGTACTATAAGTAATATGAATATGTATTTTGTTTTCATCTGAGTCAACGAGTTCTATTTTATATCATTAGTTATAAGTATTGTGTGTAAAACTTATTTGTAATGATGGGAGAAGCGGCAGCCACAGTTGGGGGTCAGTGGGTGCGCCATGCGGGAGGTGGGCCTAACTCACTAGCACTCCCCCCCCCCCCCCCTCCCCTCAGTGCTAGGAAAGCCTTTGTCTATCCCAGAGGAGAGAGAGAAATTACGTAATGATTGTCAGTGGGCGGTCCTTAGTAGTTCACGTTGGGCTCACTAGAGGGCCGAGTATAAAAAGGGAAGTCTAGCCATTTTTTGATCAGAACTCATTAGGCAGAGCGACTTCTCATTTCCCTTGCTAACTATATATATTCTTCTGACTGATGTGAACTTTCTCTACTACCTTACATTCTTATCTCCTCTTTTCCCTACCCTTTTTAACTTCCATGGTCCCGTTGGTGCAGAGCTAGTCAGCCAACGTATTATCGCTTGAGTTCTCATGAGATACATGCCTATTAGATAGCCTATTTTGGAAGGGTTAACTTAGAATAGGATTGATTTATGTTTGTTGCACTTGTCTATGCATTTCCCTGTGTGTTATTATTATTATTCCTGGTTTCTGCTAGTCTAGGTAATGCTAGACTGGGGTAAGGCTTTTCTGTGTTACGAGTTGTTGTTTGATGCAGTGGTTAAGCGATAAACCTGCATACTCGTTTCGGTTCAGTGAAGCCTAGGTTGTCTTCGCGGCTGACTGTGTTGAGTTAATAATTTACAGTGCGTGAGGGCAAGAGCCTAACCACCCTGTATTTTATTAACAGCTTGTTTTTACTTTGTCAAGGAGCCGGGAGAAAACCAGATACAAGGGATCTGGATTTCTCAAAGTGCACTTGTTAGTGTTAACGTAATACTTTAAACAGTTGTGAGGACTTCGCTAGGCTACGAGCCGTTTTTGCTCAGTCACTGCTACCTTTTGCCCACAGTACCCCAGCTAGACTTTACTCGATTAGTAGATACAGAATAGTATTGAAGCTTTCCTTATGTATGATATTGTTTATGCACTATTGATTTCATGTGTTGCAAGCTTGGCTACTTTAGTGATTAGTGGCCCACGAGCACAATCCGAGTAGGCTATTGCCGTTGCATTTGCGGAGTACTTCTTTTTAATGTTTGCCATTTACTATTGCATATTCCTTTAATTATTCTTATGCCAATTTAAACCTGTAATAGTATTTAATTGCCAGTGTTTTTCTTATTGAATTACTGTTCAAAATCCGATACGTACTTCTTACGAGCATCCGAGAAGCATCTAACTTTTTTCAGAAGATTCCTTGCTCGATGCTTAAGGACTATTAATTAACGTAACGTAATAGTGCCGATCCGAAGTAGAGGGTGGAGGACTTCTTAAGTTCTTAGTCAAGGGTGGATTACTTCGGCTTCGGCCAACACTATTCTTTGGTGTTGTTGTTTCTTACTTCTTTGTTTGATTGTTGACCAGACTAGAGAATTCCTGTCTCTTTATTAGTCTGTTGTTGAACACTAGTACCGAGTTCTTGTATACCCCGTTATAGCAGATTGAACTCTGGAGGGTATTGGTGTTTTTTGTTCGGCTGGCAGTACTCAGGGGTTGGGATCGTGTGTTTCCGTTGTGGCAGCGAGCCGTATTCGAGTCCTGATTGAGAGCCCTTGTGTACCCGAGTGCCAGGTCGTAACAGTATGCATCTCCTCGCTAATACTCTTTATACCTAAACGTCTCCCCAGCTCATCATTTGTTATTCTACCCTGCAGCCTGGCCCCACACATCCATCTCGCCTCATTACGTTCCATTCTGTTGACATCCTCTACTTTAACGGCCCATGTTTCTGAGGCATAAGTCATTGCACTTCTAACACATGAGGCATACATCTTTCCTTTCAGGGGGAGAGGCATTCTTTTCATGGTCAGAATTGGCAGAAGCTCTCTGAACTTCCCCCAGCCACATCTAATTCAAGCGACAGTGGCAGCCTCGGCCCCACCACCGGCAGAGATGGTATCTCCTAGGTAACAAAACTTGTCCACCAGCTCCAATGACTCATTTCCAGAATTCACAGCCACAGGATCATCATTTAACACAAGCTTGCCCTTGCACACTACGCACTCAAATTTGTCGATTTCTGACTTATCCTTCGGCAGGGGTCTTTTTATTCTACTACAGCGCTTACTCCCAACATCGACAGATGCTACACCAAATGAGTTAGCGCCGACACCCTTTCCACACATTGCACATGGGTATGCACCACTCTTTTCCATATTGCCTCATCTCAATCTACAATGCATAACCTTGGTTTTGTTAATATTGACTCTTAAATCCTTGCTCACCATTCCCTCTCTCCATCTCCTAAATTTGGCCTCGGCATCTTGCACATTGTCAGCTATTAGGACTAAATTGTTTGCATAAAACAGTTCCCACGGGAGTCCGGATCTAAAATCTCTAGACAGTGCCTCCAGGACCATAATAAAGAGGGGGCTTAACACTGAACCCCGATGAACTCCAACACGGACTGTGAACTCCTCGCTCACTCATACATCTTCATTATCACACGCAACTTTCCTCATAGCCCACTGCACAACATCTCTAGGCACCCTTTCAAAGGCCTTCTCCAGGTCTACAAACACAAAGTAAAGATCCCTGCCTTTTAGTAAGTATATATCTTTCCTGTATCTGCCTGACTGTGAAGATAGCATCGGTTGTACCACGTCCTGGCATAAAACCATACTGCATATCATCAATGGAGATGCTTTGCCTGATCAAACCCTGAAAGACTCTCACAGACCTTCGTGATTTGGTCAAGCATTTTAAGGCCCCTATAATTACCTCTATGTAGCGCATCCCCTTTTCCTTTGTATATAATTATTTACTATTACACTTCTGTGCCAATGCTCGGGGATTTTCTCATCTTTAATAATGGTGTTTATCATCTCAGTGACTAAGATGACACTAGTCTCCCATGAGGCTTTTATCATCTCAGCGACAATGTCAGAGCACCCTGGAGCTTTACCGTCCTTCATTTTATTGATTGCGTCGCTCACTAACAGCTGGTGCTATCAAAGGAGTCGGTCCAGATATTGATTTTTCGATACTAAGCTGTTCCTTATCCCATTTAAACTCTACATTTAGCAATCGTTCATAGTGTGCCTGCCATGGTTCTCTGAATTCATCTTCTGCATGCACAATCTTGCCATTATCGTTTCTAACACACTGTTCACCTATAATATCCCTACTGTAATTTTTAACTCGCCTAGCTAGGTTGAAGATCCCATTGGGATTGTCAGTTTACACCCTTGTTCAACGACCAGGTCCTTAATGCCTTTTTTTGCATTGTAAATAACTTCTGGCAGTTCGTTTAGCTGCCTTGTATTCCTCCTTACTGCCTCCCTTCTTCCATGCTTTGAAGTATCTCCTTTTCTCTTTCACAGCATGTTCTACCTTATCGTTCCACCACCAGGATGTCTTATTCCTGGGGCGACCCTTTCTTTTCCCACAGACTTTGTCGGTGGCAGCAAGAAGGCTATGCTTAAGGAAATTTCATTGACTATTTACATCGCTAAGCCTAGCTTCCTTATTTCTATTAATTTCCCCCAGTTCACTATGAAAGCTATCCCTAACTTCCTTGTTCTTCAGCAGCCACACTCTCCGTTTAGGCATGTATACCTTCTTGCGCTCAGGATCTCTGTATAAGCTCATGTCGCACACATGTTGCTTATGCTGGGGGATACATTCTTTGCTAGGGATGACCTTTACATCCCGAACCAGTTTCCAGTCTTTCCTGATAACCAAGAAGTAATCTATCTGGCTACTGGAGACCCCAGAGTTATATGTGACCCGATGGCTCTGTTTTTTCTTGAACTTAGTGTTACACACAACCATGTTGAGTGCAACGCAGGACTCCAGTATATATTCGCCTTCCAGATTCCTCCTTCAGTAACCATTTCCTCCATGTACTCTCTCATATCCATCTGCAGATGCTCCCACATGACCATTCAGGTCCCCTCCCAGGATTGTTATCTCAGTCTCAGAGAGGCCTGAAATGACACTGACGGTGTCATTCCAGAAGTCCTCTTTTATCTCATTATGTAGGCCACCCTGGGTTCTTTGATTTAAGATCAGACCGCAAAGTCCGATCCCACGTCTTTCTTGGTCCGCCCCTTGGTGTAGCTCCCTCCACATTCATGAACCTGCATCTTTTCACACAGCTTTGTTCATCCATGTTCTCCACATGTCCAAACCATCCAAGCCTACTAGTACGCATCACATCACTGATACTCTTGATACATAACCTTCTCTATAGCTCTTCACTATATATCCTATCTTGCAGTTTGGTACCACACATCCATCTCACCATTCTCATCTCATTGCGTTCCATTCTGTTGATATCATCCGCTTTGACAGGCCACGTTTTTTAAGCATATGTTATTGCACTTCTAACGCATGAAGTGTATACCTTTCCCTTCAAGGGTAGAGGGAGTCTTCTCATGGTGAGTAGTGGTAAAAGTTCTCAAAACTTTCCTCAGCCGCATCTTATTCTGGCTTTAGTGGTGGCCTCCGCCCCAATACCGACAGAGATAGTGTTACCCAAGTAGCAAAACTTGTCCACCATCTCCAGTGCCTCTTTGCCAAAGTTGACACTCTTGAGTCGGTCATTGAATTCAAGCTCGCCTTTGCATACTATGCATACAAATGTCTTAATTTCGGACTTCTTCCTTAGTAGAGGTCCCTTTATTCTAGTTTAGCACTTCTTCCTGTGATGTACCCCTACAAACACAGCCTATAAAATAAATAAAAAAATATAAAAATTTACCAAAAAATTGCCACTACCCCCTTAATATAGCTCCTCCGTCCTGTAGCCTGGGTCTACGTCACGATGGGGTGAGCAACACATGTACCAGCAGCGAGTTTATCATGGTAACCGGTCAAGGTCTGAAAGGCGCCACCACATGGTCCACCTGCGCCAGGGAGAAGCTACAACTACAAAAGTGAGAGGACCAATTAGCCCTTTGAACATTAGAATGCATTTCCACCATCAATGTGAAATACTAGCTCGATTACTCTAGTCGTTTGTGAGCTATGGAGGTTATTGTTCAAGAGTTTTGGCCTACTTAATATGAACAGAGTATAACTGTTACTTGAGAGTCCCGGTAAGTTGGGGAGTGAGGCCGCTGGGTGGGACCATATGGTACACAAGGAGCTGCCGGGCCAGCGATGGGATGCCACGGCCCAGTGCCAACTATACCTCAGGGACCTGGATGGGGAACTGGCGGACCTCGCTACCATACAGGCTAGTCACATGTACGGTTGCGCTAATAAGTCATGTCTCAGCTGTCATTACGTTTGGCTAGCTCTGTGCTGTATTAATGTTTGTCAGATATTGAATAGGGTGGGTAAGTGTAGGAACATGTTTGCATATCTCACTCAAAACTCAGAAATCATGTGTAAATATTGCTGATACCAATAATTGATCAAAATATAATTGGTGCCGAGACATCACTTATTAGGCTGATTGTACACTCAATGCCACAGTCTCTAGCCCACTCATAAATGTTTTTGGACTTCACCTATTTCCAATTATAGAAGTATATCTCTGGAAGCGAATATATATATACATAATTATGTAAAAACCGAGTTCTCCACACGAGGTGCGGTTCCATTCTTATATCCTAATGACGGCGCTCCAGACAGCCTTTTTTAGAGCTTTCTCACTTTTCATGATTTTCTTATTCAAGATCAGACCTTACGGTTATTAGTACAAGGTAGGGATTATTACGAATTAATAGGGACCCTCCCATTTTCCTTTGCGATCGTGCTGCCATCTCTCGAACGTGCGAATCACTATTTTTAGATATGTGACGTCACTGTGGGGGATAATATGGCCAAAGGTTATCTCTTACCACACCAATCGAAATCTAAAATTAATCAACATAAATAAAAATAAAGTCTGAGATCGCCTACCTTATGGTATGAACTATGGTAGCCTATCTCTCAGGATGCCCTAACTAAACATTGTATAAATGGCCATATATATCAATGACTTAGCTATAACTAGGGTCCTGGTTTAGTTCAGAGGATTCCGGCTTCGGTAGATGAGGGTTATAGGTCAGGACTCCGGGCCGGGCGTGGAAATTGTGGTGGAGGAGATCACGGGACACGTCTCTACCGTTCAGATGTTTACTAGCGTCTGATCGGAACTTCAATTTCCGACTCTTAAATAAACTATATATTAATTCGTTACCAAGGGTTCATTCCCTCTTCACGAAATCATATAAATAATTATCAGCATTTAAATTATATAATTATAAAGGTGAACATCGTTTCACAACGATTTAGTGAACATAATATCAAGATATTAACGACCCTAAAGCAAACGGTGGATCGCGTATGCGGTCGCGGGAATATTTAAACTGATCCTCTTTACAGTTCTTCTAAACTTATTTCTACAAGGTTTTATAACTAAATTAACTTGATCAAGGTAATCTTATACAGTACTAAATTACCAAACATTAATTAATATCTACAATATATACAATCACCGGGTTCTGGTAAGAAATTGTTCACTCTAGTGAGGTTACCCTATCGGAAGGTTGTTGCCAACATTCCCCAGATACCGGTGTAGTCAATTTATTTCTCACAGATTGGGGCCCGGCGTAGTATGATGTGTCGCATCATGTTATATCACCTACGGCTAACAAATCACGCCAATTTCTTCTAGACCCCGCAGCAGCTGCTCGTGGTGGTCTTGGGCTCCCTATTACTATGGGTTGCTGTTCTTCTTCCGGTGGGATGGCGAGTTCCATAGGTATGAGACGATCTACAGTTCGGAGAGTGGTTTGTCCTCGAGATACAACCTTAACGGTTCTGATAACTCCTTCGGAATCAGGATAGACTTCTTGGATCCTTGCTAAGGGCCATTTAGAGTGAGGTTGGTCCATTTTCAACAAGACTATGTCTCCCACTATCGGTTTGTGACGGTTACTAGCAGAATTCGCACCATAATACCTCTCCCGTAAGCTCAAGATATACTCAGATGCCCAATGTTTGTTCCAGGCGTCCAGTATTTTGCAGAGTTTATGGTAGCTTCGTCGCAAGTGTGCATCTGCTTCATTAACGGAGGGATCCACTAATTCCTCGGTCACGTCCAAACGGGGGACTGGGTCCAATCGTCTACCATATAATAAATGAGCCGGTGTTAAGGCCTCAATTTCCAAATTGGAGTCATCTTGATACGTTAGTGGTCTATTATTTACTCTGGTTTCTATTTCGGTGACAACAGTTCTTAACTCATCCAAGGTGACCTTGGACTTGTGAAGAACCCTTTTCAGGCACTATTTTACAATACCTATCATTCTCTCTGTAAATCCATTTTGCCAAGGGGCTCTGGGAGTTGTGAATGACCAATAACAATTTCTAGAATCTAGCATTTGCTGTACTGCGTTGCTCTTTAATAGTTCAGAAACCAACGGTGATGCGCCCACAAAATTTGTCCCATTGTCACTAATCAAACGTCTGGGACAACTTCGCCGAGCGGCAAATCTTCTAAATAAATTAATAAAGGTTTCCGAGCTTATGTCCTCCGCTATTTCCAAATGGATAGCCCGAGTGCTGGTACAGGTGAATAGACATATGTAAACCTTCTTGGGTGGACCATCATCTCCTGTGAGAGTGATGGCACCAGTATAATCTATTCCTGTTACCTCAAACGGTGTCCTTTGGTGAATGCGGTCTGGCGGAAGAGCTGGTGGTCCAGGGTAAGGAATAGCGATAGCTGTATACCTCTTGCAAATAATGCAATTCTTGATACAGCGTTTAACAGCTTGTCGTCCCTGGGGTATCCAATATGTTTGTCGCATATAGGCTAGAGTGTCTGCTACCCCACCGTGTTTAGTGGTTTCATGCGCTTTTAAAACCATCAATTTTGTGAGGTCGCAATCCTTGGGCAATAGGATCGGATGCCGAGTTTTGAGGGGTAGATCAGCTTTACCAATACGACCTCGACAACATATTAATTCTTGATTGTCTAGATACAGCCCAAGGTCCTTCATTCTTTTGGTTGGTTTGGGATTGGGTTTACGTAGCTGTGTTAATTCCTCATCATACGTTTCAGCTTGTATCCTTCTGATCCAGTAGGTAAGTGGGTCTAATTCATCCATCTTTACCTTCTTGCTCAGGAACTTAAACACAAATTTAGTTACAGTTAATAGTTTGTCAAAATTGGAGAACTTGGTGATGTCAATCACTCAAGGCTCTGGGATAATTATTGGGTCCATATGAACTTTATCATCATTAACCTTCTGGTATGATTTTTGTTCTGGCCAATCACTCTGACGTAGCCAAACCGGACCCTGAAACCACAGAGCTTCGTTAATCAGTTTCTTGACACCAACACCTCGGCTCACCAAGTCAGCCGGATTATCCTTGGACTTAACATGCATGAATGTATAGTTAATTTGCAATTCCTTTATTTTGTGTACCCTGTTACTCACATAAACTATGTGACTATCATCCTTAGCTATCCAGTGCAAACATATCTCACTATCTGTCCATATATATGTCTCACCTAAAAAGGGAAACATACCATTCAAATAAGTAGCTAACCTAGTTCCCAATTCAACAGCGGTCAGCTCCAACTGTGGAAGGGTACGTTGTTTTAATGGCGCTACTCGGGATTTGGACATAATCATAGTAGATCGGACTTCAGTGACACAATAAGCTACTGCACCATACGCCTTAGATGAGGCATCACAAAATATGTGCAATTGAGAAACTCATTATCAGAGGTAGGATCACATCTTCTAGGAAACATGACTGAGGATACCTTCTCATATTCCACCTGCAATTTGTTCCACTCTTCTGTATATTTTTCAGGTAATGGAGTATCCCAACTCAGTGCTTCTCTCCAGGCCTCCTGAACTAAAATCTTCCCTTTAATTTATATGGGACTAAATATGCCCAATGGGTCGAACACATCATAGAGACCTGACTTAAGAGTGTACGTTTTGTGAGTTTTACATCGGGAAACTTGAGGGGCTTTAGAGACATCTCATCAGTAGTTGTTTTCCACAGTAATCCGAGTACTGGTTGATATTCTGGTATTTGATAGTCAGGATAGTCTCTTCTTATCTGGTCCAAAAGAATATGAGAGTTTGAATTCCAACTTTGTAGTGGCATATTGGCTTTATTACATTCTTGCCTTGCCAAATTGTAGATTTCAAACACCTCTTCTCCACTGTCGGCAACGCCCTGAAGATTATCCATGTAAAACAGTTGACCCATTTCCGGTTTCTCTGTCTTCTGGAAATTATATCTCAAAGTGCTGCACAACAAGAAAGGACTAGAGCAGGAACCAAACAACACTGACCGAAAACGGTATTCTTTTATCCGCCCACCAGGCTGAAAAGGATCTTCAGGCCAAAGGAACTTTGTGAATTTGCGGTCCTGCTCCTTTAAACCTATTCTCAAAAAGGCTTTGGAGATATCTGCCACAAACCCAAATCTCTTCGTCCTGAATTTTAATAGTACATCACCCAGTATTTCAGTCAGATTTGGTCCTACATAGAGACAATCGTTTAGACTTGCTTCATTCTTCGCTGCTCGAGAACTGCAGTTAAATACCACTCTGATGGGGGTAGTACTGGAGTCCTTACTTACAGCATGATGAGGAAGGTAATGACCCTCTTTATGGTTTATTTCACCTGGGTCCTCCTCAATAAAGTCATTTTCCAACTGCTCTTGAATTATTTTATGATAAATGTCCAGTCGTTCAGGATGTTGACGCAATCTCTCCACCATTTATTTAATTGACATCTTGAACTCTGGTAGTTAGTTGGTAATTCAGGGGCATTTATCATCCATGGAAGTCCCACCCAGTACTGGCCATCCTTATACTCAACTGTGTCTAGGTAGTGGTTATATGTTAAGATGTCTTCAGGGGTGGGAAGATCTGCTTCAATACCCACAGTGTCCAGTTCCCAAAGTTTGTGAACAGGTTCTTGTTGCTCTTCTAGAATGTCTCCTAGTTGTGATGGTATTAATTCTGCACCAATTCTAGCCACCACCAGAGATTGTGCCGGAGTCACAAAGACTGGATCCATCCGGTTGTCTGATTCACTTGGGCCACATGGGGGTAGAGATCCCATGATTTTATCCACCTGATGAAGAAATTAACTGGATACCGTGTTTCCGAGTCATTTTTCGCAAGAAGCGACCACAATAGTCGGAGCCGATGATCAGTTGAATTGGACCTACTACGTCAGACTCTATAGTTCGGTCTGCTAGTTGAACACCCTTCTTTGTTAAGAAGTTAGATGCTTCCTTTAAACCCTTATTTGCCACAGAAGTGTTCATGTCTTCCTTAACCACCGCAGTCACCTTACATTTATATTTGCCCAATTTAATCAGGGGTTTAACCACGTCAAATGTTTGTGTTTCCTTATTTGACAAAAATCCAGTTATTGCCATGTTCACTCTTCCTACTGTTGGCAAATTCATGGCTCTGACAACATTTCCGGCAATGAAGGTCTTTTGCGCTCCAGTATCAAAGAGTGCTTTGACCGGCATAACCTCTTTTCCTCTGATCAGTTGAATCTCGGCTGTAGGAGTAGCTGCCGGTGTATGCATTGGGTTCCCAGTGGTCAGGGTCATATTTACACTTGTCGGTTTGGGTTGTACTTCACTGATCTTGGGACACAACGCGGTATGATGTACACCAGTCTTGCACCGAAAACATAAATTTAATTTAGTGGCACATTCCTCAGTAGAATGTCTGGTGCTAAGGCAAACAAGACACTTACCTAGTTCGATGAGTCGTGGAAGTCTAGCCTTAAGATTGGGATAAGTCCTACAATACACTGTGGAATGTTGTTCTGAACATAACATACACACCTTCCGGTTTTCTTGGTTTATCCCTGGTGTGGGGTCAATATTTCTGGTTACTTCTTGGGTCACTGGAGAATTGAGACTGGAATTTGTTCTCTCCCAAACACCTTTTGTTTTAGATACTGTATTAGTTTGATTATTCTGCTGGACGGATGTCACATAGGTACCAACCTCTTCCTTCTTGAACGGTTTTGCTTTTTCCTTAGTCCCTGTTGTAGACACTTTTGTGTATTTAACCTTGTTGTCTACTTCCTTGATACCGCTATCCTTCTTGGAAACCTGCATGTGTTTGCACAGCTCTCTTAAACCCTCTTCTATCTCTTGATACGTGAAGTAGTTCTTCTTATACCTGTGGTACAATTCATCACAGGTTTTCTGAGAGAGCTTTTGTTGTACAATATGGTTCAAGAGCCAAGAAGCTGAATCAAGATCTTTCTGGGTACTAAGTGATTTCAAAACACAATTCAAGCTGATCCGGAATGACTGAAGATCCTGGTACGTATGCTTTGGTCCTGATAACTCCAGCAATTTGTAAACTAGGCGCTGTAGAGTCAACTCCGTATCTTCAAAATTCTCCTTGAGTACGTCTAGAGCTGCTGTATAATTGGCATCTGTTATGGGAAGTTCCTTGATAAAGTCCAATGCAAAACCCCTAAGTTGACCCAACAAGTATGAACATTTATTTGCTGCAGAAATATCTAACCTGTCATGAACTAAACCTTTAAATTTGTCCCAAAAGGTATTCCAATCAGATTGCCCATCAAATTCAGGTAAGGTTATAGGTGGCAACTTAAAGCTTTGTTGTCCCGGAGCCGCTGTACCATTACTGGTACCATTACTTCCTGTTTCGGTAACTGTCTCTGTCGCCAAGGATTCGAACCCAGCTAGTTGATCCAAATAATTTTCACGGGCATTTGCATAGGCTTGCTGTAATTCCTCAAACCTTTCAGATTGTTCTTGTTTAATGCAAAAGTCCTCCAATTTATTGCAAGACTCTTCATAATTAGCCCACCGGGTTTTAAGATCTTGGATTTGAGATTTTAACAGCTCCCTTGGACAGGGGTCGCGTCTTCTTACCTCCTGGCAATTATTTAATGCTCTAGTTACCCAGCCTAATTTCCCCACCATAGATTTTCTCAAGAGTGTATCAGTCATTTTGGAAAATGGGTAATTATTTTCTGGACTATTTATTAATGTTTATACTGAAGACTAATTTTCAACAATCAAAATTATATTTAGATATATTATAGCCTAACACATACTCAATTTAGCTGTTAATCTTTAGCATTATATGCGTACCATTATTATAGCCTAACACATACTCAATTTAGCTGTTAATCTTTAGCATTATATGCGTACCATTATTTGCTACAAATTCAGATGAATAATTAGTTGAAAACATTAAGTCCACAATATTATTTACCTAATACGTGGGAACGCACGCTAGTAGGTGGAGGGAATATATTTATTATTGAATTAAATGTCATATATGCTCCGTCCCGAGCATTTAGCTAGTCTACTTGGTCTTTCAGACGCAGGTGACATTAAAGGACAGAAACATAAAAATGGCCTAAATTATCAAATAATAGGGAGAATTTAGGTACAAGAATGAAGCTAAAGCTGTAAATATTTAGTTAATCATAGTTTTCTTATCCCAGATGTTAGTGGGTACCTGTGGTAGTAGCATTTTTCTAAAAGGGGGGGGGAACACATTTATTATTTATTAAATTTGGTATATGCTCCGTTCCGAGCATTTAGCTGGTCGACCTAGTCTGCCAGACGTGGGTGACATTAAGGGCGGAGACATAAAATGGTCTAAATAAGAAAAATATGGGGGAAATTTAGGGACTGCAACGAAGCTCAAGCTCCGAGTTTCACAAACGCCAGAGAACGCAACATTGCAGGCCCTCCTACCAGTCCTCTACCACAGGATTTAAACGCCATGCCAGTGCCACTCACCACGGCCATCGCCTGGTAAACCAACCAATCTGCCCGTGAATCGACGATGTACTCGTGATAGCGGGCTACCTGCGCGTCTTGAGCTCTATGGTTCCAGTGGACGCCGTCACGACGCAAATTGCGACGATATGGTCTGGCTCCAAACTGGAACGTTCGATAGCCGCGCAGTAGTCTCTGCAGTCGCCGATTCACGGCTTGGCATATTGTGCGGTAATGACCGCGGGTTACACCTGGCTCACCCTCAGGAATGGGGGGCAGCTCTCATGGCTCCAGCAAGACGACTGCTACCTTAGAGCCACAGCGCTGCTCAATTAGTTGGATGATAGAGATGATGTCATCCGTAATTTCTGACACTTGGACTGTTTCGTGTACGTCGTTGCCTCCCAAATATAAGATGGTCAATTGGTGAGGCCAATCGAGTACACGATTCAGTCGCCTGTCTGTCATGAAATTACGGGCTCTACCTCCTGGGGCTCGATAGCATCTAATTTCACAGTTAGGGACCTCAAAATGGCGGGGTATCAAAATGTGTCCCACAAATGCGACCTTATACATTTATAGAAATTGGGACCCTAACTGTTAATAACAAAATTGACCTGACCTAACCTAACCCCTAGTCTACACACCGATCGGAATCCTCACTCGGGGCACCAAAATGTGGGGGATAATATGGCCAAAGGTTATCTCTTACCACACCAATCGAAATCTAAAATTAATCAACATAAATAAAAATAAAGTCTGAGATCGCCTACCTTATGGTATGAACTATGGTAGCCTATCTCTCAGGATGCCCTAACTAAACATTGTATAAATGGCCATATATCAATGACTTAGCTATAACTAGGGTCCTGGTTTAGTTCAGAGGATTCCGGCTTCGGTAGATGAGGGTTATAGGTCAGGACTCCGGGCCGGGGCGTGGAAATTGTGGTGGAGGAGATCACGGGACACGTCTCTACCGTTCAGATGTTTACTAGCGTCTGATCGGAACTTCAATTTCCGACTCTTAAATAAACTATATATTAATTCGTTACCAAGGGTTCATTCCCTCTTCACGAAATCATATAAATAATTATCAGCATTTAAATTATATAATTATAAAGGTGAACATCGTTTCACAACGATTTAGTGAACATAATATCAAGATATTAACGACCCTAAAGCAAACGGTGGATCGCGTATGCGGTCGCGGGAATATTTAAACTGATCCTCTTTACAGTTCTTCTAAACTTATTTCTACAAGGTTTTATAACTAAATTAACTTGATCAAGGTAATCTTATACAGTACTAAATTACCTAACATTAATTAATATCTACAATATATACAATCACCGGGTTCTGGTAGGAAATTGTTCACTCTAGTGAGGTTACCCTATCGGAAGGTTGTTGCCAACATTCCCAGATACCGGTGTAGTCAATTTATTTCTCACAGATTGGGGCCCGGCGAAGTATGATGTGTCGCATCATGTTATATCACCTGCGGCTAACAAATCACGCCAATTTCTTCTAGACCCCGCAGCAGCTGCTCGTGGTGGTCTTGGGCTCCCTATTACTATGGGTTGCTGTTCTTCTTCCGGTGGGATGGCGAGTTCCATAGGTATGAGACGATCTACAGTTCGGAGAGTGGTTTGTCCTCGAGATACAACCTTAACGGTTCTGATAACTCCTTCGGAATCAGGATAGACTTCTTGGATCCTTGCTAAGGGCCATTTAGAGTGAGGTTGGTCCATTTTCAACAAGACTATGTCTCCCACTATCGGTTTGTGACGGTTACTAGCAGAATTCGCACCATAATACCTCTCCCGTAAGCTCAAGATATACTCAGATGCCCAATGTTTGTTCCAGGCGTCCAGTATTTTGCAGAGTTTATGGTAGCTTCGTCGCAAGTGTGCATCTGCTTCATTAACGGAGGGATCCACTAATTCCTCGGTCACGTCCAAACGGGGGACTGGGTCCAATCGTCTACCATATAATAAATGAGCCGGTGTTAAGGCCTCAATTTCCAAATTGGAGTCATCTTGATACGTTAGTGGTCTATTATTTACTCTGGTTTCTATTTCGGTGACAACAGTTCTTAACTCATCCAAGGTGACCTTGGACTTGTGAAGAACCCTTTTCAGGCACGATTTTACAATACCTATCATTCTCTCTGTAAATCCATTTTGCCAAGGGGCTCTGGGAGTTGTGAATGACCAATAACAATTTCTAGAATCTAGCATTTGCTGTACTGCGTTGCTCTTTAATAGTTCAGAAACCAACGGTGATGCGCCCACAAAATTTGTCCCATTGTCACTAATCAAACGTCTGGGACAACTTCGCCGAGCGGCAAATCTTCTAAATAAATTAATAAAGGTTTCCGAGCTTATGTCCTCCGCTATTTCCAAATGGATAGCCCGAGTGCTGGTACAGGTGAATAGACATATGTAAACCTTCTTGGGTGGACCATCATCTCCTGTGAGAGTGATGGCACCAGTATAATCTATTCCTGTTACCTCAAACGGTGTCCTTTGGTGAATGCGGTCTGGCGGAAGAGCTGGTGGTCCAGGGTAAGGAATAGCGATAGCTGTATACCTCTTGCAAATAATGCAATTCTTGATACAGCGTTTAACAGCTTGTCGTCCCTGGGGTATCCAATATGTTTGTCGCATATAGGCTAGAGTGTCTGCTACCCCACCGTGTTTAGTGGTTTCATGCGCTTTTAAAACCATCAATTTGGTGAGGTCGCAATCCTTGGGCAATAGGATCGGATGCCGAGTTTTGAGGGGTAGATCAGCTTTACCAATACGACCTCGACAACATATTAATTCTTGATTGTCTAGATACAGCCCAAGGTCCTTCATTCTTTTGGTTGGCTTGGGATTGGGTTTACGTAGCTGTGTTAATTCCTCATCATACGTTTCAGCTTGTATCCTTCTGATCCAGTAGGTAAGTGGGTCTAATTCATCCATCTTTACCTTCTTGCTCAGGAACTTAAACACAAATTTAGTTACAGTTAATAGTTTGTCCAAATTGGAGAACTTGGTGATGTCAATCACTCAAGGCTCTGGGATAATTATTGGGTCCATATGAACTTTATCATCATTAACCTTCTGGTATGATTTTTGTTCTGGCCAATCACTCTGACGTAGCCAAACCGGACCCTGAAACCACAGAGCTTCGTTAATCAGTTTCTTGACACCAACACCTCGGCTCACCAAGTCAGCCGGATTATCCTTGGACTTAACATGCATGAATGTATAGTTAATTTGCAGTTCCTTTATTTTGTGTACTCTGTTACGCACATAAACTATGTGACTATCATCCTTAGCTATCCAGTGCAAACATATCTCACTATCTGTCCATATATATGTCTCACCTAAAAAGGGAAACATACCATTCAAATAAGTAGCTAACCTAGTTCCCAATTCAACAGCGGTCAGCTCCAACTGTGGAAGGGTACGTTGTTTTAATGGCGCTACTCGGGATTTGGACATAATCATAGTAGATCGGACTTCAGTGACACAATAAGCTACTGCACCATACGCCTTAGATGAGGCATCACAAAATATGTGCAATTGAGCAAACTCATTATCAGAGGTAGGATCACATCTTCTAGGAAACTTGACTGAGGATACCTTCTCATATTCCACCTGCAATTTGTTCCACTCTTCTGTATATTTTTCAGGTAATGGAGTATCCCAACTCAGTGCTTCTCTCCAGGCCTCCTGAACTAAAATCTTCCCTTTAATTGATATGGGACTAAATATGCCCAATGGGTCGAACATCATAGAGACCTGACTTAAGAGTGTACGTTTTGTGAGTTTTACATCGGGAAACTTGAGGGGCTTTAGAGACATCTCATCAGTAGTTGTTTTCCACAGTAATCCTAGTACTGGTTGATATTCTGGTATTTGATAGTCAGGATAGTCTCTTCTTATCTGGTCCAAAAGAATATGAGAGTTTGAATTCCAACTTTGTAGTGGCATATTGGCTTTATTACATTCTTGCCTTGCCAAATTGTAGATTTCAAACACCTCTTCTCCACTGTCGGCAACGCCCTGAAGATTATCCATGTAAAACAGTTGACCCATTTCCGGTTTCTCTGTCTTCTGGAAATGATATCTCAAAGTGCTGCACAACAAGAAAGGACTAGAGCAGGAACCAAACAACACTGACCGAAAACGGTATTCTTTTATCCGCCCACCAGGCTGAAAAGGATCTTCAGGCCAAAGGAACTTTGTGAATTTGCGGTCCTGCTCCTTTAAACCTATTCTCAAAAAGGCTTTGGAGATATCTGCCACAAACCCAAATCTCTTCGTCCTGAATTTTAATAGTACATCACCCAGTATTTCAGTCAGATTTGGTCCTACATAGAGACAATCGTTTAGACTTGCTTCATTCTTCGCTGCTCGAGAACTGCAGTTAAATACCACTCTGATGGGGGTAGTACTGTAGTCCTTACTTACAGCATGATGAGGAAGGTAATGACCCTCTTTATGGTTTATTTCACCTGGGACCTCCTCAATAAAGTCATTTTCCAACTGCTCTTGAATTATTTTATGATAAATGTCCAGTCGTTCAGGATGTTGACGCAATCTCTCCACCATTTTATTTAATTGACATCTTGAACTCTGGTAGTTAGTTGGTAATTCAGGGGCATTTATCATCCATGGAAGTCCCACCCAGTACTGGCCATCCTTATACTCAACTGTGTCTAGGTAGTGTCTGTTAAGATGTCTTCAGGGGTGGGAAGATCTGCTTCTATACCCACAGTGTCCAGTTCCCAAAGTTTGTGAACAGGTTCTTGTTGCTCTTCTAGAATGTCTCCTAGTTATGATGGTATTAATTCTGCACCAATTCTAGCCACCACCAGAGATTGTGCCGGAGTCACAAAGACTGGATCCATCCGGTTGTCTGATTCACTTGGGCCACATGTGGGTAGAGATCCCATGATTATATATCCACCTGATGAAGAAATTAACTGGATACCGTGTTTGCGAGTCATTTTTCGCAAGAAGCGACCACAATAGTCGAAGCCGATGATCAGTTGAATTGGACCTACTACGTCAGACTCTATAGTTCGGTCTGCTAGTTGAACACCCTTCTTTGTTAAGAAGTTAGATGCTTCCTTTAAACCCTTATTTACCACAGAAGTGTTCATGTCTTCCTTAACCACCGCAGTCACTTTACATTTATATTTGCCCAATTTAATCAGGGGTTTAACCACGTCAAATGTTAGCGTTTCCTTATTTGACAAAAATCCAGTTATTGCCATGTTCACTCTTCCTACTGTTGGCAAATTCATGGCTCTGACAACATTTCCGGCAATGAAGGTCTTTTGCGCTCCAGTATCAAAGAGTACTTTGACCGGCATAACCTCTTTTCCTCTGATCAGTTGAATCTCGGCTGTAGGAGTAGCTGCCGGTGTATGCATTGGGTTTCCAGTGGTCAGGGTCATATTTACACTTGTCGGTTTGGGTTGTACTTCACTGATCTTGGGACACAACGCGGTATGATGTACACCAGTCTTGCACCGAAAACATAAATTTAATTTAGTGGCACATTCCTCAGTAGAATGTCTTGTGCGAAGGCAAACAAGACACTTACCTAGTTCGATGAGTCGGGGAAGTCTAGCCTTAAGATTGGGATAATTCCTACAATACACTGTGGAATGTTGTTCGGAACATAACATACACACCTTCCGGTTTTCTTGGTTTATCCCTGGTGTGGGGTTAATACTTCTGGTTACTTCTTGGGTCACTGGAGAATTGAGACGGGAATTTTTTCTCTCCCAAACACCTTTTGTTTTACATACTGTATTAGTTTGATTATTCTGCTGGACGGATGTGACATAGGTACCAACCTCTTCCTTCTTGAACGGTTTTGCTTTTTCCTTAGTCCCTGTTGTAGACACTTTTGTGTATTTAACCTTGTTGTCTCCTTCCTTGATACCGCTATCCTTCCTGGAAACCTGCATGTGTTTGCACAGCTCTCTTAAACCCTCTTCTATCTCTTGATACATGAAGTAGTTCTTCTTATACCTGTGATACAATTCATCACAGGTTTTCTGAGAGAGCTTTTGTTGTACAATATGGTTCAAGAGCCAAGAAGCTGAATCAAGATCTTTCTGGGTACTAAGTGATTTCAAAACACAATTCAAGCTGATCCGGAATGACTGAAGATCCTGGTACGTATGCTTTGGTCCTGATAACTCCAGCAATTTGTAAACTAGGCGCTGTAGAGTCAACTCCGTATCTTCAAAATTCTCCTTGAGTACGTCTAGAGCTGCTGTATAATTGGCATCTGTTATGGGAAGTTCCTTGATAAAGGCTAATGCATAACCCGTAAGTTTACCCAACAAGTATGAACATTTATTTGCTGCAGAAATATCTAACCTGTCATGAACTAAACCTTTAAATTTGTCCCAAAAGGTATTCCAATCAGATTGCCCATCAAATTCAGGTAAGGTTATAGGTGGCAACTTAAAGCTTTGTTGTCCCGGAGCCGCTGTACCATTACTGGTACCATTACTCCCTGTTTCGGTAACTGTCTCTGTTGCCAAGGATTCGAACCCAGCTAGTTGACCCAAATAATTTTCACGGGCATTTGCATAGGCTTGCTGTAATTCCTCAAACCTTTCAGATTGTTCTTGTTTGATGCAAAAGTCCTCCAATTTATTGCAAGACTCTTCATAATTAGCCCACCGGGTTTTAAGATCTTGGATTTGAGATTTTAACAGCTCCCTTGGACAGGGGTCACGTCTTTTACCTCCTGGCAATTATTTAATGCTCTAGTTACCCAGCCTAATTTCCCCACCATAGATTTTCTCAAGAGTGTATCAGTCATTTTGGAAAATGGGTAATTATTTTCTGGACTATTATTAATGTTTATACTGAAGACTAATTTTTAACAATCAAAATTATATTTAGATATAGCCTAACACATACTTAATTTAGCTGTTAATCTTTAGCATTATATGCGTACCATTATTTGCTACAAATTCAGATGAATAATTAGTTGAAAACATTAAGTCCACAACATAATTTACCTAATACGTGGGAATGCACGTTAGTAGGGGGAGGGAATATATTTATTATTGAATTAAATGTCATATATGCTCCGTCCCGAGCATTTAGCTGGTCTACTTGGTCTTTCAGACGCAGGTGACATTAAAGGACAGAAACATAAAAATGGCCTAAATTATCAAATAATAGGGAGAATTTAGGTACCAGAATGAAGCTAAAGCTGTAAATATTTAGTTAATCATAGTGTTCTTTTCCCAGATGTTAGTGGGTACCTGTGGTAGTAGCATTTTTCTAAAAGGGGGGGGGGAACACATTTATTATTTATTAAATTTGGTATATGCTCCGTCCCGAGCATTTAGCTGGTCGACCTAGTCTGCCAGATGCGGGTGACATTAAGGGCGGAGACATAAAATGGTCTAAATAAGAAAAATATGGGGGAAATTTAGGGACTGCAACGAAGCTCAAGCTCCGAGTTTCACAAACGCCAGAGAACGCAACGTTGCAGGCCCTCCTACCAGTCCTCTACCACAGGATTTAAACGCCATGCCAGTGCCACTCACCCCCGGCCATCACCTGGTAAACCAACCAATCTGCCCGTGAATCGACGATGTACTCGCGGGCTACCTGCGCGGCTTGAGCTCTATGGTTCCAGTGGACGCCGTCACGACGCAAATTGCGGCGATATGGTCTGGCTCCAAACTGGAACGTTCGATAGCCGCGCAGTAGTCTCTGCAGTAGCTGATTCACGGCTTGGTATATTGTGCGGTGATGACCGCGGGTTACACCTGGCTCACCCTCAGGAATGGGGGGCAGCTCTCGTGGCTCCAGCAAGACGACTGCTACCTTAGAGCCACAGCGCTGCTCAATTAGTTGGATGATAGAGATGATGTCATCCGTAATTTCTGACACTTGGACTGTTTCGTGTACGTCGTTGCCTCCCAAATATAAGATGGTCAATTGGTGAGGCCAATCGAGTACACGATTCAGTCGCCTGTCTGTCATGAAATTACGGGCTCTACCTCCTGGGGCTCGATAGCATCTAATTTCACAGTTAGGGACCTCAAAATGGCGGGGTATCAAACTGTGTCCCACAAATGCGACCTTATACATTTATAGAAATTGGGACCCTAACTGTTAATAACAAAATTGACCTGACCTAACCTAACCCCTAGTCTACACACCGATCGGAATCCTCACTCGGGGCACCAAAATGTGGGGGATAATATGGCCAAAATTTATCTCTTACCACACCAATCGAAATATAAAATTAATCAACATAAATAAAAATAAAGTCTGAGATCGCCTACCTTATGGTATGAACTATTGTAGCCTATATCTCAGGATGCCCTAACTAAACATTGTATAAATGGCCATATATATCAATGACTTAGCTATAACTAGGGTCCTGGTTTAGTTCAGAGGATTCCGGCTTCGGTAGATAAGGGTTATAGGTCAGGACTCCGGGCCGGGCGTGGGAATTGTGGTGGAGGAGATCACGGGACACGTTTCTACCGTTCAGATGTTTACTAGCGTCTGATCGGAACTTCAATTTCCGACTCTTAAATAAACTATATATTAATTCGTTACCAAGGGTTCATTCCCTCTTCACGAAATCATATAAATAATTATCAGCATTTAAATTATATAATTATAAAGGTGAACATCGTTTCACAACGATTTAGTGAACATAATATAAAGATATTAACGACCCTAAAGCAAACGGTGGATCGCGTATGCGGTCGCGGGAATATTTAAACTGATCCTCTTTACAGTTCTTCTAAACTTATTTCTACAAGGTTTTATAACTAAATTAACTTGATCAAGGTAATCTTATACAGTACTAAATTACCTAACCTTAATTAATCTCTACAATATATACAATCACCGGGTTCTGGTAGGAAATTGTTCACTCTAGTGAGGTTACCCTATCGGAAGGTTGTTGCCAACATTCCCCAGATACCGGTGTAGTAAATTTATTTCTCACATAATAGTAGCGTTAACGTTAATTCCCAATCAAATAGTTAAGTACATAATAGTAGCGTTAACGTTAATTCCCAATCAAATAGTTAAGTACATAATAGTAGCGTTAACGTTAATTCCCAATCAAATAGTTAAGTACATAATAGTAGCGTTAACGTTAATTCCCAATCACATATCTCACTAACCAACATAATGTAAGTGTTTACACGGAACACACTTAACACACACTTATATAATCTGACCGACAGTCACAAACCCATTATAATACTTCACCCCGTCTTCCTCCAGCTGCAAGTTCACCTTCCCAACTCCAAATGAGACTGATTTGAATGCCCACTACTCGGGTCTTATATACTAAACAATGATGGTTTAGGAACGAATCAAGAGGCGGTTGATGGTGCGCGCCCCAATCACAGCTCCTCGAGTTGCGTAGCAGGTGCGTGGTCCAATAGAGTCTCCTGGCGTCGATCATACGTCATAGCGTCGGGTCATCGAAGTAGTTTGCAGGTGTGAAGGCTTGTTTGTTGGTATGCGGACAAGCTGGTTTCCCACTCGCTAGTTCGCTCGCTGGACTGCTTCGCCGCCTGGGTAGTTTGGCACTCCTTCAACTCTAATTCTAACTCTTAAATAAACATACAGGGCTCCGTATGTCAGACCTCCCCCCTAGAAAAGAGTTTAAGGAGTATAGTACATAATATTAAACATAATACATACATAGATTGACCACCAGATTGGCAACAGCAAGATTATAATGAGGATAATATAAGGATATCACCCAAAGTAGGCAACGTCTCCAGGTACCACATCAGAACATAGCCGGAACGTAGCTGGAGCATTATTCGAACTGCAAGGCATCTCACAGCTGAAGGCTTGACAGCGCACTACTAAAGCATGATATTTACCTCGCTACAAGGGAGAGCTAATTGCCAAAATTCTCTCATAAATTTATCTTACTGCTGTATGAGGCCAACCCGGTAAATGCAATCTTTGATCCGTGGCAGTGGGTAGGTATCGTTCTCTGTGACAGCATTGACTTGCCTATAGTCCATACATAACCTATGGCTCCCGTCTGGCTTTGGCACAAGTATGACCGGACTACTCCACTGGCTTAAGGCCCTTGTGATCAGCTTGTTAGATAACATGTAGTCAAGCTCGTCCTGCAGTATACTCCTGCGTTGTGGCGAGACACGGTAGGGGGATAGTTTAATGGGAGTTGCATCCCCTACGTCGATGTCGTGCACGGCCAAAGAAGTGAGCCCTGGAGTATCACGGAACACACTGGGAGACAGAGATAAAACAGAGATTAGTTGGTTCGCTTGATCAGAGGGATGATGACATAGTTTAGATGGTAATTCCCCCCAAGCTACTGAATTATACTGAAAGTTGGATAGGCTACATGACAAGTCAAAGTCTGCATGGATACCTTCAGGCTCTGGAACAGTCTGTTGCAGGTCAGTAAGAGAACTGAAGACTTCGTCCGCACCAGGCTGTCCACAGGTTCTGACATTCACTGCCACAGTGGGAGAATCTGGAGGAGAGGAATCAGGGGACCTATGGTAGGGTTTCAACATATTTCTATGGAATACTTGCGTGGGCTTTCTCCTGTCTGGGGTAGTTACTAGATAATCGGTAATGCTCACCCTCCGAATGATCTTATGTGGGCCCCTGAACTTGGCAGATAAATGTTGGCCAAAAAGGGGGAGCAGGACCAAAACCTCATCACCGGGCTGAAACTCCCTCTCACGGGCTTTTCTGTCATACCATTTCTTCATGGAGCTTTTAGCCACTGTCAAGTTTTGAGCGGCAAACTCACATGAGGATCTCAGCCGGGTTTTGAAATCTGAAACATACTTGAGGAGGTTTTGGTTCCCCTCCTGGCCAATATAGGCTATCCTGCAATAGTTGCAAAGGACCTCTTACCTGGTGACCGAAAACTAGCTCATTAGGGGAAAAACCCAGGGATTCAGTTGGAACCTCACGAGTAGCAAATAAAAGAAAAGGTACCCCCTTATCCCACTCAACTCCGGTCTCTGTACAATACTTATGTAACATTCCCTTTAATGTCTGATGATATCATTCGAGAACCCCTTGACTCTCTGGGTGGTAGGTGCTAGACTTAACATGCTCGATACCCAACTCCTTCAAGGACTGCTGGAAAATGTTAGAGGTAAAATTAGTTCCTTGATCACTTTGCACCTCATGGGGGAAACTCATTCTGGTGAAGAATTTGAGCAGTTCCTTGATGACAGTTGGAGCAGAGGTAGTCCTTAACCTCTGGAGTGCGCATGGGGGTAATTGGAAACGTCCCCCTGTGCTGACGTATTTGAGGTGTTTCCGTCACTAAAATATTCATTGTGCCATTAATAGCATTAATACTTATCCATATGCGCCTATTAGGGGTTGATTATAAAGGTATTAACCTGAAACAACAATAAAACGAGTGAAAACAGCGTTTGGATGGTCAAAATCGGAGATATAGCCCGCGAGTTGTATAATGTATGGGTGAGGCAATCTGCTTTCCCGCCAATTTCCCCCAAGGCCACTGAGACACAGTCGATCGATACTCTCTCTCTCTCTTGCACTCGCTTGCTATCAGTGATGACCACACCCTCCAATCGGATTTCTAATGTTAGCACGAAAATATACCTCAGAATAAGGGAATAACAGGGAAAATAGGTGATAACTGAAGGAGAGGAGGAAAGTGGGGAGGTAGAGGACTGAGATTTTGCATGGCCCAGGGGCCAAAAAAAAAAAAAAAAATTTTTTTTTTTTTTTTTTTTCCGATGCCAAAGTTGATTTTTTTTTTCTCTGACTCTTAAGAGTCTCCCCGCAGTGCGCCGGGGGAACTCTTAAGAGTCTCCCCGCAGCTCCCGGGTTAAGGGTATAGCCTCTGGGTAGCGAGTTGCCATGTCCATAATAGTTAATAAATAATTGTTACCTTGGGAAGTCTTAGGCAATGGGCCTACAATGTCCACTACCACCCGAGTAAAAGGATTCTCGTAGACGGGCAAGGGCACCAAAGTATGTACAGGCACCTTCTGATTGGGTTTTCCTGTCATCTGGCAAGTGTGACACACTCTACAAAACTCCACTACATCTGCACGCATTCCTGGCCAGTGAAAGTGGGCTCTGATTCTGTCTAGAGTTTTTCTCACACATAGGTGTGCTGCCAATGGTATACAATGTGCCATTTCCAAGATATCTCTATGACAAGGTTTGGGGACTACTACTTGATGGACGTCCCAGGCCCCGTCATCGATTGGTCTGTGTGGCGGTCTCCATCTACGCCACAATACTCCTCCTTTGAGGTAGAAACATTCACCACCCTCCTTCTCACATTCCTCTTCACTCACGGCCCTGGCAGCTAACTACTTGCATTCACTATCATCTCTCTGTAGCTCTACCAGGCCACTAGGACAATTTGGAGGGGTTTCATGGTCATCGTTAGGGTCAAGATGAGCCATAAAGGTGTCAGATAAATCCACCTCAGTCACATCATCAGGCACAGTTGGAGCGTCATTCACACTCTCATCATCCCTTTCATCAACTCTTACATTCGGTACATTTCTGTCTGAGGGAACTGCTACTTGAGACATTGAACGTGTGACAGCACACACAGGGAAAACTGTTGGCATCTCCTTTTCGAGCTCACCGGTTAGTGGCTCGTTAACAGGGGAAAGTGACAAAATGGGGTCTGGTCGGACCTTCTCACCTGCTACATCATTCCCCAAAAGGAGTGTTACCCCAGGCACAGGGATATCTTGAGACCTACACAAAGCTATGGTGGCCTCACCCTGTAGTAACTCGCATTCAATTTCGCCTTTTACCAAGTGTGCATAAAATTGGCCTCCAGCACCTCTCATTACAACTGGTTCGCCAGGTGGGCACTCAGTGTAAGGATTCACAATGAGGGTGCTAGTAGAACCTGTGTCTCTCAGAATTTTTACCTCATGCATACAACCATTTAATCTCACGTTGCCAGATGAAATAAAGGGACGGTAACTGTCCTGCACTGATGGTGAGATTATTATTAGCTTAACCCTAGTGGGTTGCACCACGCATGCTACTACACCCCTGTCTAGATGATTTACGTTAGCTGCTAGGTACTCCTTCTGTCGGGAGTCCTGTATTAAAGGAACTATTGGTGCTAGGTACTCCTTCTGTCGGGAGTCCTGCATTAAAGGAACTTTTGGTGCTAGGTACTCCTTCTGTCGGGAGCCCTTCATTAAAGGCACATATGGTATTTGAGATACGGCGGAAACTGTCTGCCCCGATCTCTCGGTTCTCTCCTTGGCCCAGCACTGATAAGCTAGGTGGCCTCTCATGCCACAAAAAGTACATACTTTAGGGGATACGGGAACGTTCCCTCTTTGAGCATTACTATTACTTTGGGGCCCACCTCTGTTACCATTGCCCTGAGTCGCATTTTTATTTGGGGGAACAATTCTATTTTGGCTAGCTGGGGAAGACGTTACAGGCTTGTGACTGAGTCTGTCCGATTTGTGATTGGGATACTTAAAATTAGAACTAGAATTATCGTAGGGCTCCTTTCCACGAAATTTGTTGTTGAGCACGTATGTGTCAGCCATGTCAGCGGCGTCGGCAAGACAATCTACCTTTTTCCCCTTTAAATGATAGGATACAGAATAATCAATTTTCCATAGGTAATTTTCTAACCGGACCAACTCCTTCAGATCGTTGTAGCTTGTGACTTTCTTACTCTTGACCCAATGATTGAAAGTTTTAGTCATGGTCCTGGCAAATACCTTATGGGTTTCTTCTACTTTCTTCTGGTTTTTACGGAAAGATTGCCTGTAAGCCTCAGGCTGCAATTGATAGGTTTTTAGGATAGCTTCTTTGAGATTGTCATAATCCTGCCTAACTTCTGCTACTTCTGACAAATACGTGGCTCGAGCCTGCCCTGTCAAAACGGTTTGTAACATAAAAGGCCATTGATCTCTTGTCCACTTCATACCTCCAGCAACTTCCTCAAACAAAACAAAGAAATCCTGCACATTATCCTCAGTGAAAGGTGGAATGACACTAGTCATAGTCAATCCCAGAGGGGGAGCAATTAAGAGAGCATTTGTATTGACATTTAGTTGAGCTATTTGATATTGACATTGATATTGTTCGGTCGTTGCTTTGGCTTGTTCGGCATTTGATTTGGCTTGTTCGGTCGTTGCTCTGGCATTTATTCTGGCTAGTTCTAGTTCGAATAATTGATCAACGGTAAAACCAGGTGGCAATTGTTCATCAAGTTGGCTAGGTTTACTCGAGATCCCACCAACTGCTCCGTCACCCTCCTCGCCTTCTACAGGGAACAGGTGGGTTTTTATGGTCTGAGCCACCTCTACTTTAGACATGTTTGAGACAGTTAATTGGAGATGTGAGGCAAGCACTTTCAGTTCGGACAGACAGTCAATATCAGGGGTTGTGGGTTCTGATTCTATGAAAACTCTAGCATCTTCGTCATTAATTAGATGAGGCATGATTAATATTTGATTTTTAAGTAGTGAAACGTTAATAAAACTGAGTGAAACTGTATGAAACGAATCCTGGCAAGGTCGCCACTCTTCTGTTACGTATCTTGATCCTCAAGTGGTTAACTTGATGAATCTAGATAGCACAGATATATATATTAAGGTATCCGTCAGCTGAAGGCAAAACAAAAGTAAAATATAATAAAATTATTTCCTGTTGTTGCTTCCTCTCCTTTTGGATCTTAGGACTTGGTATCCTTTATTGACTCATACTCTTTAATTATGAAAAAATACGGAAACTAATTAAAGTCATGTAGTATTTAAAAAGAATTATTATTTAACCGAAGCTTAGTAGGCTATGGTTATGAACCGAAGAAGTTATATCTAAAGAAGGACTATTAATTCTATAAAAAGTCTTGAAAGATAAATATTAAAGTAAGAATATTTCTGTCTCTTACCCTTTTTGAAATGAATAGATAGTTTTCTTATATGTCCTTTTAGTTATATTTAATGTAATTATTCTTGGTTCTTGTCTTACGTTAATAGTATTATATTATAATCATCAGGATTAATATCAAAGTCACATAAAAAGTTAGATATATATTTAATAATTAGATAAATGTATTTCTTAACCACGTAACATTGAGGTTTGATTATGAGTAAATTAAGTTACAGGATCGCTTCATAGATTCGATTCAGGTCTCACTCAAATAATATGAAAAGCAAAATAATATTTTGAAGCTAAAAGAATTTTCTTCAGCTTAGGAAATCACTAGAAGTAACATTAAAACAGCCATGTTAGTCTAAGACGATATTACTAATAAGAGACAATAGCATCACCGTACTAAGCACCGTTAAGCAATGTAAGCTTAATTAAAAGAAAATGAAAGAACTCGTAAGTATTAATAAATTATAAAACAATAGTATTACTTTCATCATAACCCAATTACTTAAAGAGTTGCTTTAGTCCACAAGTCAGTCAACTAAAATAGTTAAGTACATAATAGTAGCGTTAACGTTAATTCCCAATCAAAAAGTTAAGCATATAATAGTAGCGTTAACGTTAATTCCCAATCAAATAGTTAAGTACATAATAGTAGCGTTAACGTTAATTCCCAATCAAATAGTTAAGTACATAATAGTAGCGTTAACATTAATTCCCAATCAAATAGTTTAGTACATAATAATAGCGTTAACGTTAATTCCCAATCAAATAGTTAAGTACATAATAGTAGCGTTAACGTTAATTCCCAATCACATATCTCACTAACCAACATAACGTAAGTGTTTACACGGAACACACTTAACACACACTTATATAAACTGACTGACAGTCACAAACCCATTATAATACTTCACCCCGTCTTCCTCCAGCTGCAAGTTCACCTTCCCAATCCAAATGAGACTGATTTGACTGCCCACTATTCGGGTCTTATATACTAGACAATGATGGTGTAGGAACGAATCAGGAGGCGGTTGATGGTGCGCGCCCCAATCACAGCTCCTCGAGTTGCGTAGCAGGTGCGTGGTCCAATAGAGTCTCCTGGCGTCGATCATACGTCATAGCGTCGGGTCATCGAAGTAGTTTGCAGGGTCCCCAATGATGCACGCAGGTGTGAAGGCTTGTTTGTTGGTATGCGGACGAGCTGGTTTCCACTCGCTAGTTCGCTCGCTGGTCTGCTTCGCCGCCTGGGTAGTTTGGCACTCCTTCAACTCTAATTCTAACTCTTAAATAAACATACAGGGCTCCGTATGTCAGAATATATATATGTGTGTACTTCGTAACTGCCCTGTCAACGGCAACAAACAGCTGAATATGGATCATGTGATATACCAACATGCTTGTACCAACGGTGACTGTGGACCCCGTAAATCGTATATCGGCATGACCCAGGCTCACCTTACCCTTCACCTTCAATCTGGCGCTATCAAAAATTATTATAACAGCCCTGACCACCCTCAACTAACCCGTAAAGACCTTGATAGCAACACCTCCATATTAGATAAAGAACATGACGCCTTCCCATCCTTGAAGCTATATACATACAAAAATGCCCCTCTTAACAACCAGACATTAGACCTCCAAATTCTCCCCACAGGGAGGAGATCCTACACCAATAGACAACGCGATGAAATTGACCCCGCCAATGCTATACCTAGCCAACGCCCACCTCCTGGTGCCCCCGGACCCCAATAGCCAATCAAGAGACGTAGTGCACGGCTAGCAGCGGCCAGCCAACCATGGACGCAGACCGCCAACTAACCCCGCCCCCATGTGCATGCAAAGGAGTACAAAGGAAATCAACCAACAACAGGTCTAGTGACCCTTCTAGGCTGCTTGTCCTCCAAAACACTGAGGATCAAGTGTCCAAACAGTGGTTTAGAGTGGATAAGGGAACATTGGAAAGGGAACTACTGCCCAGGAACTAATGTCCGTGGCAGGATTAGGAAGTTTACAAACGCAGTCAGTCGCGTGTTTGATGCGAGATATTTGTCTAGGCGAAGTTTAAATGAATCAACGGTGTTGCAGTCTATAACATCTCGGGGAAGCCCATTCCATAAGTTGACAACTCGATTGAAGAAGACATTTTTAGCTGCGTGTGAGTTAAAAGATTTACCACTCGATGCGTGAACCCCCCCTGCTCCATATATATATATATATATATATATATATATATATATATATATATATATATATATATATATATATATATATATATATATATATATATATATAGAGAGAGAGAATAAATAAGATGACGAGAGCAAACATCAACTCCATTTTCATTGTTTATTAATTAAGCTTTGACAATATTTCCAACAACTCTGTTCATCATCAGGTGAAACACCAACGATACTAGAAAACAAACATGATATCTGTTAAAACTTTGTATTTAATATATGGATCTATTTAAACAAGTTTAATGTGACAATTCTACATAATACTTTACTTAAAACTGCTAGACTATAAGTTAATAATTGAAAACAATAACAAGATTTACAAGAATTTAAATTCAATCAAGACTCTAATTAACCGAGCTTATAGCATATGTTCCACCTACATATTTTTACATATTGAATTTAAGACTTTGGAAAACTTCTTTGTTAAAATTAATTATACAGTTAATTTAGTCCAGAAGACCGTTAAGTCATTTTTAGCTAGTAAATATGTAACTCAAACCTGTGTTCACGAGGTCCCGAAACTTAAGAAATATATAAAACTTCCATTCTATGGTAAATCCAGTTACGACTTTCGTAAACAGCTCCAAAAATTGCTTCATTCTAGATTCCCAGCTGTTAACTTTCGCATAATTTTCACAAATGACTTTAACATTCGCTAATTTTTTAGAATAAAGGACACTGTTCCCAATAACTTATGTTCCAATATTGTTTATGAATTTAACTGTCCCAGCTGCCTTGCTGGGTATGTGGGATGTTCGTCTCGTTCATTCCGCGCAAGAATATTGGAGCATTTGGGGAAAAGTATCCGAACAGGTCAATATTTAACGAAAATGCCTTTTTCAGCAGTAAGGAATCACTCTTTCGAATTGGACCACAGATTTAATGAAAAAGATTTTAAGATATTGGCTAAATTCAGAAACAAGAACGATACTTTCATTGGGGAGAAATATTTCATAGACAAACTCAAACCGAACCTAAACTGAGTGGTCAGGTAGTTGATAGCTTGGGGCTTTAGGATCCCTTGCTATATATAATGTCTATAGTCAGTTAATCTAGTTAGTTCTCCCGGAATAGTCGTAAGGTGCAGGTCGAAATGGTTTGTTATTTTATATTTTGTATTACATGTTCAGGTTTATGAAGTTAGGATTATGTAATATTCTTGTAAATCTTGTTATTGTTTTCAATTATTAACTTATAGTCTAGCAGTTTTAAGTAAAGTATTATGTAGAATTGTCACATTAAACTTGTTTAAATAGATCCATATATTAAATACAAAGTTTTAGCAGATATCATGTTTGTTTTCTAGGATCGTTGGTGTTTCACCTGATGATGAACAGAGTTGTTCGAAATATTGTTAAAGCTTAATTAATAAACAATGAAAATGGAGTTGATGTTTGCTCTCGTCATCTTATTTATTCTGAAGATCCGGTACCCTAGCGGCCAACCTACTACTGATATTGTATATATATATATATATATATATATCCCAAAATCAGTCTTTCCCTCTTCCTATGACTTAAATTGCCTCAAACTCCGTGTATCCAAGCAATTTAGCTCGAACGTCCCTTGATTTCGGCCCTGTCACTCTTTGAAATCTGGGTGAGAGATATATATCTACCGGTATATATATATATATTTATATATATATATATATACATACTGTATATAACTCCCAAAATCAGCCTTTCCCTCTTCCTATGACTTAAATTGTCTCAAACTCCGTGTATCCAAGCAATTTAGCTCGAACATCCCTTGATTTCGGCCCTGTTACCCTTTGAAATCTGCGGGAGGCACTCGCTGCAGGCAGTTATGCCTTTTTTCTCCCTCATTCACATAGAAAAAAATATATATACCGGTACATATATATAATAATTATATACACTGTATATATATATGTTACGTATGACTTTTATGTGTAGTCAAATGTATTCATAGGGTTAACTCCAGACAGGAGTATTAGGACGTTTTGAGTTACGATCCTATATTTATGATAAGGGTTAACCTCTTACTCGATGTAGGTAGACTTAAGGTGTCTCCTATGAGCAATAGGTTACTGTAGGTTGTATGATGATTGTAGAAGTTGTAGTGTAGAGGCTGAGTTCTCTGCTTGTAGATTGATTGATTTAATAGATAGGTATAAAAGCTGCCACCACCGATTACCATATATCTATTATATATTGATAGATATAGGTAAAGGGAATATAATTAAAGATCTCTGATCCAAAACCACTTTGACATAGTTAAGTAACAATCTGAAAGATATACAGAAGTACTATAAAGTAATATAAGAGTAAACCCTAACTCAAGAGGGTATCTCTGGGTATATGTTATCACCCTGGATGTTCGATGCTATCTGCCTGCTCTCCCTATCTCTCACCTTCTCACCACCTCCAAGCCATACCTATAATTCACCTCCCGGTTACAAGATGGCTACCCGTGGTTACAAGATGGCGTTGTAGAAAGTACAGGGAGTGTCATTTCAGCAGAATGTGTGTAACAGGATCTGTCCAGACAATAAGTCATAGGGGTGAATGATCTTCTGACCTCTGTAATGTACAGTCCCCCATATAAATCTAGATACTGTAACTAAAACACCTTAACATTATATAATAGATGGTTATAATGATTTCATAATAAATAGTATAATCTTGAGATGTAATACGCCCCCACTAAGATTCTTGCTTCCCACAGCAAGGTAGCACTTAAAATGATATGAGAGTTAAGCAAATTACAGTTAAAATGAGGAAGGTATGAATCTAACTAACTCCATACCTCGCACATTACCTCTCGGCTCTCCTATGGTCCCCTCGTAGCCCCCTGCAACACGATTCATTATTGGCAAATGAACAATGTCTGGGTGACTACAGAATACAAAGGTAGGCCTAATAGCGAAGCAGGCGGAAGTACATGAAGCTACAATGAAAATAAAATATGAATAGTCACCTACTGTAAGTAAATACATTTTAAGTTGAAGATAAAAATTGAAAGTGGAATTGGTAATTTTTTAAGTATTTTGATAATAAAATAAAGTTATAGTAAAATTATAAAGAACGGATTACAAATTGAACAAAGCAAACACAAATGCAAAGACAATGAACAAAAACAAAAATTGCACAAAGTAAAATACTATAGGTATTATTTTCAAACAAATCCCAATAAGAAACCCAAAAAGAACAAAAACAAAGACACATTATAATTATGGTGTCTGTTGTAGATCGAGTAACAAAGTAAAGAAATATATTGATATAAAATAAGAAGAAAATTTAAAATATACAGCTGCAAAAAAAAAAATGCTAGGGAAAAATCACACATATACAATGGTAGTAAAATAAAATAAAATAATATTCCTACCCATAGGAAAACCCACCAAATAGCAATACACACAACTCCACAAACCCGTGATATGTGTCTTAATACTATCTAGTTTATATTTAAAACAAAAAACACATAAACCCCCCCCCAAAAAAAAAAAAATAAAAAAAAATCAATGTGAACTCAAGGAAATAGACACATCAATATGTAACACAGCCATCCACATCCTGTGGTATGTAATATGAGTACCTTCCTATTCTGAACAAAAATCATTGCGCAAATAAATTCACATAGAATTCGGATAAAATTGTAATAGATGTTTTCTGACGGTAGCTAGCCGTAACCGGTATTTTGATGGCCAATAACCTATGGCCAAACCTATAGAAAATACAGAATAAATTCACACACTCCACGTTGCAAATACGTTATTACAAGTTAGTGCAAAATCAATTCTAAAATAAATTCCATAAACCCCAAGAAAATCCCAAGGATTCACACTCCAACCCCTCTAAGAATTTTTATCTTAAAATAAAATCATGTCGAGTTCTATATAATACCTTACAACATACAGATATTAATAAATCATACATGTACAAACTTAATTCACCAAGAAAATGTATCTCCACATAAAATTACACAAAAGTCATATTAAATACCATAGACCGTATAGATATTAATAAATTAACTCCTAGCATTTTATTTCATCATAAACTCATAACAGAATATACTAATATTTTCCTTCTCCATATGGCCGTTCTCCTCGAAGACAACGAAAAAAAAAAAAAAAATCAATAGCAATATATTCAATATATTTCACCGGGCCGTGGTGGTCAAGTGGTGAGCACGCTCGCGTGTGAATCTGAAAGACCCGGGATCGAATCCCTGCCACGGCGGACATTTAGTGGGTGCGGTAGTACGTCCTAGCATGTTTCACATGCTTGCACCCAGTCAGGGCACATCCTGACGACGTATACAGACAAAACACACATAACAAAGCCACTCCAACACCTTCCTCTCTCTCCAACACCCCTTCTCCCCTCTCAACACTCTTCTCTGAGCTATTGCCGATAAAAATGGCATGTTCAGTCCTGTACAGAATCGTAAGATTCAGAGTCGTAAAGATTCCAGGACGAGCTCATCAGCGGCGGATCCCCAGATCGACCGTGGTGATTGTCACCTAAACATCTACAAAACAAACAAACAAACTCTGAGAATTTTCTGTCAGATTTCCAAGGCACTCTCTAAAAACAAATATTTTCCAAAATAAGCCAAAGCCAAAACAATGAAATCAAACATCTATATTAGAAAAACTATAGCCATTGTTTCATGCAAATATACTAAATAATAGATTGTTTTAATCTCACTGGGCTCCCCCAAACTAAAGATCAATTAAAAATTCAATTTTCTTTTAAAGCAAGAATACATGATAATTTACGGTAATTGAACGTATGAATTCAACACGAGAAAATCGGTCAAATTAGAAAAGAGAACACTTAATTGAAAACAATTGAACAGAAAACAACTCGTTAAAAACATGGACAACACATGACTAACACTATCCTGTGATCCAAAACAAATTAACTCGAAATTAAACACTAGGGGAAAAACTTACAGCTTAGGAAATTCCTCAAGAAAAAAAAAATATGCCATAAGATTAGCGAATTAAATTACCGATTTATATATAGCCCGTAGCAATATTAAAAGGCAAACACGAAACACAAAAATGGGCAAAAAAAAAAAATGTATGGAAATCATCTGAAGTTCCCCGAATTATTCGTCAGAATCAACCGAACGAAAAAAAAAAATTAACGATTCCAAAAAGAATACACCAAGAAAATATCAATCAATCAAACTTCCAAAATTCAATTCAAAGAACCTTGATTTTTTTTTTTGATTTTTTTTGAACGAGTGCATTTCGGTAGAGTCCACAATTTGGACAAAAAGATGGTAATTAAAACTCGAAAATGAATCTTTACAGAACTCGCACTCAAATGAAAACAATAGTATTGACCATCGGTTAATAAAAGACACAGTATAGGCCTACTAGCGAGTGAAAGAAAACAAATTAAGATGGAATGTCAAACTCGTTAGAAATTTACAATAGATGTTAAGAGAAATTAAAATCACACTGTACGTACAATAGTTGTTAAAATTACGCACTTATAAGAAAAACAAAAACAAATGACAAATACCTTCGCACCCATGAGCGAGAAGAGAATACCGAGGTCGATACAGCCAAAACCTTGGAGGCCGCTCAAACGCACTCGTAAATTTATTGTAAACAAAATAATTAACAAGAAATGAACACTAAATTCACTTTAAAACCTCAGATGTATTAAAAAACTAAATTAACTCAACCGCTTAGATCAACTTGCGGGTTTAAGAAACTTAGGAAAAATTAATGAATATTACTGACTTGGGGAAATAACCTCTATAAAGTCTCAAAAGAGAATGTTATCACTTAGGAATAACAATTTAATAATAACATCTGGGAATCACCGCATACCGCACACACTTATACACATTGCAAGGGTGACAGGAAGACTGACTGAGTGCGTTTGCCCACCCTATCCTTTGACGGGTGAGGGGGTCGCGGTATGACATGATCCATATGAGGATACAGATATGAAATGACATGATGAGAAATTGGAGTTTTGACTGAACGACATGATATTTTGACCGTAATGTCACTGACGATTTGACATGTGTTAGAAAGCACAAATTGCCCAGGCAAGCTCATTGTATGAGTCATATTTAGAAAAATTAATTTATCTCGCTAGACATGCGGGAAACAATTGACCGTAATATATAGATGTTTGATAATTATACACTGTACACACCTTTAAAATCACTTGAAGTTAGCATTCACAGCTATGAGGAGTGAGTGTGGTTGAGTCAGGTCAGGGTCGAGGGTTGAGGGATCAGCACACGCTGACGACTGCAGACACTCTCTCTCTCTTGATAAAGTCGTCTCCCGGCAGCAACAGGAATCGCCGTAGAGATGAACTGGTAGACTGGTTGAATCTCGAAGTGTAGAAATGGTATTAACTTAACCAATTTGTAGTTAGTGGTTGGAAATCAACAGAGATAATTTGCACAGGAGCTCAGGAAACAATAAATGTAGAGCTGCTAGATGATTTGTATTGTAGACCGGATAAGACTGGATCAAATTGGTAGAATGGAAAAACCGGAAATTGGTAGAAGGTCGAGTGTAGGCTTGATAATTCTTCGAAGGAACGTGGTGTAGTCGCCTAAATTAACAATTCATGTTAAAAAGGACCACCGCTGCCTACCATGTTCCAAAGGACTTTTATGTGTAGTCAAATGTATTCATAGGGTTAATTCCAGACAGGAGTATTAGGACGTTTTGAGTTACGATCCTATATTTATGATAAGGGTTAACCTCTTACTCGATGTAGGTAGACTTAAGGTGTCTCCTATGAGCAATAGGTTACTGTAGGTTGTATGATGATTGTAGAAGTTGTAGTGTAGAGGCTGAGTTCTCTGCTTGTAGATTGATTGATTTAATAGATAGGTATAAAAGCTGCCACCACCGATTACCATATACCTATTATATATTGATAGATATATAGGGAATATAATTAAAGATCTCTGATCCAAAACCACTTTGATACAATTAAGTACCAATCCGAAAGACATACAGAAGTACTATACAGTAATATAAGAGTAAACCCTAACTCAAGAGGGTATCTCTGGGTATATGTTATCACCCTGGATGTTCGATTCTATCTGCCTGCTCTCACCTTCTCATCACCTCCAAGCAATACCTATAATTCACCTTCCGGTTACAAGATGGCTACCCGTGGTTACAAGATGGCGTTGGAGAAAGTACAGGGAGTGTCATTTCAGCAGAATGTGTGTAACAGGATCTGACCAGACAATACGTCATAGGGGTGAATGATCTTCTGACCTCTGTAATGTACAGTCCCCCATATAAATCTAGATACTGTAACTAAAACACCTTAAAATTATATGATAGATGGTTATAATAATTTCATAATAAATAGTATAATCTTGAGAGGTAATATATATATATATATATATATATATATATATATATTAGATATATATACCTGCATATATACCGTATATATATATATTCCGGTATATATATATAAAATTATATATATATATATATATATATATATATACCGGTATATATATATATATATATATATATATATATATATATATATAATTTATATACTGTGTATATATATTTGTTTTCTATGTGATTGAGGGAGGCAAAAGGCAGAACTGCCTATAGCGAGTGCCTCCCCCATAGTTGAAAGAGTGACAGGGCCAAAATCAATGGACGTTCGAGCCAAAATGGCTGGACACACGGAGTTTGAAGCAATTTATGTCATAGGAAGAGGGAAAAACTGATTCTGGGAGAGAGTTCCAGAGCTCAGCTGTTGAGTAGAAGAAAGACAGAGTAACGTTTCACTCTCGGGTTGGAGAGTTGCACAGAGTAGGGGTGAGATTGAGTTGCAAGACGGGTACCACGTGCCCTACGTAAAGGAGGTGGTATACAGTGGGAAAGCTCTGAGAAACACTGATTATTATAGTAGCGATAGAATAGCGAGAGAGATGCAACATTGCGGCGGAGAGAGAGAGATTGCAGAGAGTTGGTGAGTGGATGGGAGTTAATGATACGAAAGGCCTTTCTTTCAACTTTGTATATATATATATATATATATATATATATATATATATACTGTATATATATATATATTATATATATATATATATACATATAAATAGTGGTGGTAATGTTGCTTATGGTAGTTGAAGAGAGAGAGAGAGAGAGATAACGAAAATCTATATTAAAACCACCTCCATCACAACCACCAAAATCCCCACCACCACTTCCAATACAATGAAAAACACCCTTACTATCACCACCATAACTACCATCAGCACCACTACAACTCCCACCACCCCTACCAATACAATGAAAAACACCCTTACTATCACCACCACTACAACTCCCACCACCCCTACCAATACAATGAAAAACACCCTTACTATCACCACCACTACAACTCCCACCACCCCTACCAATACAATGAAAAACACCCTTACTATCACCACCATAACTACCATCACCACCACTACAACTCCCACCACCACTATCAATACAATAAAAAACACCCTTACTATCACCACCATAACAACCATCACCACCACTACAACTCCCACCACCAATACAATTAAAAACACCCTTACTATCACCACCATAACTACCATCACCACCACTACAACTCCCACTATCAATACAATGAAAAACACCCTTACTATCACCACCATAACTACCATCACCACCACTACAACTGCCACCACCACTATCAATACAATGAAAAACACCCTTACTATCGCCACCATAACTACCATCACCACCACTACAACCCCCTCTACCAATACAATAAATAACACCCTAATTATCACCACCACCACAACCCCCACTACCACTACCAATACAATGAATAACACCCTTACTATCACCACCATAACTACCATCACCACCACCTCCACAACTCCCACTACAATGAATAACACCTTTAGTATCACCACCATAACTACCATCATCACCACTACAACTCCCACCACCCCTAACAATACAATGAATAACAACCTTAACCCGGGAACGGCAAGGACACTCTTAAGAGGTTTTGGTGGGCAAGGGCGAGGACCCTCTTAAGAGGTAAGGCCTAAAAAAAAACTTTTAAAAGGCCCCAGTAGCACTTAAAACAAGTGAAATGGTTATTAAGTGAGATAATTCCCCTCCATACCTCCTATCACTACTTCACATCTGTCAAAATCCCCTCCATCCTACCCCCCTTCAATTATCACCCATTTTTCCTGTTATTCCCTTATTCATTGGTATATTTTCGTGTAAACATCTCCAAGCTGGTCCTAGGGTGTGGTCTTGCCTGTGTCTATGCGTGGGAAAGAGAGAGAGAGAGACAGGCCTCAGTCTCCCTCCAGGCATCGAGAGAGGAGGGTGTAGGCCTCGCATGTCTCTCACCTCATGAATGAACGGTCAGCAATAATTCGCGATTTTCACCCTCCAAACACTATTCCCACTTGTTTTATTATTGTTACATGTTACTATCTTCATATTAAACTTAAAATAGGCGCATATGAATAAGTAATAACGATATTTATCGTAAAATGACTATTATAGGCAGGAATGGAGCTTAATATCGCCGCCCAGAAGTATGGTGTTCACTACACCCTGCGCACGCTCGCCGGGTTAAGCAAGTGTCACACTATGCCGAATTAATTGCCGACGCTCCACAACTTAAGGGTCGTAACGAGGTCTTTGCCTACATCACCGCGCGACGTGGGTGGGCGCCAACTCAAGAGAGACGTCGGGAGAGGTTGTCAGGGGCCTCGGGAAAAGTTCGACATGCACAACTCTCATGAGCTGAGTAAATAGACGGGACGGGGACGGTAGGCGAGCGTCGTCCAGTAGGCGTCAGACGGTACAAGGGCGTCGACCTGTCTGCGTCAGATGCTGCTATAAGGTAGGTTGCCGTCAGACAGCGACCCGGTAACGCCCATGCGGCGTCATAGGGGGAGGGCTTACCGTGAGTCCTGGCATGGGACATCGTTGATAGAGGATCTTGGGGGTGTTTTTTTTAAGTTTGATGGAGGTCTAGCGAGGGAACTAAAAAATAAATTAATATATAAATAAATAGACCCTTAAGAATCACCAGTCCCCTTAATCCGATCCGATCAACGAGTGACTATCTATAAACCCTTTTAATGGGGATGACGTCTGTTTTGCATTAGTTCTGCCCTACTTAGACGATATTATGCAGCTTAAGAATGGTCTGTGGGAGTTAAGAGAGAGGAATGGAGGTCTTTGATGGCTACAGGCCCTTCATAAGCATAATAAAATAACCTAATAGTTGCCAGACTATAACGAGAAAGACGTCACCGGTACTGAAAGGGTTAACTATAGATGGCCTTGATTTACTAATTACTCAAAGAACCACTTAATTAAGGGGAAATGGGCGTATTTATTTTTTCATTTATGGATCTTTTTATTATGTTTTTAGTTTCCTCTCTAGATTTCAAGCTTAATGCACCCCCCCTCCCCCCTCACACACAACACAAAAACGTCGCCTCCGACGGACCGGTTTGCTTCGGTCGGGGTCAAGTGTGACAGGGTGGCTGTCCATCGCCGCCGTAGTAGCTGTAGGCGCCGCCCTACCTCCTAAAGGCGCAGCTCGTCAGGAGCATTGTCGCCAACCAGTTTGCGCGCTACGGCGCATGACGCTGTACGGCGGCAACCGTTATTTTTCCTTATGTCTTGCATGGTCGCCGCTCGACCCCTTCCAGTTGCCGTTAGGCGGGGTGCCCGCCGTGGGCGTACCGTCCCTCGATCACCCACGTTACTCGGCATTGGTCTCCCCCTTCTATCGCCACTCCTTAAGTCGTGCAGCGTCGGCACTTAAATCCCTCCGTCTCATATGACGCGACCGCGTCATATGACGGTTCCGCCCAAAAATATCAAATGACGCTACTGCGTCACATGAACTTAATGAAATATCTCAATAATAAGTTATATGACGCTTCTGCGTCATTTTGAGCTCGGTTAGTTAGGTAAGTTAGATCATAATCTGTCGATTGATGTCAACCCCAAGTTCCTCGACTCCTAACGGTCCCTCAGTGTGGGATTGACTATTGTGGGGGAAATACCGGGCGGTCTGCCCACCCGTCAGTAAGTTAACTATTCCAGTCTGAGGGGTTAATTTGGCACAGTGTGACACTTGCTTTCTATCACCACCATCACAACTCCACCACCACTACCATTACAAGTAATAATACCATCACTATCCCCCCACCACATCATCCACCACCACTAATACAAATATCACCATCAGTGTGGCAGAGTGGTCTTGCCACTGGACTGGTAATCCAATGGACCCGGGTTCAAATCCCAATATGTCAATGGGAAGATATTATTGGGATGGAATTTGTGCTGTACCTAGTTTCATTTCATTACCACAGCACACCGAAATGCCAAAACAAAATACCCTCATTGTTCCCTGATTAAATAGCACTGTAAGAATATTCCCATATGCTACAGGGGGGCAATGCCTAGTGAGTTAATTGCTCAATAGGTGGCATTCTGAGAGTGAGGGTCTGAGCCTGGGGAGTGAAACTTTGAAGCGCAGGGGCGAGGCAGCTGCAGAGATGGAGTTGGGTTCAAGCCGTGAGTAGGTGCTTCGCATGTCTCACTCCCTAGACTGGAACAAGACCTCACGGGCCTCACCGTGTTCAGCGGTAGAGTGTAAAGGCTATCAGCCTATACCCGAGAGGGAGTAGTTGGAATATAGAAAATAAAAAAATAAATAAAAATAACCACCACCACTACCAAGAATATCGCCACCACCACTACCAAGAATACCACCATCACCACCACCACTACTGAGAATAACACTATCACCATCACTATCACCACCACCACCACTACTAAGAATAACACCATCACCATCACTATCACCACTACTAAGAATAACACCATCACCATCACAACTACTACTAAGAAAAACACCATCATCACTGCTAAGAATAACACCATCACTATCACCACCACTACTAAGAATAACACCATCACCATCACTATCACCACCACCACTACTAAGAATAACACCATAACCATCACCACTACTACTAAGAATAACACCATTACTATCACCACCACTATTACTAAGAATAACACCATTACTATCACCACCACTACTACTAAGAATAACACCATCACCACCACCACCATTACGAATAACACCATCACCACCACTACTATGCATAACACCATCACCCCCACCACTACTAAGAATAACACCATCCCCACCAATACTACGAATAACACCATCACTATCACCACCACCACCACTACTAAGAATAAAACCATCACCATCACTACCACCACCACCACCACCACTACTAAGAATAACACCACCACCAGTACTAAGAATAGCACCATCACCACCACAACCCCCCCTCCACTACTAAGAATATCACCATCACTATCCCCACCATCACAACCCCCCACCACTATTAACCCTTTACGAGCGGCCTATGCGGTTTATTTATATGTACCGCCCAGCGGGGTGTTTTTAGCCAAAATAGGGCTGTTTACGTGATCATTTTCATGCCTAAATAAGACCCAGAACGTAAAACAAGTATCTATCCCTGAAAGGGCATAAACAGAGCTTTCGAATGACACCATAACGATCCTTTTATGATGGCTAGTTTTCTTGCAATAACCGTGCAACGCGAGTGCAAAAAGCAGGTAATTAGCCACTTTCCCGATACAATTCCGTATATAGCGAGTGAGAGAGGTAGGAGGGAGGTGAGATTCGTGTCAGTAGGTTCGCCGCGGTGGTCTGGAGCAGTCATACACTCGCTACTCTCCTGCCACCACTTGTCTCTCTCTCTCAGCAACATTATGTGCTGAAATTGCCACTCGAGTTATGTCGAGCGCCGCCACATAGTCCAGCTTTATTTAACTCGACTTATGTGGTGAGCTGCTTTTTAAGGGTTAAGAATGCCACCACCACAACCGCCCCCCCCACACTATTAAGAATAACACCATCATTATCACCACCACCACCATTAAGAGTAACACCATCACTATCACCACCACTACTAAGAATAGCACCATCACCACCACATCCCCAACCACTACTAAGAATATCACCATCACTATCCCCACCATCACAACCCCCCCACCACTATTAAGAATGCCACCACCACAATCGCCCCCCCACACTATTAAGAATAACACCACCAAAATCCCCACCACCACTACCAACATAAACAAAATAAACATTACATCACCAGCATCAGTGTCAAGGCACCAGTCAGCCTAATACTTCAAAATAAACATTACATCACCAGCATCAGTGTCAAGGCACCAGTCAGCCTAATACTTCAAAACGTCAAAGGACGACAACAGTATTAATGCAATCTTGTCAAACGCACATTTTTCCACTATTCTTTACTTCCATAGAAAATTCTTTACTGGATATTCTATTTTAATCTTTACAGTAGTTTCCTCTTGTTTTTGCCTCAATCGTTTCAGCTTACATATACTGTTATGCGTTGTTGTAATCCAACTCGCTTTAATGCTTATTCTCATAAGTTCCTTGCTTAGGATACATAGAATACAATCCTGCCCGATAGGAACACAACTAGCAAATTTAACCCTTTATTAGCGGCTCACCACTTAAGTCGTATTTAATAAAGCTGGACTATGTGGCGGCGCTCGACATAACTCGAGTGGCAATTTCAGCACGTAATGTGGCTGAGAGAGAGAGACAAGTGGTGGCAGGAGACTAGCGAGCGTATGACTGCTCCAGACCACCGCGGCGAACCTACTGACACAAATCTCAGCTCCCTCCTCCCTCTCTCACTCGCTACATACTCAATTATGTACCGAAAGTACCGAATTACCTGCTTTTTGCACTCGCGTTGCACGGTTATTGCAAGAAAACTATCCATCATACAAGGATCGTTATGGTGTCATTCGAAAGCTCTGTTTATGCCCTTTCAGGGATAGATACTTGTTTTACGTTCTGGGTCTTATTTAGGCATGAAAATGATCACGTAAACAGCCCTGTTTTGGCTAAAAACACCCCGCTGGGCGGTACACATAAATAAACCGCATAGGCCGCTCGTAAGGTGTTAATAATGTTTCTAGCTTACTCAATCACACTCTCAAACACAATAATCACACAAATTAAGTACACTACTTTTTATTGCATAAACATTTGATACATAGCATGGCACATCCGGATCGTAACTATTGAGTATAAGTCCAATGGCAAATACAGGTGACCTGGAAAGAGTTCACTAAATTGTACTCCTTCATGAATAAATGCGTCACTTACAAAACATCAAATATGAAATCTATACATTTTACAAGATGAAGCATAAAATATGATGACAACATATATATGTGAGAAGTGTATACAGAGAGAAGTAAACATATACAAATGTGGGCAACTGAGAACATATCCTCAGGTGCACATAGGTAAGTGTGGCTAAAAATAACAGAGGGGTCACCCCAGCAAGGTAGGTGGTCAAAACTGCCGCGCAAAGGGTTAAGGTCAAAGTTACTGCGGTCGGCCTGAATAAATATACGATTTAGTGCAATATTAAATCAGGATGACAAGAAAGGAATTTGACTTTAATCCTGATGGTAAGATAATTAACTTTTTAATTTAACTATAATAGAATACTGGTGAATAAAATCTCACACGATATACGAAAAATAATTATAGTCGTAAATGAACTAGAATCACAGTTAATGAGAAACTCAAATTCACAAAACGTGTAGCGAGTAAACATAGCTGGAATCTTAGCTATACATGCAGTAGGTTTGAATACATTAACAAACTACTGTAAATAAAATCAAGTCACAGAACGAAGTAGTGACTATCGATAGCCGGAATGAGGGCTGATGAATTATAATATAAAATAAAGATGCAGAACGAAGGAGCGACTTATAATAGCCAGAAGTAAAGGCTGATAAAGGATAACATCAGATATAGACACAGAACGACGTAGTGACTTAGAATAGCCGGAAATAAAGGCTGATTAAACACAGGAACGTGTATAATATATATTCCTAAACTGACTGCGAAATAATATAGTTAATTGTGTGACGTGATTGATGTAATTATTCACAAGCATTAATATAGATTGGAAATCTTGAACATGAGTTGTCATAAACTTGACGGAAGGTGTTTTTACTTATCTCTCAGAGAAACTATACTCTGTTCGATCTTATACGAAAAGGGGACGTAGCACTGTCCGGAAATTGAGATGAAATATATAAAAGGAAAGTTATGCTCTCTCTATACACTTCACTTCGAACTTGGGCACTCAATCAATAATAACACAAATACATAAAATCTGAGAGTGTTCATAAAGTATTACGTATAGTATAGGGTATATAACTTAAGTAAAATTTATACTGTATATAACGTTAATGTGGACTTAAATCAATTTAATCACAGATATTATATATATACTTCAACTGCACAGATAAAGGTTATGTACTTACCCCTCGAGATAAAATTGGAGCAAGGAGAATTCAGAATAGGCCTCTATGACAACGTGAAATTGAACACAATAAAATTTTATATATAACCTTCACAATAATTCCCAACATGTATTAACACAGAGACACTTAGGATGGGGGTGCTGAGGAGAAGTGAGATCCATGAGAGGGAATCTGGGCGGCGTAGGACTCGTAGTTCCTCCTTCTGTTTGTCACCAGAGGGAGCTGCCACTCTCATACACAACTAGAGAATGTCACTTCTAGCTCGTCTAACACACCGCCCTGCTTCCCGCAAACATGGGTGTATATATTTCCGATCGCCCTGGAGCTAGTAGAAGGTATTGCCTCGTGTTTGCCTATCGATCATATATTTCGGGCAGGTAATATTCAGATGATAATTTGAGTCTGGAGACTGGATTAATTCATTTCGGAATAGTAGGGACATGTGGATTTCGACCTTTTAATTATTGTGAAGTTAATAATTGCCTTAAAAATATAATCAACATAGGAATACATGGGGAATGTTTTTCTTTATGTCTTAAAATGATTGCAGAATAATTGTTTTGCATTGATTTGTATATTCCTCTATTCTCACTGTTGTATGCAAAGCTTTCGTTACTCTCTGTTTATCTGTTATTGTGGACACAGGTAATTTCCCAAACTGTAGAGGTGGTTATTCTGTTCATATCAGATAGAATATCGGTTGTTGATGAGGAATTAACATAAAATCCTGTTAGTTATAATCCAAATCTGGTTCCTGAGTTGGATACGCCTTTGTCTCGTATCTCGGACATTGTGATTGGTCCGGAAGTGGCCTAGGTGATTGGTCCGGAAGTAGGTCATGCTTGATGAGGGGCCCTGTAGTTCCCGTGGGTCTCTGTAAAGGGCGTTTGATTATGAGGACGTTGATTAATGACGGTAGACTGCGTTGTTTCTTTTTCTGCTCGCGTCTGTGCCCTTCATTTCGTTCTTTTTCTTTCCTTGATACATGCTAGTCGGGCTCTGGTTTGCTGTGTCTCCCCGTGATTTGTGAGGACACCTGATGGGGATGCTAACTTGTCTTCCTTTAACTCTGTATCTCATATACTGTATTCGTACACTCTTGTAACACCAACTAACTCATTGCAAAAATATAGCTGTTGTGGATATCATAATTTAGTATTACTCATTGATATTTGTAATACATAATCTTTCTTTCTCTCTCTCTCTCTGTTATATATATATTATATATATATATATATATATATATATATATATACTGGGTATATATATATATATATATATATATATATATATATATATATGTGTGTGTATCTGTTACTCTCAGCCAGGCTCGAACCACTGACAGTCAGGGCGAGTTTTCCATGCTTTAACACCTTAAGAGTGGGTGGTGGAGTATATTTAACCGTACCGCCCAGCGTTTTTTTTTTACCATAAATGGCGTTGTTTCCGTGCTCTTTTTCATGCATAAACAAGAGCCAGAGCGTAATACAAGTATGTATCCGTGAAAGGACGATAATTGAGCTTTCCAATGACACCAGAACCATCCTTCTACGATCACTGGTTGTCTTGCAACGATCGTGCAACCGAATGGTAAAATCGCTAAAATACGGTCATTTTGTTATATAATTAAGTGTGTAGCGAGGGAGTGAGGGTGGATGTATGGGGAGTACATCTCAGTCGGTCCACGGCGGCCGTGGCGAGCGGTCATGAGGTAACCCATGCTCCTCCCGTCGCTCGTCTCTCTCTCAGAGCCAATATTGAGCCAAAATTGCACACGGACTAAAGTCCGCCCCCGCCACATAGTCCAAGTTTTTCGATACGGACTTAAGTCCGCCCCCGATAGTTAGGGGTTAATTATGAGTTAGTTAATTATTAAAACATCGACACACGTCCTGACTTTTGGTGGTTCGACCTTAGCTGAGAGTAAAACACTTTTAGATATACATAATGTTAATGACTCTCGTGTTTGGCTCGCAAATTTTTGTTTGTTTTATATTGATTCAGCCCGAGTTGCGTGGGGATGTCTCTAAATATCTGTTAATGGTATCCTGGAATATGGGTCATACGACTTAAGTATGAAATAGAAAACTTTCTCCATTTAGGATTTCCCTTCTCCTTATTACATACAGGACAATATTAAAAATTCTTGATTAAAGTTGATTAAAACATAAGACGCTCGTCCTGACTGTCGGTGGTTCGAGCCCGGCTGAAATTATAAAAACATGTGTATTGTGAGATATATTTTATATATATATATATATATATATATATATATATATATATATATATATTTATAAATACAATTTATATATATATATAGGGTGTTTAACAACAACACTGCCAGAGTATGACGACCACATTGATAAAAATATATAATACACATATTTCTATTCTATTTTTACCAAAAATATATTGTAACGGAGATAAATGGTTATTTAGAAATGTAGCAAAACAGGGTTCTGAGCTCCGCACAAAACATATGATACATAATATGAATGATTACCAAGTAAAAAAGGTAAAGAGGAGATATCTAATGACCTAATCACATATGAATAATTACAAAATCAAAGTAACATAAAATTGGTAATGATATTTTGCAATTAGAAGAAAACTGCTAAGTATTATAATCCAAGTAGCGCAAAAAGATATGCACCATTTGTAACGATGACCAAGAGGTAAAATAATGAATCTCAAGTCTGGGACAGGTATCCGAACACTGCTATAGGTATTTTAATCGTTCGTGAAACTGTTTGAATGGGAAAAAATTGTTCCTGCGCAATTTACTGTTTCAATACAAATACCTCATTACGTTACTATTATCACAGAGTACTAACGAAATATGTCTATCAGTTTTATGGTTGAAGTTTGGCGATTTTCGTAGCTGTAGACATTCAAGTATAGGTGTTCACTAATGGATATTTAAAATCATCTAATGGTACCCAAAACAAACAATTTACGTCACTTGGACTTAACGAGTATAAAATAACAAAGGCAGAGACACACCTAAATAACGACAATCCATATTTATGTGATATTATAAGGTAAATAAAATCACTATGACAGAAGAAGATAGCACCATGGCCGAGCAGATGATTAAACACATGAGAAGATTCGTTATGACTCCAAAGCTTCGAAGAAAAACTCGAACTGGGATGGCAGGCAAGAGGTAGGCTATTTGGGGGGGGGGGAGGGGGGACACTAGCCCGTGTTCGGATTATAGCTCACACCTGGGTGTCACTAATTATTTTACTCTATGCGGTTTAAATCATTAATGGTATATTATTTTGCATTTTGCCTTTAGATAATCTTCTTCGTTATTGTATTTACTAATTAGCAGATGAGGTCTGGCAGTGTTGTTTTAAAACACCCTGCTACATATATATATTTATATATACAATATATATATACCGGTATATATATATATATATATATATATATATATACCGGTATATATATATATATATATATATATATATATATAAAATATATATATATATATATATATATCTTTCTCTCTTTCTATTTGTATGAAGGAGGTAAAAGGCAGATTTCCTGTAGTATCTCCCCCAAAGTTAAAAGAGTGGCAGAGCCATATTCAAGGGACTTTGGAGTCAAAATGCCTGGGCACTCGAAGCTTAAAGCAGTCTAAGTCATAGGATGAAGGGAAAATTGGTTGAGGGAGAGAGTTCGAGAGTTCACTTGTTGAGTAGAAGAAAAACAGGAAATTTGCCAATTTTTGGGTTGGAGAGCTGGACAGAATAGAAGTGGGACTTCTTTGAAAGGCGGGTGCCTTGCACTCGCCGCAAGGGAGGGTGTACTGTATACACTGACAGAGCTCTGAAGAACACTGATTTTTGTAATAGCAATAGAAAAGTGAGAGATGCAACATTGTACCATATAGAAAGAGATTGTAGGGAACTAGTAAGAGGAAGCGAGTTGATGAGGCGAAATGCATTTTGATTCTACTCATTCGAGAAGTATGGTATGAGTGGAACCTCCTCAGACATGCGAACAATACTCAATACAGGGAGGCACTGTACCCCGATACAGAGCAAGAAGCTGTATGGGGGTTAAGAACCAACGGAGACGGTTGAGCACACCTAACTTTCAGGAAGTTGTTTTAGCAAGAGTGGTAATATGATCTTTCCAAGAAAGGTCAGATTAAATAGATACACCTAGAATGTTGAGAAAAGATGAAGGGTTGAGTTGGGTATTGTTGAAGAATAGATGATAGTCTGGTGGAAGTTTGTGATGGAGAGATAGAGGTAGAAAATTATTCTTGGAGGCGTTGAAAGTAACAAGATTTTCTCTGCCCCAATCAGAAATAATTGAAAGATCAGAAGATAGGCATTCTATGGCCTCGCCACGCTTGTTTTGGATTGCTTGCATGCTGGGTTAATGTAAAGACTTGTTGAATAGTTTAAGGTAGAGTCATCAGCATATGAGTGGATAGGACTAGAGGTACAGTTGAGGAGAACATTGATAAATATTACAAAGAGAATTGGAGACAGGACCCTGAGGAACATCGGAGGTAATAAGTAGAGAAAATGAACGATGGCCGTCCACAACTGCAGCTATGAATTATAATTATGATGTGTTGGAGAGGAATATATATTTTGAGAATATACTAAGAATATCAGAAAGTGTAGAGTATATATGAACATAAATTACGGGCAGAATTATGCGCACCACTATTATTATTTTAACAATAGAGTAAATCGGAATTATTAATATAGGATTTATTAAAAAATGGACAAACCAAATGACGTAAATTATGTAGAAGTGTTGGGTCATTTAATTTACGAGGCACCGAAAAGCTCTTTACTATTTAATAAAGATACATTAAATATTGCCTTGAAGGTAAGGCGGCAAACTATATTAAGATTCTCAGGTCTCTGAAGCCGGTATCACACGAGCACTTTTTCACTCAACATTTATCCTCAACACTGATCTGGCATCTTATGCGGTCAACATATAAGATACTTCGGCTACCTAAATTCATCTACCATCAGTCTAGTTTCCGATATAATACTGTTGCAAAACATTCCAGAAATGTTGCCAGCAAAATGTTGATCATGGAATGTTGACTATAAAAGCTCTCGTGTGATACCGGCTTTACGGATATTTTTAAAAAGTAATTTCCGACAAAGGCATTCTTGATGATATACTTATTAATAAAACAGGTTCCATTGGACCACATAAAAAACAACAATAACAACAACAACAACACATGTTTGATATTCAAACTCACAGTTGTATTATTGAATATCGGGTTACTGAACATTATATTTCTTCACTTAACCCCCCGGCCTGCCTGTCCTAAGGACAGTGTCGAGTATCCGGGCGATTTGGCAGAAAAACGTCTAGGCCTAGGCTACCGTATCTTTGTTATTTTAACTGCTAGAAAATTCCCACACATGTCTAAACGTACTGTGGTTTCCAATCTATAGACTGGCGTTGAGTAAAGCTCTCTAAGTCAAATGGTTCAGTTGTGATGCCGATTTCCGTGGAGCGCATTTTGCCACGATTTTAGCCATATGAGACTTTTCACTAATGATATAACAACATACAGACACACAAAAACAAACTACGCCTCTCCTTCTTGTGTTCGGAGGTGCGCGGCGTCGGTCCAACCGTCTGTGTTTACATGCGTCGGACGACGGACGGCTTTCAAAACAAGCTAAATAGGCTTACAAGCTTACTTCCTGTTATAAGGACACCCGGGGTCCTGCCCATCTGCTGCGGTGTCCTTATATAAGGACAGCCGGGCTGGAAGGGTTAAGGGAGCCCACTTTGCTTCTTTTCTCTTTCTCTCCGTCTCTCTTTGGCTTGTATCTATTCGGCCCCATTGAGCCTACTGGTTTAAGACGTTTACTCCCATCCAGGTGTCAATATTTTCCTGGCGAGCGGTAGCGAGCCAGCATATATATGTTTTTGTTTTGAGAGCAAGGTAAATATGTACATGTTTCGATAACAAAAAATCTCCGGCGAAGCTGGATTTCTCCATACAATGCTGGCTCGCGGAAGAAATCAATACCTGGATGGGGTTAAACATTGTAAAACAGTTGACTGAATGGGTTAATAAAGTGATACGGTATATGCAATAAAAGTATTTTTGAGGGACTCGCTGCGCATCATTTATATATATATTTATATATTTGTTTTAATACATAGTATATATTATATATATATATATATATATATATATATTCTGACATACGGAGCCCTGTATGTTAATTTAAGAGTTAGAATTAGAGTTCAAGGAGCCAAACTACCCAAGTGGTGAAGCAGACTAGCGAGCGAACGAGCGAGTGGGCAAACCATCTCACCCCATACCAGCTCCACCATACCTCGATGACCGATGCTATGACGTATGATCGACGCCAGGAGCTGTGAGTGGACGACACACCTGTTATGTGATTCGAGGAGCTATGATTGGAGCGCGCACCATCACTCGCCTCCTGATTCGTTCCTACACCATCATTGTTTGGTATATAAGACCCGAGTTGTGGGCATTCAAATCAGTCTCATTTGGAGTTGGGGAAGGTGAACTTGCAGCTGGAGGAAGACGGGGTGAAGTATTATAATGGGATTGTGACTGTCAGTCAGATTATATAAATGTGTGTTAAGTGTGTTCGGTGTAAACACTTACGTTATGTTGGTTAGTGAGATATGTGATTGGGAATTAACGTGATGTGTTTAATGTGTGTAATGTGTTTAACTATTTAATTGGGAATTAACGTGAACACTATTATTATGTGTTTAACTATTTGATTGGGAATTAACGTGAACACTACTATTATGTGTTTAACTATTTAATTGGGAATTAACGTTAACGCTATTATTATTTACTTAACTATTTTAGTTGACTAACTTGTGGACTAAAGCAACTCTTTAAGTAATTGGGTTATGATGAAAGTAATACTATTGTTTTATATTAATACTTACGAGTTCTTTCATTTTCTTTGAATTAAGCTTACATTGCTTAATGGTGCTTAGTACGGTGATGCTATTGTCTCGTATTAGTAATATCGCCTTAGACTAACATGGCTGTGTTAATATTACTTCTAGTGATTTCCTAAGCTGAAGAAAATTCTTTTGCTTCAAAATATTATATTTTGCTTTTCATATTATTTGAGTGAGACCTGAATCGAATCTATGAAACGATCCTGTAACTTTATTTACTCATAATCAAACCTCAATGTTACGTGGTTAAGAAATAAATTTAACTAATTATTAAATATATATCTAACTTTTTATGTGACTTTGATATTATTGATGATAATAATAATATAATACTATTAACGTAAGATATATATAATATATATATATAGAGTATATATATATATATATATATATATATATTATATATATGTGTATATATATATATATATATATATATATATTGAAAAAGAGAATGAGAGAGAGATTATTTAATGTCGTTAAATATCGTAATCATGCTCTTTCATCTGTCAATCATTAAGGTATTTTTTTATTTTGAAACGATTCTTCTCACACACACATTCTCTCTCTCAACCATGCCAACTTTCTTGTGTCCTTCCAATTACTTTCTTTAGCTCCTCACTTCTTAACTTCCTTTTACTGCTTCCGCTTTCACCTAATTCACCTACACAACTATGACATGGATCTCTTTTTACTTTTTAAAAAGTAATATATATATATATATACTGTATATATATATGTACATATATAGAGGAGGTTTGGTGCAGTGGTCTTGCCACTGGACTGGTAATCCAATGGACCCGGGTTTGAATCCCGATATGTCAATGGGAAGATATTATTGGGATGAAATTTGTACTGTACCCAGTATCAGTGCTTTACCACAAAGCTCACCAAAACACCAAATAAATACCCTCATTGTTCCCTGATTAAACAGCACTGTATAAATATTCCAATATTTAAAATATGCTACAGGGGGTTAATGCCTGGTGAGTTCATTGCTCCATAGGTGGCGTTCTGAGAGTGAGGGTGTGAGTCTAGGGGGTGAGACAGTGAAGCACTAGAGCGAGGCAGCTTCCGAGATGGGGCTGCTTCGAGCATTGAGTGAGCAACTAAGCCCCATGCATCCTGCGAAGGCAAGATGGCAGGGGCTGGTTGCAGCTAAAAAGTGCTTCACATGTCTCATCCCCTAGACTGGAACGAGACGTCACATGCTTCACCATTCAATGATTAGCGGTTGAATGTACAGGCGCTCAGCATATGCCCTAGAGGTACTAGTTGGAATATATATAAAACAAAAAAATATATATATAGATATATATACAGTATATAATTATACTATATATATATATATATATATATATATATATATACTGTATATAATTATTGGCAAACTAAATTGAAATACACCAGGAACGAAAATTCCTGGGAGCGAAACTTCCACCCCCCAGCAAGATCCCTCCCTCTCTTCCACTTCCATCCACATATTACACGTCTCGTTAATCACAGTCTTCTTGATACAAACCACACTTCCTTACCCCCTGACATTCTTGAAGTACCCACTAAAGTATGTATTCCATTAAATACTAACCCTGCAGACTATAATACTCTCATCGTGTACAGGAACGAGGCGATATGAAGACACCTCGCTCTCTCTACATTACGAAGGTATAGGTACGTACCCCATACTAACTAATTGTATCGAAATACCTCTGCTACTTATATATGTTTAATTCTATCAACCTGCAGACGTCCATAACTGCAAACCATGCATTATTGTATTAATGATATATATATATATATATATATATATATATTGAAGTACCTCTGCTGATTTATATGTGTTTAATTCTGATCAATCTACAGACGATAATCTCAAGAGAGAAAGACCGGGAAGACACCTGGTATCTCTCTGCATTGTCAGTATGTGTATGTGTACCCCCATGCCCCATTACCCCTTTTTCTAAGTAACTAAAGTATATATCCTACCAGAGCAACAGACAGACAGACAGACAGGCTTTCACCAACACGGTCGGAGAGAGAGAGACAAAAACACCCCGCCTTCGCGCGCCGACTCCTCCCCTGCCAATTAACAGTTTATAGACTCGGCAGCCGGCACTGGGCAACCCACCCCAAAATGGCCGACCCCAGACGACCACCTCCAACCTTTCCAGACCGAACCTCCACACCAATCCACATGTTCCACATTGTTTAACTCACATTCTTCTAGTATTACAAACCACATCTCTTCCCTCCCCGCCATTATTAAACCCTAACTAAGTATGTACTAAATGACATCCACCCCATACCTTCTGATGACGTAGCAGTGATGGCCGCGTCGTATGCATGTCCCTGTGACTGTCGTAATTACTGTTGTATTAATTTCACGTGCGTTTAGCTACAGCTAGACCCAACTACCACCGCCACAGGCAACATGACTGCAGATCAGGTTTATATGATTAATGAATATGTTTATCTTTAACTATGACAACCCCCTAGAACCCCCACACCAACCGCCACACCACCAAGAAGATGTCAACAGGAATCAAGCCAAATACCCTGCACCTCTCTGAAAGATCTCAACTTCTACAGCAAAGATATAGACTGGGACAGACTGAGAGCAGAACTGGCAGGAACTGATTGGAGGGCACTATTCGAAGATAAAAACGTTGACGAAACTCTCAGTATCCTCCAGCAACAATGCCTGGAGACCTGTAAAAACACCATACCACCCAAATCAAGCAGGAAGCAGATCAAGCAGATTCCCAGAGATAGAAAAATACTAATGAAGAAAAGGACGTACTTGAGAGCCAAGCAAAGGAAGACCAGCTATGCGCACAATATCACCAAACTACAAGAAGAGCTTGATGAAGTTGAACGTAAACTCATCCAGTCACACCAAGAGCAAAGAACACGCGAAGAACTACAAGCAGTTGCAAACATACGAGTAAATAGCAAATTCTTCTATGCATATGCAAAAAGGAGACTCAGGAACACCACAACAATAGGACCACTTGCAAAACCTACGGGCGAACTTGAGAGTGACCCAACCGAAATGGCCAAGATACTCAAACAGCAGTATGAAAGTGTCTTCAGCCCGCCAAATGAAGACAAGAAAATCGAGAATGCAACGACTTTCTTTGGCAACGCTCCAGAGACACCACATCAACTCTCCTCGGTAACAGTATCAACAGAGGACATAATAGCAGCCATCGACAAGATTGGACCAAACTCTGCAGCAGGACCAGACGGCTTTCATGCCCAACTGCTAAAAAACTGCAAACATCAGCTAGCCCTGCCTCTAAAACTGCTGTGGAGCAAGTCCCTCCAAACTGGATATGTACCACAATCCCTAAAAGAAGGTAATGTCACACCAATACACAAAGGGGGTAGTAAAGGCATAGCCAAAAATTACAGACCAGTGGTGCTGACGTCACACCTTATTAAAATCATAGAAAGAACAATAAGAGCTAAGATGGTCAGCTTCCTGGAAGATAATGAGGCGTTCAACGAGGGGCAACATGGCTTTAGAAAAGGCCGCTCCTGCCTCTCACAACTACTATCACACTACGACAAAATCCTACAGGATATTCAAGACGGAGAAAATGTAGACGTCATATATCTAGATTTCGCCAAAGCTTTTGACAAGGTGGACCATGGGATCCTTCTACATAAACTCAAATCACTGGGAATAGGGGGAGACCTTGGAAGATGGCTCCACAGCTTCATCACCAACAGAAAACAAAGAGTCACGGTTCAAGGAAGCCTATCAGAAGCAGGTTGGGTCATCAGCGGAGTACCACAAGGATCAGTACTGGGACCTCTCCTATTCCTCATCATGATAGGAGACATCGACAGGGACCTGGAACACTCAACAGCCACATCGTTTGCAGACGACACCAGACTCATGAAGAAAATCACCTCACAACATGATGCTCAGCTACTACAACAAGACTTGGACAAAATCCTGAAGTGGGCAGAAGAAAACAACATGGCCCTAAACGGAGACAAGTTCGAGCTTCTAAGGTACGGGAACAAGAGAGCACTACAAAACGACACCAACTACAAAAGTGGACAGCAAGAAATTACCGCCAAGGACACAGTGAAGGACTTGGGAGTAAATATGAGCAGTGACGCCACTTTTTCCCAGCATATTACCAAAGCCACAACAACAGCAAAACAAATAGCAGGCTGGATCCTGAGAACCTTCCACACAAGAAATGAGAGGTGTATGCTAACATTGTGGAAGTCACTGGTCCTACCACGACTGGAGTACTGCTCCCAGCTCTGGTCTCCCCAAAAAGTAGGAGAAATAACAGAAATTGAAGCCACCCAGAGGACATTCACCAGTAAAATCCATGGGTTTCAACACTTTAACTACTGGGAGAGACTTAAGGAGCTGCAGCTGTACTCACTTCAAAGACGTAGGGAGAGATACATCATCATCTACGTCTGGAAGATTTTTGAAAAAAAGGTACCAAACCCAAACATCCAAGAGACTCAGCACCAAAGGCGAGGGAGGCTGTGCTATGTGAGGACTACGCCGGGATCAACACAAAAAATCAAATCCCTGATCCATCACAGCTTTACATACAATGGAACCAGACTGTTCAACTGTATACCAGCCCCTCTCAGGAACATGACCGGGGTGTCTCCAGACACCTTCAAGAAACACTTGGACATGTGGCTGGCCAAAATACCGGACCGGCCACCAACACCAGGATACCCCAGCACCAACTCCAACCGACTTCTGGAATGGAGAGTGGAAGAAAGGGAGCTGCCTGGTCGCAGTGGAGCCCCAGCTCAACTGTGTCACTAACGGACGGAATACAACTAAGTGTAACTAAGTGTAAGTGTAACCCCTGCAGGAAAAGTAAGAGGAAAGACACCTCTTAACTCTCTGTATTATGAGGGGTACAGATATATGACTATGCCAATTATTGTATTGATTATGTCATTACCATTTTATTGTTATCCCATTAATATGATTAATGAATACGTGACAGCCCCTGTAGAAGAAGTAAGAGGGAAGACACCTCTTAGCTCTCTGTATTATGAGGGGTATAGATATATAACTGTGCCACTTAGATATTGATTGTATCATTTACCATTTTGTATTTGTTACTTATTAACATACTAACCCCGCATGATGACTGACCTCCTAACCGTAGAATAATAAGGATATCGCCACCTCGCACAATCTATTTTTCCCTAAACCTTGCATTGCATAATCCAGCCTGTTTTTCTTTTCTAGCCTTCACCCCACACGCCTTCTACACGCCTCGTCAAGACACTTCCTTCTCGGAGTACAGTTCACATGATCCTATCTTTTTTTTCCGTTGCATACAGTTCACATGATCCTATCTTTTTTTTCCGTTGCAACCAGGCAGGCGACAGCTATGCATACATGGACGACGACCTGATCACCCCACGGAAGCGCCAATGCCTTGCGTCACGGGCTCGCCCCAGGTGCGTAGCCAACACAGTCTATCACCATGATAATGATAATTGCACTGCCGCCTGATTACGCATGCCTACTTTATTGACCACTATAAAGCTGTATTTTCTCTCTCTAGATATCTCTCCCTTGTCCACACGTGGTCTACGTGGGTATTTCCACCCTAACCCAGGTGGGCCGACAACAACAAATTAACTCGGCCATCGAGCCGTGTCCACTCCTACCTGCGCCGCCCTCCTCGACCCCGGTATACGGGACCGCCAGGGCAACCGCGCCTAACCACCACCTGTATACACGTGCCAACACCTGTGAGGTATTAGAGGACTTGTTATTCAATCTCACCAAGACCTATAGGTACGAGAGAACTGTTCACTTACCTTTTTTCCCCTTGTTCCCCTGCTTTTTAAAAGTAACCTACTTATCAAGTCAAACGTTTAACCACTGACCCTCCTGGCCGAGGTGCTCCGCCCCTCGCCATCAACAACAACAAGGCGACGGGCCCCTTGCTTGCCATACCACCTGCCATTAACTATTCTTATATGTCGGTGTGTGCACTAACACTGTTATCTAATTCAGGACATTGGGAACGAAGGGCCAGATTGCCAGATGTTGACCCCACAGCCCTGCACAGCCGCCCTGGCCCTGGCCCTGAATTGGAAGGGACCCATCAGCCCCCGGCCCGGGCAACACCGAGTCACCCTGCCATATATAAACCACGAGAGGAGGGGAGCGGGCAGTTCTAAACATAGCTTTTTGCCGGGCGGGACGTCGCTCGGTTGGAAGACTGTTTTACTCCCCTGTTAGTAACCGACCGGCACCCCGCAAGCTGAACACCAGGAGCTGATATATTATATTCCTAGGCCTATATTAACCGTGGTAAATCACAGGTAAATATAGGAACCTAAGAGAAATATATATATATCGCCACACATGCACTTGGGTTGATTGAACCTCTCGTCATGGATCAGAGACAGTTAAGCAAGGTTTGTGCAGACCCAATGCTTACGTTTGTCCGAGGAGACGCTACCCTGGCCTCAGCCCAGACGCAGACCATTTAAGATCCATAGGAGAGCCACCTGAACTCAACTTCATCACCGGTCAACCGACCCATCTGTAACTTCTTCACACAACTGGACCCCCTGGACGGCCACCTGGAGCAGCCGAGACGCCCCCGACGACACCAGATTCAAGAGGAAGAGAAGATCACCTGATCGGGCACGATTTCCTATTATAATATCAGTGTATAGATACCGTGTTACTAAAACGTTGTGTTGCCTGTGTTCACCTTTGAGTTATTTGCTAACTATAAAGAGATTTCGAGTTGATCCTAGAGTCCCCTGTTTTGCCAGAGATCCGTTACAGTAAAATATATTACGAGATAATTACCGCGACAGTATTTACCCTCAGCCACGACACGAATTACACTTAGATGGAGTGTCTGGTATAGATATTCTGTGATCCCATAAACAAGGGATAGGTCGTGAAGTATAATTTAATCTCAGTGACGAATTCCCATCCGTGCATTAACAATTAAGAGTATACATAAATAATTGCCTACTTGACTCTGCTAGATCGTGTAAAGTCGAACCTCAACGTTAGCCCCCACTTAATCGAATAACTAGAACCTTAGGCCTAAAGCAACGTTCGGTATCAGACATTGTGTAAATTAAATCAGTGCCCCCTTCAAGTGACTTTCTTATCGCATATTATCATGTCCGTAGCGGAAGAATAATGCCTGAGATTCGGAAGTGGCAGTGCACACTCTAATCCAGATCCACGATTGTGCTCGGAGAATAGAAAGACCAAGTTCTTCCTACTGACTTTACTACTCTTATCCATGTTCTCCCAAGTGAATTGACTCTTTTTCTATAGAGCGAGTGTGTTAAGTGAAATAAAGCTGTATTACAAATCACATTCCGAGATTCTATTTATGTGTTCTGTTGACCCCTCAAATGTATGTATATGAAACCGGATATTCCAGTCTTGCAGAACTCACCTACGCAATAGTTAATCCTGAATAAAACCAGGGCATAACATAAATACTCATCACTAGAGCATTCTTCTCTCTCTTCTTTTTCTTTTAATTAGTTTGGACGGCCGCCAAACCTTCACCTTATTTCTTCTTTTCCTGTGTTTGTGATCATTGTATATATTCTTTTCCTGTGTTTGTGATCATTGCATATATTCTTAAATAATATGGGTAATATACTGATCCTTGTAAGTTTTCTTCGCTCATACCTATCTACTTTTTAAAGATCAATTTCTATAAATATATCTTTAGATCTATTATAGTTTCCCGTCTGTCAGTAAACTAAAATGATTATTTATTTGCTAGAGCATAATATCTGATAATGGTTAGTTCTACTAACAGAGAGATATAAGTATTATATATATATATATATATATATATATATATATATATATATATATATATATATATATATATATACAGTATATACAATCAAACAAAGGGAAGTTATACAATACTGTAGGTGCAGAACAACAATGTTCTTTATACACAAATTAAATATTAAGTCACACAATAAAGGTACAGTCGGCCTAATAAGTAATATCTCGGCACCAAGTTTAATATGATCAATATTTGGTATCAGCACTATCTAAGCTTTATTTCATAATTTCGAGTTTGATATACAAAAATTTTCTTACCCTTACCCACCTTATTCATCATCTGGCAGAAATTAATACAGTACACAGCAAGCAAAACGTAATGACCGCCGAGGCATGACTTACGAGCGCGACCGTACAATAATACACAGTATAATGAATACACGTCATTCACAGTGCTAATGAAACAGAAAGTTTATATGAGTTATAGCTGAATATTTAATACACATCATTCACAGTGCTAATGAAACAGAAAGTTTATATGAGTTATAGCTGAATATTTAATACACGTCATTCACAGTGCTAATGAAACTGAAAGTTTATATGAGTTCTAGCTGAATATTTAATACACGTCATTCACAGTGCTAATGAAACAGAAAGTTTATATGAGTTATAGCTGAATATTTAATACACGTCATTCACAGTGCTAATGAAACAGAAAGTTTATATGAGTTATAGCTGAATATTTAATACACGTCATTCACAGTGCTAATGAAACAAAGTTTATATGAGTTATAGCTGAATATTTAATACACGTCATTCACCGTGCTAATGAAACAGAAAGTTTATATGAGTTATAGCTGAATATTTAATACATGTCATTCACAGTGCTAATGAAACAGACAGTTTATATGAGTTATTGCTGAATATTTAATACACGTCATTCACAGTGCTAATGAAACAAAGTTTATATGAGTTATAGCTGAATATTTAATACACGTCATTCACAGTGCTAATGAAACAGAAAGTGTATATGAGTTATAGCTGAATATTTAATACACGTCATTCACAGTGCTAATGAAACAGAAAGTTTATATGAGTTATAGCTGAATATTTAATACACGTCATTCACAGTGCTAATGAAACAGAAAGTTTATATGAGTTATAGCTGAATATTTAATACACGTCATTCACAGTGCTAATGAAACAGAAAGTTTATATGAGTTATAGCTGAATATTTAATACACGTCATTCACAGTGCTAATGAAACAGATAGCTTATATGAGTTATAGCTGAATATTTAATACACGTCATTCACAGTGCTAATGAAACAGAAAGTTTATATGAGTTATAGCTGAATATTTAATACACGCCATTCACAGTGCTAATGAAACAGAAAGTTTATATGAGTTATAGCTGAATATTTAATACACGTCATTCACAGTGCTAATGAAACACAAAGTTTATATGAGTTATAGCTGAATATTTAATACACGTCATTCACAGTGCTAATGAAACAGAAAGTTTATATGAGTTATAGCTGAATATTTAATACACGTCATTCACAGTGCTAATGAAACAGAAAGTTTATATGAGTTATAGCTGAATATTTAATACACGTCATTCACAGTGCTAATGAAACAGAAAGTTTATATGAGTTATAGCTGAATATTTAATACACGTCATTCACAGTGCTAATGAAACAGAAAGTTTATATGAGTTATAGCTGAATATTTAATACACGTCATCACAGTGCTAATGAAACAGAAAGTTTATATGAGTTATAGCTGAATATTTAATACACGTCATTCACAGTGCTAATGAAACAGAAAGTTTATATGAGTTTGAGTTATAGCTGAATATTTAATACACGTCATTCACAGTGCTAATGAAACAGAAAGTTTATATGAGTTATAGCTGAATATTTAATACACGTCATTCACAGTGCTAATGAAACAGAAAGTTTATATGAGTTATAGCTGAATATTTAATACACGTCATTCACAGTGCTAATGAAACAGAAAGTTTATATGAGTTATAGCTGAATATTTAATACACGTCATTCACAGTGCTAATGAAACATCAAGTTTATATGAGTTATAGCTGAATATTTAATACACGTCATTCACACTGCTAATGAAACAGAAAGTTTATATGAGTTATAGCTGAATATTTAATACACGTCATTCACAGTGCTAATGAAACAAAGTTTATATGAGTTATAGCTGAATATTTAATACACGTCATTCACAGTGCTAATGAAACAGAAAGTTTATTTGAGTTATAGCTGAATATTTAATACACGTCATTCACAGTGCTAATGAAACAGAAAGTGTATATGAGTTATAGCTGAATATTTAATACACGTCATTCACAGTGCTAATGAAACAGAAAGTTTATATGAGTTATAGCTGAATATTTAATACACATCATTCACAGTGCTAATGAAACAGAAAGTTTATATGAGTTATAGCTGAATATTTAATACACGTCATTCACAGTGCTAATGAAACAGAAAGTTTATATGAGTTATAGCTGAATATTTAATACACGTCATTCACAGTGCTAATGAAAAAGAAAGTTTATATGAGTTATAGCTGAATATTTAATACACGTCATTCACAGTGCTAATGAAACAGAAAGTTTATATGAGTTATAGCTGAATATTTAATACACGTCATTCACACTGCTAATGAAACAGAAAGTTTATGTGAGTTATAGCTGAATATTTAATACACGTCATTCACAGTGCTAATGAAACAGAAAGTTTATATGAGTTATAGCTGAATATTTAATACACGTCATTCACAGTGCTAATGAAACAGAAAGTTTATATGAGTTATAGCTGAATATTTAATACACGTCATTCACAGTGCTAATGAAACAGAAAGTTTATATGAGTTATAGCTGAATATTTAATACACGTCATTCACAGTGCTAATGAAACAGAAAGTTTATATGAGTTATAGCTGAATATTTAATTATACTAGTCGCAAGGCTAGGTGAGGTGATGGTTTACTTGACTTATATCTAAAAGGGAGAGCTACAGTCACTTTTAAAAATTCGTGAACCCCCTATATTTTAATTTATGCCAATATAACTATCTGGATTGATTTTTGGATGGAACTCGCTTGTCAATATATAATATATATAGTTTTGTAGTTGATGCATAACAAATTATATACATGAATTCGTTTCCAGCGATATACTTCCATAATTAAAAATAGGTGAGGCCCACACATTTGTATGAGTGACTGTTTATGTTCTTCTAGTCAGTAGATACAGTAGATACGTAGTACAAGTCAGTGAATGTAGTAATGGAATTATTTTATAAGGCGGGTTTGTACCTTCAGCAAACTGTAACTCACATTTATGTTATCACAAGTTAACATTTTCTATATATCCCTCGACTATATTCTCTACATCAAGTTTATCATAGAAGAATATTTACTATTTGGAAATCTCTAAAATAAAAGTGTGCGCTAGCTGGTGTTGGAATGTTTTTGCAATTACTTCTTAGCTATACAACTCTCTATATTACGCCGAAGCTAGAATCGTTCGTAATAGGAAGAAAATTAACTAGGGAAACACAACGATAGAAAATGTGTGTAGGCCTATATGAAAAGCAAAGAGTGACTCTGGCAATTAGAGATACACTACATATATACAGTATTTTACTTTAATGATTTCCCTGGTGTCAGAGGGGAACATTTTTTGTTTCTCATGGATGATGCACTGGGCTGTTATCTCTACACTTGTCTTTTGTGCGTGTCTGGTTAGGTCTGGACTTCTTATTGCTAGAACTTGCTGTCTTCTGCTGTTGCTCTGCTTGTAGGCTACGATCTCCGGGATCTCTGGGCGGACCAGTCAAAGTCCTAGGTAGAGTTGGTAGCGTCCTGACAGTGGTTCCGCTGCTGTGTGAGCTGGAAGGATTAGCAAGGTTGCATATGTAGTTGTCCTGGGTAGGGTTGGGGAAGGCATTGTGTCGCTGAATGAACTAATCATAGTCCTGGGTAGAGTTGGGAGCATCCTGGGCAAAGGTACTGGGCTACCAGGTGGGCGAATCAGGGCTGTTGATTTTGCTCCCAGACTGATGAGTATCTAAGCTCACAGGGCCTTCAGGGCATCTGTCTTGCTGTCGAGTGTGAGGAATGTGAAATATCAATCTCAGCCTCTGTACCTTCAGGGAGTTTGTGGAATGTTAACCTTGTGCCTTCTAGATAATGTACTGTAATAAAATAAGTGAATATGCAAGTATGATTTAATGAAATATATATTAAGTAAAACCTGTTATTTGCTCTCTCCAACTTCTAAAATGTACATAAAGCAACATTATATTACATAATAAAATATTCTACAATTATATGATGCTCCCTAAATGCTATATATTCCAAAGGTGGCCATTCTGGAAGCCCTATATTATCCCTTTAGTTCGGTGATATTTTAAAGCTTTGTGCCATTAGTTTGGTGGTTATAAGATGTTTTGCCTCATTCTGGTATCCATTATTTCAGTACGAGCAACAGCGAGCTTGCGTATTAGGAGAAATCGGCCTGTGGCCGGGATATTATTCCGACGAAAAAATTGACAAATTTAGTCTGAAAAGGGGCTTGGGGGCGAGTTTTAGTTTGAGGGGGTATGGGTAAGCGTTTTATAGTATCCTGGGTGCAAAGGAGGAGGCTGTAGGCACCAGCCGAACAGGGCGGTACTCCCGGAGAGTGCTACAAGTGGCTGAAAAGGACAGCTGGATCTCCTGTTTCACCACCTGACCTTCCTAGCTGATATTTTCTCTGCCTCATCAATATTGAGGGCAACTCAAGTCTGCCCTCCAAGACACCTTCTTATCCTAACAATACATTATACTAAAAACATATTACATAGTAGACTACCTTGCAAAATATTCATGATGACGTCAAAACGCCCAGCCTCGGAGCCCCTGGGGGAGAGGAACCAAAAATGCCCCCATCGGATTGACCCCTCGATCGGACTCCTCTAAATGCCCTGGACCTCTTCCTGCTACTCTGTCTATCAATGTATGTAACATTCGCGGCCTTTCCTCTAACTTCGCTCTGTGGAACACTATATCTCTTCCACCAATCCTGACTTACTTTTCCTCACCGAAACCCAGTTGTCTAAGGCAACCGACAGCAAACCTTCTCTGTTTCCTCCTCCTATCATTCTTCTAAAGTAGAACATATTTTGTCCATCTCTCCCTTCTTTGAAATCTCCATCTACACGTGTTAATTAAATTTGAGTTTGCTTGCATCATATATTTATTTATCTACTAATAAAAGTAGATCATGCAGCTTTATATATTTACATATGTTATCATAAGCACCAACAGATATATTAGGTAAAGACAAACAAATTCTTAATTTAAAGCTTCATTAAGCCAGTTCATTAGCGTTCCTTTAAGGGAGGTCACCGTCTTTTTTTTAATCTTTCTCTCCTTTTCTCTCTTTACCTGGCTTATATCCATTCGGCCCCATTCAGTCAACTGTTTTAAGAAGTTTATCCCTATCCAGGTTTCGATTTCTGCCTGGCGAGCGATAGCGAGCCAGCATTGTATGGAGAAATCAGGCTTCGCCGGAGACATTTTTCTATTGAAAAATGTACAAATTTAGCTTGCTGTCAAAACAAAAATATGTATATGCTTGCTCGCTACCGCTCGCCAGGAAAATATTGACACCTGGATGGGGGTAAACTTCTTAAAACAGTAGGCTTAATGGGGCCGAATAGATATATACAAGCCAATGAGAGAGGGAGAACAAGAGAAAAAAGCGAGGTGGGCTCCCTTAATAAATGTCCTGATTAATTATATCCCATTATAATTATGACCTACTGTATGTATACCAGCCGTCAAACATCATAATTAAGAAGTGCGCAATTTACCGTATCCAATTAAATAAATCCAGTTTCCACATCAGAGGTAATTTGGCCTATAATTAAAATGCTCTGTCCTGGTGCCCTAATTATAGCTCATTGGCAACAGTCCCCAATGTATTTTGTGTTTAGAGTTGGGGTCCCACGAGTATATTTAGCGACGAATACTATCACAGTCTGGAATACTATCAGAGTCTGGAATACTATCAGTGTCTGGAATACTATCAGTGTCTGGAATACTATCAGAGTCTGCAATACTATCATAGTCTGGAATACTATCAGACTCTGCAATACTATCAGTGTCTGGAATACTATCAGAGTCTGGAATACTATCAGTGTCTGGAATACTATCAGAGTCTGGAATACTATCAGTGTCTGGAATACTATTAGAGTCTGGAATACTATCAGTGTCTGGAATACTATCAGTGTCTGGAATACTATCAGTGTCTGGAATACTATCAGAGTCTGGAATACTATCAGAGTCTGGAATAATATCAGTGTCTGGAATACTATCAGTGTCTGGAATACTATCAGACTCTTCAATACTATCAGTGTCTGGAATATTATCAGAGTCTGGAATACTATCAGTGTCTGGAATACTATCAGACTCTGGAATACTAGCAGTGTCTGGAATACTATTAGAGTCTGGAATACTATCAGTGTCTGGAATACTATTAGTGTCTGGAATACTATCAGACTGGAATACTATCAGTGTCTGGAATACTATCAGAGTCTGGAATACTATCAGTGTCTGGAATACTATTAGAGTCTGGAATACTATTAGAGTCTGGAATACTATTAGAGTCTGGAATACTATTAGAGTCTGGAATACTATTAGTGTCTGGAATACTATTAGAGTCTGGAATACTATTAGAGTCTGGAATACTATTAGAGTCTGGAATACTATTAGTGTCTGGAATACTATCAGTGTCTGGAATACTATCAGAGTCTGGAATACTATCAGTGTCTGGAATACTATCAGTGTCTGGAATACTATTAGAGTCTGGAATACTATTAGTGTCTGGAATACTATCAGTGTCTGGAATACTATCAGTGTCTGGAATACTATCAGTGTCTGGAATACTATCAGAGTCTGGAATACTATCAGTGTCTGGAATACTATCAGAGTCTTTAATCCGTTACAAGTGATCTTAATAGTTTAAGGGGACCCACCTCGCTTTTTGTTCTCTCTCTCTCTCCCTCTCTCTTTGGCTTGTATCCATTCGGCCCCATTCAGCCTACTGTTTTAAGACGTTTACCCCCATCCAGGTGTAAATATTTTCCTGGCTTGCGGTAGCAAACCAGCATACATATGTTTTTGTTTTGACAGCTAAATATGTACATTTTTTGACAGAAACATTTCTCCGGCGAAGCCGGATTTCTCCATGCAATGTGGACTCGCTACCGCTCGCCAGGAAGAAATAGATACCTGGATGGGGATAAACGTCTTAAAACAGTTGGCTTAATGGGGCCGAATGGATACAAGCCAGAGAAAGAGATAAAAGGAGAGAAAGAGAAAAACAGCAGGTGACCCCCCTTAATATAGATTCAAGCATTCAATTAAAAACAAGAAGCAACACAATAACCGCCACAGTATATAAGCAACACCCCGTTCTTAACATTAATCATACATTACAAACCCCAATGTACTTGAATAAGCTAATGAAAGCATATGTTCTTCCCGGGATTCGAACTTGGGACACCCAGAACATAAGCATCTAAACCATTACACCACCAACATAATCAATATACCTTCTAAACAACATCGGTACTTCATAAACTGCACACAATAGTTTACTACTATCCAGAATGAAAGTTACAATAGGCGGTACAGTACTGAAGGAGTCTATGTTGGCAACAATAATAGGCGGTACAGTACTGAAGGAGTCTATGTTGGCAACAATAATAGGCGGTACAGTACTGAAGGAGTCTATGTTGGCAACAATAATAGGCGGTACAGTACTGAAGGAGTCTATGTTGGCAACAATAATAGGCGGTACAGTACTGAAGGAGTCTATGTTGGCAATAATAATAGGCGGTACAGTACTGAAGGAGTCTATGTTGGCAACATTAATAGGCGGTACAGTACTGAAGGAGTCTATGTTGGCAACATTAATATAGAAAAGGCGTCAGTGATAAAGCTCTTTGTATGTAAATATATCAGATAACCCTGCTATACTCCAACCAGTATATAAGCGACTCTGAGTCCTCGATTCCTGGCTACACTGGGTTTCTTTGCGCGGCCCTTCTGTAAACACATTAGCAACTGATATTGACAGTTTGGTTGACAAGCGTCTATGACCTCTTTCACCTCCCATATCCATTCTCGTTTTCTTCTTCACTCATTCCATATACTTATCTTTATTAAGCATTACCGTATATAAAGTGAAGACACCCAGGTGATTTTGTTCAAATTTGGAAGGACCTCACATATACTGTATATATATATATATATATATATATATATATATATATATATATACTTTGTCTTGTTTTAAATGTTCTCTCTCTCTCTCTTTCTACCTATTTTCCTACCCCCCTATCTATCTATCTATCTATCTATCTGATAAATGCAGAAATGCCAATACTTTAATTTTTAGCAAATAAATATAAGTTTGCTTTTATTGTACGGTTTTGTGTAATAAGAATGAATGGGTTACTTCTCTAATAGACTTACTGTATTCTATGTGTCCCATGTTTTGACTTTTTTTCCACACCACCATTTTAAGGTAAAAGTCTAGGCGGGTTATTTTTTATTTTTTGGGGGGATTGTGTCTCTATCTTTCTTTATGTATGTCTGTGTGTCTGCTTCTGTCTCCCTCTCTCTCCGTCTAACTGTTTGTCTGCCTCTCGGTCTCTGTCCGTCTCTTTTGATCTATATATCTATCTATCTCTAATGAAAGCATATGGTCCTTCCGGGATCCAACTCGGGACACCACACCCATAACCTAAGCATCTAAACCATTACACCACCAACACAGTTAAAGGTTGAGTAAACGATCACGATTAATATCCATTTTCGAATTTTGGATATCCATCGAATCATGTACTCAGACCCAACTGCATTATGGAAAGCGCAATGTATATAACAGCGTAATGTATATAACAGAATACACAGTATTGCCTCAATCTATCTGCCTTCTGGGAATCAAAGTTACAATAGGTTCAAACAGTTTTAATGAGTTTGTGGTAATTATAATGGGAATGTACAATCGCGCTAAGAAGTCATGACTCGATTTTTCTAATGCTCGGACAAAAGTCCCCAAATCTGGCTACCGCTGGCAACTCTCCACTGCCCGTCAGAGCCAAGTCATTCCCTAATTTATAACTATAGGTCTCCGGATATTCCCAATAATTGGCCTACTGACAAAATTAACCTATTTAGGCCTTTTAAATTATATTTATGTTGATGTTTGAATATATATAAGTAAGGTTTGTTTTCAGTATGTTTATAGAATAATGAAAGTATTTAATTTCCTGGTGCTATCTAGCATGTTACACTCCCTGGGCCTGCCGCCTGGATTCCTGGAGGCCTGCAGAAAAATGCAAGTCAGTCACTGCCAGTATATGAGAGAGAGAGTGTATCACTTCTGCTCATATATCTACCTTTGTCCTTTACTACATGCCTTTCCATCTTTCGTTCCTATATGGGTGGGACGTCCCTATGGGCTATTAAATATGTTAAAAGTGAAATTTCATCGTCTGTCTATACAAAATACAAGCTGTTCTCGAGTATTCAAGCTTTATCCCAAAATATACTGGAGACCGCTTTGTTTTTTAAGGCAGACTTGTCCCACTTAGAGAATTAAATGTGGAAAAAAACAATCTGTTATATGTTTATTTACGTGATTTATTGACACTCATGGGTTGAATATTACTTTTAACGGTTGGTTTTAATTTTGTGAGATACTTTTCTCCCAGTATTGTTGGCTTAAAGAGTAATAAAAGCATTAAGAGACTTCCTCCACATTTTAATCCTGAATCTAGTGAGCGAAATACTACGAGTTTCACATTCTTTCGTTCGGGTTAGTCTCAACTTTCGTATTATTTGGTTTGCTCTCACATAATGAGATAAATATATTGTAACAATACTTATATATCGTGTTTTTGGTATTTTGTCCTTCAATACAGTTCTCCCCGGTGTGTAATATATGAATATAGTAGAACCTCAATACTTGCCAGATAGCACTTGCTGAACAAAAGGTACTGGGAATCGAGTCATGACTTCTTACCGGGATTGTACCACCGCGCTAATAAGTCACGTACCAGCTGTTATTACGTTTGGCTGGATCTGCGCTGTATTATTGTCAGTCAGATGTTGAATACGGTGGGTAACTGTAGGAACATGTTTGTATATTTCACTCGACATGAAGAAATTACGCTTAGATATTGCCGATACCAATTATTGATCAAAGCATACTTGGTGCCAAGACATCACTTATTAGCGCGACTGTACAGTCACGAGCATAAATACTTGGATACTAACTAAATAACGTTCGCCCTTTCGTTTAAAAAGGATCGTTACACTTTTTGTCTTCAAACACACAATTTCTTTATTTCATTCTAACGATTTGTTAACGATTGTATTCATCTTGACATAAACCTCTCATGATGAAGGAGTTGTCGTCATCCGGTTGATGTTGCAGTATTTATGCTCGTGACTGAGTGTACAGCTCGAAAAAATAGGCATTCGTTTTTTTATTAGAAGAAGAGGGAGAATCTATTAACTAGTCTGGATATGTTTTGGGTAGCTGATTGCTTCGCCTAAAAGTATTTTATTATTTTTTACACTTAACCTCTTCTGTACCGGTGCCGTCCTTTACAGTTTATTCTGTCTACTATAAAGGTGCGTCCACACTGGCAACAAAACAAGTTTGCAAAACACAATACAACATAGTAGACAACAACGTATTAAGTTGTTAATGAACAGTGTTGCAGACATATTGGTACTACACATTAGTACCAACATGTCTGCAACACTGTATTATTAACAACTTAAAATACGATGTTGCCAAATATGTTGTATTATGTGTGGCAAACATGTTTTGTTGCCAGTGTGGACGCACCTTTAGACGATATTATTTAGTTTCAAAAGGGCCTCCAGCAATTAACAGGCTTCAAACTATATCACTAAACCCTTTTTACTACCACAGATACTTCTGAAACTGCACAAAATCCTTTAATTATAGGCAAGAATAATATCAAAAGACGTCGCCGGTTTAGAAGGGGTTAAGTTATTTTGTGCACACAGTGAGCCCAATTATGTTATTATGTCATAATATTGATAAGTTAGCGAAAAGTTAGCTAAGCTATTATAAGACTAGGATTTGCTACGAAATGTTATTGCCAGAGAGAAAAAAGTGTTGTGAATTTTCCTTATATTCTACAGTTTAACATTTGAAGCCAAATTTTAGGCTGAAGATTGAAATTAAACACGACTCATATTCATATTCGCTCTCTTGAAACACCACTTTTACTTTTTTTTAAATTTACGGTATATGTTATCTACGTGAAGGTTTTGCCAATATATTAATAATTTTCCTGGATCCTAGTTGCCGAGCTTTTAAAATTAATACCGGCATGTAGAGAGCATGTGACGTCTACCAGCGTGGGCAGAATCGCCCCTCGTTAGCCACTAGCGCTCGCCAGGGACATCGAAATGGGCTACAGTTATCAGAGAATGTTGTTCTTTCTTTCCTTGTGCTCGCATTGTCACAGACAGTCTAGTGGTGGTCTTTGTTTTCGTCTGTGACAACGGGAAGTATTTTATATCATTAGTAGAATATAAGATGCATTGTATGGAGTTAAGGAGAGAGAGAGAGAGGCAAGAGCGTTGTGGTAATATGTACGTGTGTATGTATGTGCTGCCTCGCTCGGAGGAGTTTTCCCGCTCGCGCGGGCTTTCCCTCACCTTTGATTGGCTGGCGGTTCCTGGCGCGTACTAGGGGCCTGCTGCCTTGTGACGTATCGGCCCGTGATTGGCCGACCATCGCGCCTTTGTGGGCTCCTGTGTGACTTGCCTCCTGCATCAGGGTCCACAGGAGCTGTTCTCCTCAGGACAGGCTTGGCGCGCATGCTTCTAACATCCCTTTGCATACTCTCTCCCAATCACCCCCTTACCACTGTCTCTCCCTCTGACCTTCTTCTTTTCCATTGCTTCTCACCTTTATTATATTACTTGTCCCCTTGGGTTCTGCATATGGTTTCCATAGCCGGCCCATTGTATTGTATGCGCCGTCCTCTGAGATATTTACATGTACTTAGAATAGGTTTTGAGGGTTCTTAGTTACTAGAGGTTGGGAACTTAGTGTGTCTCCATTATTGATTTAGTGTTTCTGCTCTTTTATTTAATGCAAGACTGGGATAAGGTAACTGTAGTCGTTGTCCCCGACTTCGACCGGTCCTGTAGTAGCCTGTGTTGTCTTTTCGCTTGCGTCCTTTATGAGTGCAGCATTGTGTTGACTGAGGGTTTTGGCCTGTTCCAGTTCCACACTTTGCTGCCTCTTTGCTTGTCTTTAGAGGGTCGCCAGGATAGAACCAGATACTTGTGATCTGGATCTATCAAGAGAGCACCCTAGTCAATTAAAGTAACTTAAAGGATGCAGTCTTAAGGACATCGCTAGGCTACGAGCCTGTCTTGCTCAACCACAGTTCCTTACGTAGAGTATTCCAGCTAGACATTATTAATTGAGTAGACACTTATTAGTATTTAATATAAGCTCTTTGATATGTACGCATTATTATTCACAGCATTTATTAGTCTAGGTTGTTGTTGAGTTGCACAACCATAGCAGACCGTTTCGTTGATGAGGAAGTACTTCTTTTAGTGTCGAGCATTGCTACCGTTGCGCATTTATAGTATTCTCGTGTCAGTTAACATTATATGTCCTATCTTTTAGTGTATTCCATATTATTTTGCACGTGTGGTGTCCTGCCTCCTGCCTTTATATAGTCCAAGATTAGATACGAGCATCTTATGAGCATCAGACTTTCTTCAGAAGTTTCCAGGTCTATGCTGTAGGACTATATTTCACTTTCTTTCAGATATGAGTGAAGAGTTTATTGTTGTTTAGAGTAACTGTATTGAAGCATCTTTTTATTGTATTAAATCTTGCAGTGATTTAATTGATATTTTCATAGATTCCTTTTTATGCATTTTAACGTAACTTGCACCCTGTTTGTTATCAGGCTATACCAGTGTAGGTTAGCCTGAAGTAGAGTACATTTATGCCCAGTTAAGGATACCCCGTTATCGCAGATTAACTCTGGAGGGTATAGGTGTTTTTGTTCGCCGGCATATAAGTTCGAGGGTTTGGATCTAGTGTACCGTTGTTGCATAGTGCCCTATTACTAGTCCAATCTTTAAGTGCCCTTGTTTTATTCGTAGCCCCGGTCATAACAAGCGTTATTGGCTTTGTACAGTTGCATGCAGGAGTTCTAACCCTCTATGATGTTTAAGGGGACACTGACTGCTTTTTTGGCATATCAATTAATTTATTTATAAATTCTTAGTTTCCTCGCTAGACATCCCTCAAACTTAGAGAAACGTCCCCTAGACCCCCCATCAAGATAAATTTGTACATTTTTTGGTATAAAAAAATTCCCGGCCGAAGGCCGGTTCCTCTGACAATTACAGGATCGCTATTGCTCGCCAGGAAAAAAACCCATACCTAAATGGCACGATAGGTCTTAAAATGTATAACGAAATGGGACGAAAGATCTTAAAATCGCCAAACAAATGAGCCAAACGTCTACAAATCTCAAAACTAATGGGACTAAACACTAGGGAGAAAGGGGACCAGAAAAACGACCATCTCCCCTTAAGATACACTAGAGACCAATACCCTATATGCTTAAGGGGGGTCACCAGATTTTGTTCTCTTTCTCTCCTTTTCTGTTTCCCTGGTTTGTATCCATTCAGCCACATTAACCCAACTATTTTAAGACGTTTATCCCCATCCAGGTGTCGATTTCTTCTTCGCGAGCGACAGCGAGCCAGCATTGTATGAAGAAATCCAATTTTCTATCGAAAAATGTACAATTTAGCTTGCTGTCAAAACACAAATATATATATGCTGGCTCGCTACCGCTCGCCAGGAAAATATTGACACCTGGATGGGGGTAAACATGTTAAAACAGTAGGCTGAATGTGGCCGAATGGATACAAGCCAAAGAGAGAGGGAGAGAAAGAGAAAAAAAGCGAGGTGGGCTCCCTTAACCCTTGTCTAGCGGGGGGTTTTGGGCTTATTTGGGCATATTCAGGCCCTCCTGAATGATAAATCAAGTATCTGCATGAAAAAAAAAATATATTTAGCAAAAAACTAGGCGATAAAAGCTTCAAAATGAAACCAGAACGAGCTACGTAGCACTCGTGGTTCTCATACAGTGATACCAGTAACATGGGAGTTTAGCGTATAGCGGCATATTTTTCCCAGCTATGCTCACTACTGGCTACACTGCCGGCCTCTCGAGAACACAGGGAACATGAGTTAATGGGCGGTGGTAAGCCCTGGGAGTTGGCTGTCTGGCCCGCTGCGCTCCCGGCCATTTGCACTCGATTTTAACCCTTTAAAAGCCTTAATAATGCTCCTATCTTGCTGCAAATGGGAGCCGGACTTAAGTCCGGCCCCGATCTTTAAGGGTTAAGCCAGATATCTGTGGTAAATGGAAGAGGGTGTCATGATTGGCAGATCTCCAAGACACCAAAATGTATATATATATATATATACAGTATATACAGTACACATATATATATATATATATATATATATATACTGTATATATTATATATATATATATTTACCTGCATATATCATAAAATTAGTCTTGATTAACCCGGCAGCAAAACATGGTTTCAGGAAGGTTCTTAACACATTATGAGCGGGCTAGGCGGTATATTTGACAGTGCCGCACAGCGGGTTTTGTTTACCATAAATGGGGTTCTTTCCGTGCTCTTTTTCATGCATAAACAAGACCCAGATCGTAATACAAGTATGTATCCCTGAAAGGGCGTAAATTGAGCTTTCCAATGACACCCGAACCATCCTTCTACGATCACTGGTTGTCTTGCAACGATTGTGCAACCGAAGGGCAAAATCGCTAAAATATGGTAATTTCTTTATATAATTACGTATGTAGCGAGGGAGTGAGGGTGGATGTAAGTGGAGTAAATCACAGTAGGTCCACGGCGGCCGTGGCAAGCGGTCATGAGGTAACCCATGCTCCTCCAGTCACTCGTCTCTCTCTCAGAGCCAATATTGCGCCAAAATTGCACTCAGACTTAAGGCGGGCCCCGCCACATAGTCCAAATTTTTCGATTCGGACTTAAGTCGGGCCCCGATCTTTAAGGGTTAAGGGGCGCTGTGATCTTCCTTCAGGAAGCGAGATTTTGAAACGTGTCCAAAAAACGCGACAATAGGCCTAGGCGGCAGCAAAACTGCCATATGACGCATTAGCGTCATATGAGTCGGAGGGTGTTAAAGTTCACTGCAATCTATTTATCATTAATATCATCCACACAATCAACACTGAATTTTTTTCATAATATAGTCATGAATTGGTCATATTTTAGCAACCTGTTCTTAACCCATTAAGCGCGCGCAGGGTCTAGTGAACACCACAGTTCTGGGCGGCAATATTAGGCTCCATTCCTGCCTATAATCGTAATTTTACGATAAATATCGTTATTACTTATTCATATGCGCCTATTTTACCTTTACTATGAAGATAGTAACCTGTAACATCAATAAAACAAGTGGGAATATCATTTTTCTGGTCAAAATCGCGAATTGTAAGCGAGCGGTTCGGTCATCAAGTGTGAGCCAGCTGGCACCACACCCTCCTCTCTCTAAGCCTGGAGAGTGACTGAGGCCTGTATATCTCTCTCCCTCTCTCTCTTTCCCATGCATAGACACACCCATGACCACACCCTGCAACCGGCTTGCAGACGTTAGCACAAAAATATACCAATGAATAGGGGAATAAAAGGGAAAATAGGTGATAATTGAAGTGGGGGGGGGGGAAGGAGGGGATGTGGAGGAGTGAAATGAGGTATGGAGGGAATTTTTTTTTTTTTTTTAAGTGCTACTGGGGCCTTTTTTTTTTTTTTTTTTTAGGCCTTCCCTCTTAAGAGCTTCCTCGCCGTTGCCCAGTAAAACCTCTTAAAGAGTGTTCTGGCCATTCCCGGGTTAACTTCAAAATTCCTTTTACGGAGTTCTTCTCCATAATGTAACAATTCAAACACAATAAATAATGTTCGAACATGCGTTATTTTACGGGTATTTATTATCCCAACTATTACATAAAAGATTAATGATAGTTTATAATATGTATTCGGTAACATGAATTTAGATGCAGTAACATAATTATATTACAGAAATATATATGAAAATGGGGTGTGGTCTTGTCACGAAACCTGTATGCTATCTGCATAACACAGTCACGACACGTACTGGGAATGTTGTAAGTACTTGTGACCTTTACCATGTTTCTTGTGACTTTCGTGTGGTTCGGACTCTGATCGCCACCTTATCCTGTGTTAGTCGCAGTGAGGTAGGGATGGCTCGTATATCGTACATGGTGTGTTCGGGTGGTTGCTTACGTATATGGTCGTAGTCAATACGAAATGGCCTCATCGTGATGGAATTCACCGACATTGCCACAACATTCGATTCCTGTCATGTCGTGGTCCAAATCGTGAATGTGTGACGGGACCATTATTGCTAAGTTTCAGAGCTAGAACTTCTCAACATAAACAGTTCTACAGTCACTGGTCACATCCATTTCACTTTTAGGAAACTGTATGTGTATCAAGACAAAGATAAAAACAGATTAACAAAAACAAAATAATAACTTGTTACATAGGAAAACAGACAAGGAAGGAAAATAAAGACAGTTAAAATAATCTTAAATAGTTCAAATATAATACTGATGAATAAATGAGAAATTACAAAATACTCTCCCTTGTCCGATCTCATTTATTATTTCTAATAGTCCAAGGGTCATACTGTTTACACCTTTGCATCACAGGAGGGCCAATTTAATGTTCCCTCTTGATTTATCACACTGTTGGTCAAGGTTCTCGGAGAACAAGAATATCCTCATCCCATAAACTATGCCTTTACTATATTTTAAATAATAATAAATAAAATGTCCTCAAAGCGACGGAACAAAATATGTCTATCTATCTATCTATTGCCTGCCGCTGTGATCCCCGAAGGGGTGGCCACGAACGAACCACCCCCATGCACCTTTGTCTTCAGTCAGTAGACGCCCCTCCTCCCAACCAGCACCACCTTCATTCATATACTTCCTCACTCCATCCTTCCACCTCTCCTTCGGTCTACCTCTCCCTCTCTGTCCTTCCACCTCGCTCTCGTACAATATATATATATATATATATATATATATATATATATATATATATATATATATCAATCATGTCGAGAAATAAGTGTTCCCTACATAAATAGCAGAGTATGTAGTTGGTAGTTTTCCTGGATGACCTAGATGTGTGTGAATCTGTATTTTGTGTTTGTGTGTTCATTGTTTGTGTGTTCATTGTTTTCTGTTGTGTTATGTGTTGTCCCTATTCTGGCTCTGTCATGAATCCCCCCTCCCCCCCACCCAAACAAAAATAAATAAATAGGAAAAGTGGGGATTGGGCCTCAGTAGATAGATAGATAGATAGTTTGGAAAGTGCAGCATATATGTTGCCTCGATTGTGCATGGAGAGTGTAAATCAAAGATGATGATTTATGGTCCAGAAACCCAGTCAGCCGTGGTGCTGTTAAGAGGGGTCACCGGCTTGTTTTATCTGTCTCTCCTGTTATCTCTTTCCCTGGCTTGTATCCATTCGGCCCCATTCAACCAACTGTTTTAAGACGTTTATCCCCATCCAGGTGTCGATTTCATCTGGCGAGCGATAGAGAGCCAGCATTGTATGGAGAAAACCAGCTTCGCCGGAAACATTTTTCGATAGAAAAATGTACACATTTAGCTTCCTTTCAAAACAAAATATAGATATGCTGGCTTGCTACCGCTCGCCAGGAAAATATTGACACCTGGATGGGGGTAAAAGTCCTAAATAAGTAGGCTTAATGGGGCCAAATGGATACAAGCCAAAGAAAGAGGGAGAGAAAGAGAAAATAAAGCGAGGTGGGCTCCTTTAAGGCCTGCTCCCCTGACCCCAAACACAATAGCTCCCAGGGAATATACAGTATGTACAGTCGCGCTAGTGAGTGATGTCTCGGCACCAAATATGTTTTGATCAATAATTTGTATCAACCATATCTAAGCTTCATTTCTTCATATCGAGTGAAATATACAAACATGTTCCTACACTTTACCTACCCTATTCAACATCTGACAGTCATTATTACAGCTCAGAGCAAGCCAAACGTAATGACAGTGGGGACATGACTTATTAGCGTGACCGTACCATAGTTTTGCAAGAGGCTACCACAAGACTCCACGTAAGATCACATGACATTGTATCAGAGATAAATAAAAGGAGACACGCCATTTGAGTAAAACATGAAAAAGGGCTCTTCTTAATAAGAGGGTATTTTGAGTACATATTATAATTAGCCCTTATATTAACTTCTAAGTACATATTGTAATTAGCCCTTATATTAACTTCTAAGTACATTTTGTAATTAGTCCTTATATTAACTTCTAAGTACATATTATAATTAGCCCTTATATTAACTTCTAAGTACATATTGTAATTAGCCCTTATATTAACTTCTAAGTACATTTTGTAATTAGCCCTTATATTAACTTCTAAGTACATATTGTAATTAGCCCTTATATTAACTTCTAAGTACATTTTGTAATTAGCCCTTATATTAACTTCTAAGTACATATTGTAATTAGCCCTTATATTCACTTCTAAGTACATATTGTAATTAGCCCTTATATTAACTTCTAAGTACATATTGTAATTAGCCCTTATATTAACTTCTAAGTACATATTAATATTAGCCCTTATATTACCTTCTAAGTACATATTGTAATTAGCCCTTATATTAACTTCTAAGTACATATTGTAATTAGCCCTTATATTAACTTCTAAGTACATATTGTAATTAGCCCTTATAAGTACACTAAGTAATTAGCCCTTATATTAACTTCTAAGTACACATTGTAATTAGCCCTTATATTAACTTCTAAGTACATATTGTAATTAGCCCTTATATTAACTTCTAAGTACATATTGTAATTAGCCCTTATATTAACTTCTAAGTACATATTGTAATTAGCCCTTATATTAACTTCTAAGTACATATTGTAATTAGCCCTTATATTAACTTCTAAGTACATATTGTAATTAGCCCTTATATTAACTTCTAAGTACATATTGTAATTAGCCCTTATATTAACTTCTAAGTACATATTGTAATTAGCCCTTATATTAACTTCTAAGTACATATTGTAATTAGCCCTTATATTAACTTCTAAGCCTCAAGTAATGCCACAGACAATTAACAAACTACACAGAGAGAAGGCATCAATTGGGCGAAGATTTGTTTTTCTTCTATGTGATTGAGGGCTGCAAAAGGCAGAACTGCCTATATCGAGTGCCTCCCCCATAGTTGAAAGAGTGACAGGGCCAAAATCAAGTGACGCTCGAGCCAAAATGCCTTGACACACGGAGTTTGAAGCAATTTAAGTCGTAGGAAGAGGGAAAGACTGATTCTGGGAGAGAGTTCCAGAGCTCAGCTGTTGTGTAGAAGAAAGACTGAGAGTAACGTTTCACTATCGGGTTGGAGGGTTGCACAGAGTAGGGGTGGGATTGAGTTGCAAGACGGGTACCACGTGCCCTACGTAAAGGAGGTGGTATACACTGGGAGAGCTCTGAGGAACACTGATTATTATAGTAGCGATAGAATAGCGAGGCAGATGAGGGTGAAGAGCTTCCCATACTTAAGAGCATTGCTTTAAGTGTATGCATTAGATTTGTATAGTGTTTAAATGTTTAGGTAATAATAATTAAAGTTATGTAAGTACTTGAGCTCTTTAACACCTTATTGGCGGGCTAGGCGGTAAATAATATGTAGCCACCAACGGGGTGTTTTTACCCAAAATAGGGCTGTTTACGTGATCATTTTCATGCCTAAATAAGACCCAGAGCGTAAAACAAGTATCTATCCCTGAAAGGGCATTAACAGAGCTTTCCAATGACACTACAACGATCCTTGTATGAGCTAGTTTTTCTTGCAACAACCGCAACAAGTGCAAAAACCATGTAATTCGGTACTTTCCCCATACATTTCACTATGTAGCGAGTGTGAGAGGGTGGAGGAGGGTGGGATTCATGTCAGTTGGTTCGCCGCGGTGGTCTGGAGCAGTCATACGCTCGCTACTCTCCTGCCACCACTTGTCTCTCGCTCTCAGCAACATTACGTGCTGAAATTGCCACATGACTTATGGTGTGAGCCGCCACATAGTCCAAATTTCTTTCCCTCGACATATGATGCAGGCCGCCAGTTAAGGGTTAAACACGTTTGCAGACCGTGGAATAGAGAAACCATTAACATAGGTCAACATGCGATGAATTACAAGCTTCCACTTTTCATTTTATGGCATGCGTCTTGTTCTTCTTCACTTTATTTTTCAGTTTATTTCTCCTTTTTCTTTATCAGCAATATGAATTTGTCCCGAGTATCGCTATCAATATCTCTTTCCTTCCTTCACCTCGTGTTCTCCGTATTCGTATCCGTCATCAATAATAACCTACGGTATGTTATATTCTGTATCATGGAGCCTTATCAGAAAGGAAGGTGGCGGATTTAAGGGGAGACAGAACGTTTTTCTTGACCCCCTTCTACCTAATGTTTAGCCCCACTAGTTTTGAGATTTTAAGACGTTGGTTCCATTACTTTGGGGATTTTATGACCTTTCATCCCCTTTCTTTGTCAATATTAGGACCCTTGGTGCCATTTAGGTGTCAATTTTTTTCGGGCGAGCGATTGCGAGCCTGTAATTTTAGGAGGAATCGGCCTTTGGCCGGGAAATTTTTCTACCGACAAATTTACAAATCTATCTTGGAGGGGGGTCTAGGGGGTGTTTTTCTAAACTTGATGGAGGTCTAGGGAGGAAACTAAAAAAATATATGAATAAATTAATTAATAGACCAAAAAACTGCAACTGTCCCCTTAATATCCGGATTATGTTATTTCCTTATTTGTATCAAATATTATTTTTCATCATCTGCATCTACACGTTATTTTGTATGCAATTCACTTTTATCATCGACATATTTTTCATCGTAAACTACATTCACTTTTTTTTAGTCTACCTCTAGGGACTCAATAATGTAGCAATGCATAGCATCACATGCTGCACCCCACCACACAGACACACACATACACACACACACACACACACACACACACACACACATGCCTTTAATAACAAAATTCCCCAGATATTTTGGGGTTGAATCGACTAGCGCAAATAACAAAAAATCTTTACGCTTCAGCTACAGGGGTTTGCATTGGTTGCATGTAAAAGTGTCCTGGCGTGCACAAACACACTGTTTTTGTTTGTTTTAGATTTAGCACTAGCCCATCCGTCGTTTGGAGGCTTGTTCTAGTGTATGCGAGTGAAACAATGAGGCAATCATTTTGTGTCCTTGAGCGTACAGTCTCTTAACTGGTGGAATATTGTCTTGTCAGCATCTTTACCGTTATCAATAACTTTATTTTAAGTCAGATCAGATCAGATGGCTATAGAAAAGTAGGAGAGTAGTGATTTTTTGGATAGAGGAAGAATAAGTTGAGAAATGGAAAGTACAGTAAAAGATAAAAGCAAAATATGCTATTTGTTTTAATAACTTGTCACTTATATGATGCAGGACGAAGTTTAATGCTATAGTATTATCAAGAAATCAACTGTTTTGGGATTACAAATTGTCATTAGAGAGAGAGAGAGAGAGAGAGTGTTAATTCTTTCTGAGTGCGTGTGTGTATTTGTATGTCGTTAGTGCTCGGGTGAGTCTAGCAGTATCATTATTTCAAGAGCCATATCTTCCAAAAGGTCAGTGGTCGTGGAGACACGTTAAGGGGGGTCACCGGCTTTTTATTTTACCTTTATTTTCTTCTCTCTCTTTCCCTGGCTTGTATCCATTCGGCCCCATTCAGCCAACTGTTTTAAGACATTTATCCCCATCCAGGTGTCGATATCTTCCTGGCGAGCGGTAGCGAGCCAGCATTGTATGGAGAAATCCGGCTTTGCCGGAGAATTTTTTCTATCGAAAAATGTACAAATTTAGCTTGTTGTCAAAACAAAAATATATATATATATGCTGGCTCGCTACTGCTCGCCAGGTAGATATTGACACCTGTATGGGGGTAAACGTCTAAAAACAGTAGGCTGAATGGGTACAAGCCAAAGAGAGAGGGAGAGAAAGAGAAAAAAAAGCTAGGTGGGCTCCATTAAACCTGAAGCTTACAGGGACACACACACACACACACCTCGGTCTTGGGGACATTATAGGTTTGAGTCCCGGAGGGAAGAATGAAAACCTAATATTTAGTAGTGACCCCGGAATCATTGACGATATGCCTATTATATAATAGCTCTCTTTCAAGCCCTAGCGTTAGCCCTATTGAAGCAGCCGCCACAGGGGGGAACTGAAGCCAACTTCATAAGTGTACGCTAACTCTCTTATGGAATCGTCATTATGATTGGGTACTCACTACGAAAAAAACTTCATAAAAAATAAAAAAATATTTAAGATATGCTATAATTAGGCTTCCCAAACTTGTGGATGTCTTCCCGTGTGGATTGGATTCTTATGCGAGACGCTGATCTTGCACAGCGCCATACTTCCTTCAATGATATATCAAGACTTAACTTAAAGACGTCAACGAATGGGAAGGGGATGGAAGGGAGGGCCCGCATCGTTAATGATTCCGGGGCCACTACTAAATATTATGTTTTCATTATTCCCTCCGGGAATTTCAAACCTATAATTTATTAGTGGCCCATTCATCATTGACGATATGCCTGATATCTCAAGACTGGAGGGGGACATTCGTGACAATATCTAAACCACTAACACAACCAATTATAGGTTGAGAAAAGACACTCAAAATAGCACTCTTAAATATATTGTTTACATACAATATTTGGTATAAAAATAGAAAAGCACCTCTAAATGCCCCTTTCCCACTGATGCGACTTCATACGATTTTCGTCGCCGAGGACGTAGTCTTGTCAATTCGCAACGAATTTGTGGGACGTCAATGATTTTGACCGTTAAAAACCGTTGACAAGTTTACACTCGGCGACGATGTCGCCGATGAGTATGACATAATCGGCGACATTATGTGACGTCATCGGCAAATTGAGCGATGCTCGCGACCTCGGCGAGAACTGTCACATTTGAATAAAATATTGCGAAATAATGGGAAGGACGAACGAATCCTCGGCGTATGTTCTGCGACGTCTTCGGCGAATTAAGCGATGGCTCGGCGAATACCTCGGCAAGATTATCCGAAAACTTTTTGTATATATTTCATGGCACAAAAATAATAACATAAGAAAGCGGTAGTCTGCAGAAAGCCGATCGGCCCACACAAGGCAGATCCCTATCACACCCAACCCCAATTACAAGGCCTAATTATAGACCCAACTCACTAATGCCTTGAGGACTGACCTCACCAAAACGGTCAGAGATCGACACAAGATTACGGGGTCTGCAGAGTGCCGATTGGCTCACACCAAGCAGATCCCCCCTCATACCCAGCCCAACTCGTCGAAAATGTACAAATTTATCTTGAAGGGGGGTCTAGAGTTTTTTGTTTTAAGTTTGATGGAAGTCTAGTGAGGAAACTAAGAAATAAAGGAATGAATGACCAATCAAACTGCCCATTTCCCCTTAAGGGGGGATGAGCGTAATATTTGCTCATTTATAAAAAATTTATGATTTATTTAGTTTCATCCCTAGACCTCCATCAAGCATATAAAGCACCCCTCAACACCCTCCTTCAAGATCAATATGTACATTTTTCGATAGAAAAATATCCTGGCCGAATGCCTGTTCCTGAAAAAAGTACAGGCTCGCTATTGCTAGCCAGGAAAAGCTCAACCCCTAAATGACACGAACAGTCTTAATATTGACAACGAAATGGGGTGAAATGTCTTAACATCGCCAAACTAATGGGCCGAACGTCATCAAATATGAAAACTATTGGGGTTAACCATGAGGAAGAAAGGGGACCAGAAAAACGACCCATCTCCCCTTAATTCGGAGATTGGCAATGACCGGCTTCGCCGGAGAAATTTGTCTATCAAATAATGTACAAATTTAGCTTGTTCTCAAAACAAAAAATATATATGTTGGCTCGCTACCGCTCACCAGGAAAATATTGAAACCTGGATGGGGGTAAACGTCTTAAAACAGTAGGCTGAATGGGACCGAACGGATACAAGGCAAAGAGAGAGAAAGAGAAAACAAAAAAAGCGAGGAGAGAGGGAGAGAAAGAGAAAACAAAATAAGCGAGGTGGGCTCAATGTTTACGTTACGGCTTAATTGAGCCCACCTCGCCTTTTTTGTTTTCTCTTTCTCTCCCTCTCACCTCGTTTTTTTTTTATGTTTTCTCTTTCTCTCCCTCTCTCTTTGCCTTGTATCCGTTCGGCCCCGATCAGCCTACTGTTTTAAGATGTTTACCCCCATCCAGGTTTCAATATTTTCCTGGTGAGCGGTAGCGACCCAACATATATATATTTTGTTTTGAGATCAAGCTAAATTTTTACATTTTTCGATAGAAACATTTCTCCGGCGAAGCCGGATTTCTCCATATAATGCTGGTTCGCTATCGCTTGCCAGGAAGATATCGATACTTGGATGGGGATAAACGTCTTAAAACAGTTGGCTGAATGGGGCTGAATGGATACAAGCCAGAGAAAGAGAGAAAAGGAGAGAAAGAGAAAAAAAACAGGTGAACCCCCCACGAGAGGTGCATAGAAAAAAGGGTTGACAGGTTCACTATAGGCCTAATAATTTTGTTTTACCCACCTCGCCGAAGGTGCTCTTTGGCCTCGGCGAGGTGTGTCTTGAGCATTCTGTGACGTCGCGAGGCCCTTCGCATGCCTCGTGCGGAGCATAGCCCTGGCGGGTATACTCTTGGCGAGTACTCGTGCGCACGTCTACGACTAAACGACGAGGAAATCGCCGATGCCTCTTGTGCATCGTCGATGTTCTCAAAATATCTGAGAGCAACGGTGAGCCGCCGTGCAGCGTTGCAAAGTTTGTTTTCATGCGAAACCCTCCGCGATGTCTCGCCGATGTCGCCGATGATCTCCGAGGGCCTCGCAGATCCCTCTGCGATGTTTGACGATGCTTGCGAGGGCTACGAACCCTCGTGAGTCCTCGTCCAAAATTTAGAACAATCCAAACATTTGCGATGACCCGCGAGGGCATTTGCGAGGCCTTGCGGGTCAAACGATTATCATGCGAGGATTTAAGATTTTGTTGCGACATCTCACGAATTTGCCAATTTATTGGTATCGGCGACGTAATTCGTGAGAAGTCGCATCAGTGGGAAAGGGGCAAAAGAAACATGATTGATCTCGAGTGGTTGACGTAAATGAGGTCGTCGGAACCACTGCCAGGTTATGCCCTTGCGTACCACTGTCCTTGCCCAAGTCCGGCGGGGCCAAGCCCGACACCCGAAATGACCCATTTTTTTTTTTTTTTTTTCTATATTCCAACAACTCCCTCCGGGCATAGGCTGATAGCCTTTACACTCTACCGCTGAACACGGTGAGGCCCGTGAGGTCTTGTTCCAGTCTAGGGAGTGAGACATGCGAAGCACCCATTCACGGCTCTAACCCAACTCCATCTCTGAAGCTGCCTCGCCCCTGCGCTTCACAGTCTCACTCCCCAGGCTCGGACCCTCACTCTCAGAACGCCACCTATTGAGCAATTAACTCACTAGGCATTGCCCCCCTGTAGCATATTTTGAATATGGGAATATTTATATAGTGCTATTTAATCAGGGAACAATGAGGGTATTTAATTTGGCATTTCGGTGTGCTGTGGTAATGCACTGAAACTAGGTACAGCACAAATTCCATCCCAATAATATCTTGTCATTGACATATTGGGATTCGAACCCGGGTCCATTGGATTACCAGTCCAGTGGCAAGACCACTCTGCCACACCTCCCCTAACTGGGCTTGTCCGGCGGAACTACACTCTGATGCAACTCGCCCACGACAGGCCCCGGGAGTGAGATAGTTTGTGATATGAATAGTTTTTTGGAGGTGGTGGGGTAGAGGTATACGGCTGGCTAGTTTTGGCAGGAGTAGAACCTTGACCTGACTTATGTTTAGCTTGACCCTTGAACCACTTTCCTGAACTTTCCCCTTGCTTACCTCTGGCGTGAGTGCTTCCCTGTGCCGGAGGAGATCTTGTGCCCTGAAAGAACTTAGACCCACTAGGTTGAGTCTTCTGGCTAACTTTAGGCTTGGTATTTGGTTTGGCAAAATATCAAATAGCTGAGGAAGCATCCAGCCTAGAGGCATCTACCAAATTGAACACTGTTTGCCAAGTATTAGGGCAAACTAGGGTGGGTGTCAGAACTGGTGACAAAATTACCCGGCGACCAATGTCTTACGGCAATTTCTTCACCAGATAGACTCTGAGGTCTTGACGTGCCCGAACTGCCTCTAATAAGGCTGTCCTCACGTTACCCAATGTCTGAATAGAATTTTGAAGCATTAAGCGCCTAGATAATTCAATAGCCTTCCTAGCATCAGAGTCATTAATAGGCTGTATAGTTCTAATGAGAGACTGGGCGATTTTTCAGCTTAGCAGAAATGTGAGAAGAGGCGTAATGCCTTTTGACGCAATTTGAAATCTTTATCTAGATGCGCCGGGGGTGAAAATGGATGGAAGGGACCATAGAGACAATTTAGGTGCTGACAAAAAATTCAAAATAGCTGGTGGTAGTCCCCCGGCTTTAGTAACTGGCAAAAAAACCAATAATGCGTTTCCTGCGGAATTTGATGTGATGATTTAGAAGTAATAGTAGCTGCAAACTGCTGAACTTCTGTCTCCCAGTCTACCCACGGACCTGTGCCCACCTGCCCCACCTGCAAGACTGGATTGCCAGACTGGTCGTTAACTGGAATTGTATCCAATTCCGGCGTCAGTAAAGCAAGAGCTTTGACGTCATTTAAGCCGTCCACTTTCGACCAGTCTGCATAAAGTCGTGCAGAAGAGGCGGGTGGGAGAGCTGGAGTGGAGGTATAGACAAAATAGTCATATGCATAAACATTTGGGATGGATTTGATGGACACGTCTAAAACATTACCCTCAACATCCTTAGCCCTTAGTTTCCTGTTTTATTCATTTGGATAGTCCACTCACCAAGTACCGGAAGTTCACCCGAGATTGTCTGTTGCGCCATTGCGGTATTTGGAGCTGTGACGTTAACTCATGACAAATCGGGACCGTAAAGAAGTGGCACAGGGCGTTCTTGATTTTTTTTTTTCCAATGGTGGAGGAACAACATCTGTAATAACTCTTACGTTAGTTGTAGTTACTTCAGATGAAACAGGAATAGCATTAGTGCATGTAATGGGGAGTTGTACGTTAGTGGGAGCCGTAACCCTGGCTGATTTCAAAGGTCTCACAACAGACATTGTCGGAGGAGTTTCCTGTACTGTTAACCTGACAAGCGCGATATAGACCTAGGTGCTAGGGTAGTTATTTGTGCATTTCTAGCCCTGGATTCTGACAGAATTAGTTATATTTACAATATAAACCATTATTTGTTTTCGGTATGCTTTTATTTTACATATATGATGTATATATGAACCTTCAGGAGTGCTAAAATAAGTGGGAAAAGCATTTGGGTGGTGAAAAACGAAGATATTGGCCACCCGGTCATAATCTCAGGCGAGAGAGAGAGACAGGCAGCCCTCCCCTCTCGCTGTCTGGGAGTCAACTGAGACGAGCGGGGCGGTGTGTGCCGGTGTCTAGGTGTTGCATAACGATCTTTTATGCAACCCACTTGTGCTACATTATCGCGGGAGAGAAAAATAACCGATAAATGATGATAATAAGAGGAAAAATAGGTGATAATTGAGGAGGGGAGGGAGGGGGGAATAAGGTGGGGAAGGAGGGGAGGGGGGTGGGTGAGATTTACATGGATGAGTACTGGAGGGGAATTATCTCACCTAGAGACAAATTCCTTTGTTTTGATAGGCCCTTTTTTTTTATGGAAGGCTTTTTTTATGGTCCTGCTTCCGTGAGGCCTATCGCGTTCCCTATAGGAAGCCTTCCGTGAGGCCTATCGCGCTTGCCGGGTTAAGGGAACTTCCGGTGACGGTGTCGGGCTCTGAACATTTTGTAAAAGTTCATGTAAAATTTTCTTTAAAACCCTTTTTGTTACGTACTCTTTATGGGACCCTTTTGACGTTACTGAAGTTACTTCTGACACACTAGCTAAGCGTTCGGGTTGAGCAGAAGATAAAGGTTCTACATCTTGCCTTTCGTCTACTTCCATGTCGTCCGGGCATTGCTGTGACTCTGCCATTAGTCGTTGCTCGAAACCTTCCCACGACAAATCCGGTACTGATGAAGGCAACGGGTCGTGGGACGTAACGTTCACATTAACCCAGTGAGACCCAGCGTCGCACGTGATGCGTCGGCAGTGTTTGATCACCAACTCCCAGAGACGCATCACGTGCGTCCGACATATTAAAATCAGTTACGTGGCTCGTAAGGTAGGAAATGGCGGGAGAATAGGAGGGGGAGTTACCGTAGTGTGTGTAGGAGCCGGGCCGGTAGGTGTGAGCGGGCCAAGACAGCCGCGAGGCTGGTGGTGGTGGGCTTAGTGGGGATACTTTACACCCTTAGTTCACCGCCACTTTGAACCTTCATTACTCCGGTCGTATGGGAGCTAGAGGCTTGAGATTTATGTGAGACACTCCTTAGGATGTATGCCGTACAATGCCATACTCAGTTTTCACCCAAGTGCTCCCGGGCGGGTGGCCATGGGGGGGAGACGACCTTCCGCCCCCCCCCCCCCCCCCGCCCCCCAAATGACCGAGGTGATTTTTTTTTTATTTTTGTCTTCATTTCTCACCATTCTCTTCCATTTTGGCTCAACAATTTTTTTTGAGGCTCCCCCCCCCCCCCCCCCCCCCCCCCAACCCCCCTCCCAAAAAAAATATCCGAGGTGATTTTTTTTTTTTTTTTTTTTCATTTCTCATCCTTGTCTTCCATTTAACAAACAAAAAAAAGAAGTGAAAATGGCTTGGGACTTGGGTGAACAAAATATTATAACTAGCCAGGGCTCAACGGGTTAACACTGAGCCTCACCTCTGGTGGGTAGTGCACTGGCTCAGGACGTCGCCATACACTGCGATTGTCTACTTCTACCCTAGACGTATTGCACACATTGTCATTATCACGTCGTTCCGCCGGGTAGCCCCTATACTGTTCCGCCAATAGTCTGGACGAAACCCTACTCCTATCGTGACTAGTCAGATTGTCAACCCGAGGTATAGCAAAGTCCTGTCTAAGCGATTGGGATATAGAGTTTACCATGTTAACCCTCTCACATCCGGACGCGATTTTTGAGCCTAATAGGGATACTTTAAATCCTTTGTTACCGTCAGGGGTATCTATAAACCTTTAGTTTGTTTACTTCAACCTCTGCAGTTGTCTTTGAGTTAGCTGTGGGCAGAAAACTAATATTGGAGAGGTAATTATAACAGTGAGAGTAATCTTTTTCTTATTGCTAATCTGGCAACCTCTGCGTCCTATGGTCGTGAGAGGGTTAATATCACTTGAACCACCCCCAGGAGTCGCCTCAACGTCCTCCGTTCCCACCTCTGAACTGCCAGATTGGACGTTAGACATGGTAGAGGTAGGAGCGGAGGATGGAGGACGAGACCCCGGCGATTGCCGGCGTTCCGAGCACGTAGACTCCGTACGGGATTTTAGTTTAAGTCCTTGTTTCCCTGACTTTGGCATACTAACTGGTGCCTGGTCAGGTGATGTCTTCCTCTTCTTGGTCTGGGACCGCAAAGTTGGCGAAGATTTGGATGTTGATTGCTTTAAGGGCGATCGAGACCTGGATCTTGGCCTATCTTCTCGTGGAGATATAGACCGCGCCCTCTTGCACCGGCCAGGGTGGGGTTTGCCTTACTAGGTGATGAATCACTACTATCACTACTACTCACAATTTCCTTTGACAGTACTTTAGGTTTTACTTTAGTAGCTTTTATGCTGGACCGGGATGCAGGGGGCTTAGCAATTTGCGTTTTGATTATTAAATGTTCCCACAGAGCCGCATCGTCGCATTGAAGTGCTTCGTGTGCAATGTCCTTCGTATAATTATTAAAGGTCGCCTTTATTTCAAATAAGGCTACGAGACATGCGGGATCACGTTGGTTAAATAACCCACTCCTAAGTTCAGAACATACCCCACATTTCTTGGACAACCAAATACCTCTAGACCGGTCGAAGCACTTTACACATTTTATGCAAAGTTTATGATTGAAAACCGGTATGAGCAAACAAGTCGGAGTAGAACCCAGTGTAACTAAAGGCATAGTTGCGACCCCCCCCCCACCCACCGGGATCGGCTCCCCCTACCTGTGTCCGTGCTGAGGCCGCTGTGTAGGAATCTGGAAAAGAAATTTCCAAGAATCGATGCTCATTAGGATAAACCGAGATATTCACAAGTTATACCTCAGATACGTCAAAAAACGTGATGTAACTCAACTTAGTTACTCTAATTTTCCGCCGCATCCTTCTATTGAAAAGGACCTCTGACGACCTTTTCTACGAAGGTAATATAACTGCTTATCTATGATACTTTGTATCACTGGCCTATGTTATAAATATTCCTGTTGAATATAAGCTGTCAACTATCGGATCGTCTTTTCGATGACTAGAGTGATGGTAATTATAATATTCACTGGACCTTTCCGCCCTGATGACGGATTAGAGGCCGTTTTCCGCCGTGTGAGGACATCCATAGTTGAGTCGTTCCGGCTGAGCCGAAATATTTCCCTTTTGAAAGCCTTCGTCTTCCGCCGGGAAATCTAGTGGTACACTGACCATGCCGGGTAAAATATTGCGAGCCACCAGAATCAATTACGGACAATTAACCGCCGGAGGGAAACGCCACACCCATTGCGTGTTCTCACTTGCCAGACCATGAAAGCAGCTCACAATACACCACATAATATGACAGGACGTCTCCTGACTCCTTCCCATCATGTATAATATCACCACATGATAAAGAAAGACACATCTTAAGGCTACTTATATTATATTATAATAATAATACCCCTAGCCACAGAATAATACCCCTAACACGAGGCTAGCCACGAGGCTTAGGGCACGCAGTACGACGACACATGATACCATACCTCTAGCGTTGAACAGCAACCAGTCATCATGCGTAGCACCGAGCTAAAGGGGAAAGCAGGCAGAATCGGACTCTAGAAAGTTCCCCACCACGTGGGGCAACTCTTAGACTAGAGCTCCTGCAACTAGAAAAACACCAGCTACTCCATCTTATAGATTGCCAAAGTAGCCGAGCCCCGCAGTATATACAGCCTCCTAAATAGCTAAAGGCAAAGCTGAAAAACAAAAATAAACAAAAAGGCGAGCAAGCCCGAAGGGGACCGCATGGACGCCTAACACTAGTACCCTATTTTAACACACTCCTGTGGACGTGCCAATGGGGACGCCCATCCTAGCTAGTCTAAACCTATTCTAGAACATCTCCGATAAATACAAATGAGGAATAGACTCACTAAGAGACGAAAGAATGCAGAATGAATCACGGACGGAAGATACGTCTACACAGCACGGCCACAGGGAGAAGGGAGTATGGTGCTGGGCAAGATCAGCGTCTCGGATAAGAATCCACACCGGAAGACATCCACAAGTTTGGGAAGCTTAATTATAGCATATGTTAATTTGTCTTTTTTATTTTCTACAAAGTTTTTTCGTAGTGAGTACCCAATCATAATGACGATTCCATAAGAGAATTGGCGTACACTTATGAAGTTGGCTTCTCTTCCCCCCTGTGGCGGCTGTTTCAAACGGGCTAACGCTAGGGCTTGAAAGAGAGCTATTATATAATAGGCATATCGTCAATGATAAAGGGGCCACTACTGTGGCCCCTACTGTGGGCCACTGTGGGCCTGTGGGCCACTGTGGGCCACTACTGTGACACCAGACACCATAGGAGTTGAATGGATGTATTTTTAGACTGATCAGTTGTTTATTGGAGATACACATACACACACACGCCCAGCCCCACACACACATCCTCAATCATATACACATACACACACACACACCTAGCCCCACACACACACATACTCAATCATATACACATACACACATACACACGCCTAGCCCCAAACACACATCCTCAATCAAATACACATACACACACACGTCTAGCCCCACACACACACACACACATCCCCAATCATATACACATACACGCCTAGCCCCACACACACACACACACATCCCCAATCATATACACATACACACACACGCCTAGCCCCACACACACACACCCAATCATATACACATACACACATACGCCTAGCCCCACACACACACATCCCCAATCATATACACATACACACACACGCCTAGCCCCACACACACACATCCTCAATCATATACACATACACACACAAACACCCATACAAACTAACACCACAATACAAACTTTGAATATTTTATGTACAGCCGGCCTAATAAGTGATCTCTTGGTACCAATTATGTTTTGATCAATAATTGGTATCAACAATATTTACACATGGTTTCTTCCTTTTGAGTGAGATATACAACTTTGTTCCTACACTTACCCACCGTATTCAACATCTAACAAACATTAATAGAGCACAGAGCGAGCCAAACGTAATGACAGGTGAGACATGCCTTATTAGCGCCACTGTACAACATAGAATTAACTGGTATTTAACAAAACTTATAAACAACGCAGAATAATAGTTTTGAGGGAAGTCAAAACAACAAAATGGGCATAACTAATAAAGCTACATATTAAAACAAACTCTCTAAAGTGGCCTAGGGTTTATAAATGGTTAGGGTAATCCCCTAAGCACCGGCTGATTTATAATAAATGTACACTCCAGGCCCAGCAGGTTGTCAATTTTGTTTTTTCCTGAAAACACATGGGATGGGTTAGTTATGAGGGAAACACCACAACAACAACAAACGCTCACCTACTATGGGTTTCAGAGGCCGTGTTACATCATTTTTCGGAATAACTTACTAACAAACAGTTGGATCACTATGATATTTTGCCGGAGCTTGTTTCACACCATCCCTTAATTTTCGTCAATATTGTGCATTACCAAAAGTTGAGAATTAAGCCACTTGCACCTGTGTCATGAGGTTAAAGTCACACCTGCATGACTAAGAAACGGACAAGGCTACCGTGGCGTACCTATGGAAACCTTCAAACCATTATTGCTCCTCCATCAAACATGGTAGTTATCACCCACCACCCAACCCTACTATCGCCTTTACATTCAAGTTATCTGTCAATATCAAATAAATATATATAAAAATACATACGTTTTGATAGCACGACGGAGGGATATGAGAATTTCTAAGATGCATACTTCTATTATCAGACAAACTGGTTTTTAGGAGATAAATAAGATTGCCTTCTTCAATCTGGCTAGGAGGAGATTGGTCGCATAGTTGTTTAGTGAATACATTGCACATTTGCTTTTCCCAGGATTTAATATCAGTGATATTCGATTTATTATCTCTACTTTTTTTGTTATCAAAAATCCCTCCAAAAGTGATTTTTATTCTTTAACGAATAATACTCTACAATAGACGTGCATATTTCTTCTGGTGTGTTCTTTTTACAAGCCTTTAACCCTGTCTGTACCAGCGAAGTCTTATTTATTATACTCTAGCTATATTAAGACGATTAATGTAGTTTAGGAAGGCTCTGTGGTAGTAAAAAGGGTTAAGTGAGATAGTACGAAGACTGTTAAATATTGGATTCCCTTTTAAAACTGAATAAAATCGTCTAATAGTAGCCACAATAAAGTTTAAAGGACGTCGCCGGTAAAAAAGGGGTTAAAGCATCCTCAAAAACATTCCTCGACTCCACCATATCTACTTCTTGGTCAGCATTTTTCTGCCTACCAGTCGTTACCCATTTCAGAAAATCATGTCTAACACTAACATTAACTCATTCAATACCAGGGACGTCCTTTTTATCTTAAACCTTCTTGCCCGGGCTCGCCATCCTAAGGACATTATTGAGATCCTGGAGATCTGGCCGAAAAACGTTGTAATAGGCTAGCCCAATCTAGTTATTTTAACTGCTAGAGAATTCACATGCATCTCAAAACGTAGCCGTGTTTCGTATCTGTAGACTGGCATTAAGTAGAGCTCTCTAGGTCAACTGGTTCACTTGTGATTACGATTTCTATGGAGCACATTTTTCTGCAATTTTAGCAATATCTCACAATAATAACAACTTATCTTGTTCTCCAAAACAATAACAATAAAAGTCGACTTCTCCTTCTTGACTTCGGAGGTGCGTGTCTCTCCGACAGGCTTTGTTTGCATACGGTTCGACGTACGGCTTTCAAACCAAACTTAATAGGCTTTCAAGCTTACAGAATTTATCCCTCTCACGTTCTTGACGCAATTTTGAGCCTAATAGGGATACATTAAATCCTTTGTTACCATCAGGGGTATTTAGAAACCTTTAGTTTAGTTACTTCAACCTCTGCAGTTGTCTTTGAGTTAGCTGTGGGCAGAAAAGTAATTTTGGAGAGGAAATGATAGGAGTGAGAGAACTCTCTTTATTATTGCTAATCTGGCAACCTCTGCGTCATAAAAACGTGAAAAGGTTTAAATGACACCCGGGCTCCTGCCCATCTGCCGCGGTGTAATTTTAAAATGACAACTGGGGAAGAGGGGTTAATCTGGCAACTATTAGACGATTTTATTCAGCTTAGGAAGGACCTCCAGCATTAATAAGGCTTCAAACTATCTATACCAACCAATTTCACTAACGCAGATCCGTCCTAAGCTGTATAATATCGAGTAAATATAACTAGAACAAAATATAACACCTCGCTGGTACTCAAAGGGTTAAATATTCTTACCATATAGTCATCGATATGCTGGAGAAGCATTTGAAATATAATTAGCGTCATATATAATTATATAATTGATCCATTTTCCTAGGTTGGGTTTGAATTTTGGCAGCCAGTAGTGGAACACTGGTTTAAGGGGGCTCACCGTTTTTTGTTTTTTATCTTTCTCCCCTTTTCTCTCTTTCCCTGGCTCGTATCCATTCGGCCCCATTTATCCAACTGTTTTAAGACGTTTATCCCTATCCAGGTGTCAATTTATTCCTGGAGAGCGATAGCTAGCCAGCATTGTATGGAGAAACCCGGCTTTGCCGGAGGCATTTTGTTATCGAAAAATTAAAAATTTAGCTTGCTGTCAAAACAAAAATATATATATGCTGGCTCGCTACCGCTCGTCAGGAAAATATTGACACCTGGAGGGGGGTAAATATCTTAAAACAGTAGGCTGAATGGGGCCGAATGGATACAAGCCAAAGAGAGAGAGAGAGAGAAAGATAAAAAAGCTAGGTGGGCTCCCTTAACTGGTAGGTCCGTCTCTCAAATGTAACTATTCATGGTGCCGTTGTAAAGACTTATCCCTTCACATTTGATAACTGGAATTACACAAGAGTTAATAGTTACAAAATTGTCGGGAAAGGGGAAAGGCGTTTCAATTTTTTTTCAACAGTGGTCAACTTATGGAATAAATTGCCAAAAAGTGTGCTAGAGTGCCATACAGTCCAAACATTCAAATATCGCATTGACAAATATCTTGCCATGAACTTGCGTATAACTGCGTCTGTGAATGAGTAATGTGACCGTTTTAGTATAGTACATAGTACTATATTATAGTTTTCCGATCACAGTTTTTCTGGAGATGAATCCCTGCATTTTTTTTGTTTTTTGTTTCTTCTATATTCCAACTACTTCCTCTCGGGCATAGGCTGATAGCCTTTTACACTCTACCGCTGAACACGGTGAGGCCCGTGAGGTCTTGTTCCAGTCAAGGGAATGAGACATGCGAAGCTTCACGGCTTGAAGCAATCCCATCTCTGAAGCCGCCTCGCCTCTGCGCTTCACAGTCTCACTCCCCACACTCGGACCCTCACTCTCAGAACGCCACCTATTGAGCAATTAACTCACTAGGCATTGCCTCCCTGTAGCATATTTTTGAATATGGGAATATTCATACAATGCTATTTAATCAGGGAACAATGAGGGTATTTTTTTGTCATTTCGGTGTGCTGTGGTAATGCACTGATACTAGGTACAGCACAAATTCCATCCCAATAATATCTTCCCATTGACATATTGGGATTCGAACCTGGGTCCATTGGATTACCAGTCCAGTGGCAAGATCACTCCGCCACACCTCCCCTTTAACACTCAAGCCGCGGCTCTCGACTTAAGTCGGGTGAGAGAACCATGGCCTAACCCGCGGGTCCCGACTTAAGTCGCAAGGTATTTTGAGCACATTATCGGCTCTGAGAGAGAGTCCATGCGGTGGGAGGACCGCAGGTGGGCTCTGACCGCTTGGCCCGAGCCTAGTGAGGTTACTGGCATGTATAACACATCCCTACACATCCCTCGCCTCGCTAGACAGGGTAAAATCTCGGGGAAATTACCGTATTTTAGGGTTTTTGTACTCTTGTTGCAACATCGTTGCAAGCGAACCCGTTGTCGTACAAAGATGATTCAGGTGTCATTGGAAAGCTCTATTATCGCCCTTTCAAGGATACATAATTGTATTACGCTCTGGCTCTTGTTTATGCATGAAAAAGAGCATGGAATGATGCTCGTTTAGGGTAAATCTGCCCGCCTGGCAGGTAGTAAAAGTTACAAATGTCCCCGTCCGTAAAGGGTTAATGGCTGTAGCATAGTAAGAACCAGTAGGTCTGTTGTTGCTTGCCTTTCTTTGTATTCCTTTGTATAATACCTTCACCTGACACCTGACCTATACATTAATAAACGCAACATTTACCCTTAGCTTGTTGATACTGAATAGTATGAAATTTGTTTCTGATACTATTATATATACACAGAATATACAGTATATATATATATATATATATATATATATATATATATATAAGTTATGTATATATAGTTAAGGTACGGTTCTTCAATGGTTTCCCTCATCTTGAAGTTCATTATACTAAATGCCCTCCTTGCGTTCCTTCCATCTGGCTCCCCTCCGCTATTGTCCCTGCCCTTGTAATTCATTCCACGTATAATTTACCTTCTTCACATTCTCCTTTCCTGCCTCGGTGCTAAGGGCTCAAGGCGGTCTCACACGAGCGATTTTTCCGGCGATTTTCTATGAGCAAGTTTGTTCTCGTACTATTATGAGGCTTTTTCGCATTTGCATGGGAAACTAGACTGAAGGTAGATAATGTTAGGTGATATATTTCTGATATAACTATAATTTTGAAGATGTCAGACTACAATTGCTCTTAAATATTGACAGAATAATCGCTCGTGTGACGCCGGCTTCAGTCATTGCAGTCATTAATTACACTCACTTAGGTAATTATCGGTACACCAAAGTATCTTTAATTACGTTGTTGTCATTTTTAGTTTAGTTTGTAATTAATATAAGGTACGGGACATGTAAAATACATATGGTTGACGGGGAGTCATACGAGAGGTTTTATTAAGGGGGGTGACCTGCTTTTTCTCTCTCTGGGTTGTATCCATTCGGCTCCATTCAGCCTACTGTTTCAAGACGTTTTTCCCCATCCAGGTGTCTATTTATACCTGACGAGCGATAGCGAGCCTTCATATTTTGTATAATGAGTTAAGACAGCTGGCTAAATTTGTACAATTTTCGATAGAAAAATTTCTCCAGCAAAGCCGGATCTCTCCATAAAATACTGGCTCGCTTTCACTCGCCAGGAAAACATCGACACCTGGGTGGGGATAAATGGCTTAAAACTGTAAGCTGAATGGGGCCAAATGGATACAACCAAGAAAGAGAACAAAATAGGTCACCCCCCTTAACGGTCAAGGATCAATATATTACCGGTAACAATTATGTGATCTGTTGTACTGATATCGGAAACTAAGCTAAATATAGATGAACTCGGGTGGCAGAATACTCGAAATAGTTTATTCCATATGCTGCCAGACCAATGATAATTATAAAATATTGTGATCCGGACTTTGGTCTAGATCGTGTTTATCTCTTGTTTGGCCGGACTACAATTGAAATGTCATCATACTAATAGAGTTAAATTACGAAAGGCATATTATAACAATATATGACTTGATCTTAAATTAAACAAATCGTCAAATTATAATGTCGATGTAAATTAGTTTACAACTACATAACAAATAGTAAATGGAGCAGGTGTGACTGCCCTTGAAGATAATGTAGTGCATTCAAACATATAACACTGAAACCACTTCAAATCGATATCGTCGCTATATTTTTTTGGTGGCTAAATTTAAGTGATTTATCTCGGCATATAAAATTATCTCAAGCACTCGCAGGGTTAAACCTATCCTAAGTAACGATTTTACTTTCAAATAGTTTACCATATTTGAATAAAATAATCTAATGGTTGCCAATTAAAAGCAAAATATATATATATATATATATATATAGAGAGAGAGAGAGAGATAAACAAGGAATAATCCTAAGTAAATCTTAACCATTCTGCTTATACTGTAAATCTGTTCTCTCCTATGGGCTCCTCCAACAATAAACTTATCTCTGTCACCTGTCCTATCTCTCTGGTACAGCCACCCAATCCTCCCAGCCGGCGGCACTGGGATGCTCTTCGGCAGTACTTCTTTGATTTCCCATGGAATGACTTCTGCTTCCATGGCCGGGGACCTCTAGAGATACGCATTACCGAGGTAATTCTCTCGGGCATGGAAGCATACATTCGATTTTCTTTCTCTCAGTATAATGCAAAAAACTCTTGGTTTACTCAAGCTAGTTCTACTGCTTTCCGCAATATGGAGGAAGCATTCAAATGGTACCGTCACCTTCAAACTCAAGAATCTCATTCTTCCTATGTTTCTGCCCAGAATCAAGCCAAATCTGTTCTTCGACTCGCCAAACATTCTTTCATCAATAACAAATGCACTGAACTATCCAACTCTAGCTCTTCCCAAGCCTTCTGGCATCTAGCCAAAAACCTCTCCAACAATTTTTCTTCTTCGTCTTTCCTTCCTTTTTTCCACTCTGTCGGTACTACCATCACTTCTTCCTCTGACAAACCTAAACTCTTCGCTAACACTTTCGCTAAAAGCTACACTTTGGATGATTCTCCTGGACCACTTTCGCATTCGCTCACCCTTTTCTCTGTCTCGTATAGTAGGTGAATTTTACAAGGGAAGGAGGATTCCTAGCCACCTGTCCCCAGAAGGAAAAGTAGGGCAGAAAAAGGGACAGACAGAAACGGCTAAGGTTGGGTAGAGGATGCCAAACCTCTCTCTGGATAGGACCAGTCCTCACCCAATATTATAATTAAGTCTCTGACATACCAAAGAACGAATATCATAGATTATTTTATTTTTGCAGTACTGAACTAAACAATATATCAGATTATTATAAACTATATGAAGACTTTCTAAGACTACTATGGTTTGTTATAACACTAATAACATCAGGGAAAATAGAAACTGACATACTACTCTTCACATTATATAATGAACATTGGAAAATGATGGTGTGCAGTAATGTATGTGTTGCAAACATGCTTTGTTGCCAGTGTGGATGGCTTGTATCCATTCGGCCTCATTCAGCCTACTGTTTTAAGACGCGAGCGGTAGCGAGCCAATGGAGGTCTAGCGAGAAACCTAAGAAACATAATCTTGAAGGGGGGGGGGGGGGGTTCTAAGCTTGATGGAGGTCTAGCGAGAAACCTAAGAAATACAGGAATACATTATTACATTGCATGAACCAATTATAACGATTTTAAAAACTTTCGCCCCATTTCGTTGTCAATTTTAAGACCTTTCATGCCAATTAGGTGTCGATTATTTCCTGGCGAGTGATAGCGAGCCTGAAGCTTGATGGAGGTCTAGCGAGTAATGTAAAACTTGCAAGATACGACACGCAAAGGAACTAGGTAGCGCCATGCCAATGTATTGAAACGTTTAATCAAAGTCTCCACTTTTTAATCAACTGCTGCCATAGGTAGACTATTGGTGAGCGAACTATCCATTCGCTCCATCCATCCAGGTGTCGACTTGGCGAGCGATAGCGAGCGGGCATTGTATGGAGAAATCCGGCTGCGTCGGAGAAATTTTTCTATCGAAAAGTCAAATTTATTGCTGTCAAAAATAAATAGCTCGCTACTGCTCGCCAGGAAAATATTGACATAAACGTCTTAGCAGTAGACTGAATAGGGCCAAATGGATACAATCCAAACAGAGAGGGGATCCTTAATCAATGGGGGCTTATGCTATGGTCAAATTGACCACTTGCGAGTTTCAGGCTATAAGGAAGGTTGAGCCGTGAACATCGATATTAAAGAGAAATCCAATAAGAATGTGGGTTTCTGATGGATAAAAAGTATGATCAATTTGGTTTTATGTATTTAGATATGTATTATGACCGTATTTTAGCTGGTATTTCTGCTTAATATTGATGGCCACGGCTCCAACTTCCTTATAGACCAAAACTCGCAAGTGGTCAATTGGTCCATCCCAAGTAGATACAAACATGATTGCTTGGCTTTCCTCAATCATGAGTCCCATGGTGTTCCCTGAGGTCTCCTTCACTCAGGGTTTGTCAATCACCCAAGCCACCGATTGACCAGGGTCAACTTTTTCACTCTAATGTTTTATGATGTATCTTGTCCTTTTTACTTCTATACTAATCTTTCCATATACAGTATGTCCTAGATATTACGATTACTTATAAGTCTTTCATGTTGAATAAACACTACATTACCATTATGCACTCTTTATTAGACATGAATGACTTAAAACGTGAATCAGAATATCTAAGGAACAAATGGAAATATATGTATATAAGTAAAAGGGAAAAGATCCATCATAAAACAATCAAGCGAAAATAGAGAAACTATAAGTGTCGTGAAATAATACCTTGACTAAAGGTGGCCTGCGAACAAGGCGATTGTGGTGCTGGAGTTATGGGGGAATAAAGGGGATTTTCCTCAAGTGAAGGCACATAAAGCAGCGAGGGAGGTGGAAGGCTCAGGTGAGAGCAGGAGGTAACATAAAAGGGGTCCTAGTGAGGTATAACCCTCCCCCCCCCCCCCCCGCCCAGCCCACACACACCTTGTTTTGTACTATTAGTTTGGCGATTTTAAGCCATTTTGCCCCATTCTATTGCCGAAGGTAAGACCTTTTGCTTAATTTAGGATTCAAGTTTTTCCAGGCGCGCGATAACGAACTTGTAACTGTGAAAGCCCTAACATCTGTGACTGCAAATTCTGACATAACAGACACTACCATATCCTGTCAGTCCAGATCTCTATGGGACGGTCAGAAGAAGGAGCATAAACCTCGAAAGGTAACAAAGACCAAACCGCAAACTACAACGATGTCTGTGTCTTCAAAGAAGACTAGTATTATCCTCCCGACTGTTATGCTGCCAACAGTAAAGGAACCAAGAGGAACAGTCAAGATGCGTACGCTGCTGGATCAATGCTTACAGCGCACTTTCGTTCTAAATTCCGCTCTAAGAGTCTATCCAATAAGAATAATTGGGTGTTTAAGAACTAGAGTTGCGAGGGTTTACCGGAGCATGTGAGAGTAAAAAAAATATCCAGTAGTGTCCTTCAAGTACAAGCTCCGTGGTAGAAACTATCCTCTACAAGCAGTTGTGGTAGAAACTCTACCGGATCATAAAGGATCAGAATGCCTAGAAGCCGACATGAAGGTGTTGCGAAGCAAAAGCTACAAATTAGCTGATCCACAGACATCTCAACTGGATTTGTTAGTTGGGGCCGATCATTATTATGACTTGGTGCGGCCAGGGTACAAGAAAGAGGGTGAAATAATTATCTTGCCCACTAAATTTGGTTATGCACGAAGTGGCTCCTGCCAAAACGACAAGTCTAGTGCCCAAGTTGAAGTAGTTACACTATTGAATGTCGCGGTCACCCTGATGGATCAATACACATCCTCGGGATCATATAATCCATGTCATAATGAATTAAAATGTTTGTGGGAACTGGATCATCTAGGAATTTCTATGAGAGAAGATTCAAAAGAAAGCAAGACTGCGTTGGACATCTATAAGGAGACATTAACATACTCTGCGTAAAAGCAGCATTATGAGGTCAGTCTGCTGTGAAACCAACATAAAGAGAAACTCCCTTCTAACTAGGATCTAGCAGCAGGTCGCCTAAAGGGTCTGCAGAGGCGAGTTCAACAAAATCCTGTATATTGTAGTTACTACGCAACATTATCATTATCAATTATCAACTTCATCATGGTTTCATTGAGGAGGTTCTTTTCGGTGTTACTGAAAACTGTCACCGGGTCACCTAGAACAGCGTAACGACGTCCGTTTGTATTGTGTACGACTGCTCCGCTCGTATTAGCAAAGGCAGGCCAAGTCTTAACGACTACCTTTACACTAGACCATCACTAGTGCCAGATCTAGCTAAAATATTGCTATGATTCAGAGTTCACACATATGCCTGGATTTTCGAGAAGGCCTTTCTCATGTTGAGACTTCATGAGGAAGATCGTGACTAAATCCAGTTTCTGTTGCCAAAGGATCCATTGGACTTATCTTCACCCTTACTTTACTACCGATTTAAGGTAGTGTTGTTCGGGGCGACTTGCTCACAGTTTCTTCTTAATGCCACGGTCTTGAAGTATCTTTCAGTTATTAATGAGGATCCCAAAGTTGTGCAGGCTATTAAGGAAAGATTGTACATTGGTAACTGCCAAGGAACAGGCAGTGATGAAGAGACTGTCATTAAGCGTTGCTGGGATGCCCAACAAATGATGTCTCAAGCACATTTATATCTCATAGAGTGGGCTACCAATAGTCCTCAACTACGTGACCTTCTACAAATGGATGGTGTTGCTGCCAAAAATTAAGAGTGAAGACATTAGGACTCTTGTGGTTACCTGATTCTGATCTGTTGACATTCAACAATGGTAATCTTCCAGAGATCAGTAAAGCTATACAGAGAGAGTGCTTAAGAGTGTTGGCACAACTGTTCGACCCACTCGGTGTACTACTGCCTGTAACAACAAGGTCCAGAATTTTTTTGCACCAATTTTGGAGACCAAAACTAGATTGGGACGATCCACTACCTGAAGACTGCGCAACCGAATGGTCTACAATTTCTAAGGATCTGGGCCTCTGCTGTGACTTTACTTATCCTAGGAGGACGGTATTTGCTGATGGTGGAATTTCATGTGTTTACCGATGCAAGCGGTGTCGCCTATGGCACTGCGATATATTTTGTGAGCCTGGAACATAGCATTTTAGTCATAGCTAAAGCAAAGGTCGCACCCAAAAGGTCCGTAACAATACCAAGACTGGAGCTAACTGCTGCTTTGCTAGCTGCCAGATTAATCTAATTTGTGGAGGAAGCCTATCATAACATTGTAATTTTCAACAGAATAGTATTATGGTGCGACAGTCAAGTTACATTGCATTGGTTGCACAGCATGAAGAAGCTTCCTGTGTATGTCGCGAACCGAGTTGACAAAATAAAATCCTTTCTTTCGATTGTAGAATTCCGGTACGTGTCTTCTAAAGAAAACCCTAGTGATTTGCTGTCTAGAGGTGTTTCGGAAAAACATCTGAAATCTTCTGCGTTTTAGTGGGAGGGTCCCACGTGGCTCCGAAACAAAGATGAGTGGCCCAAAGATATACTATCAGATGACCCAACATCACAAGTAACTAGCCAAGTCATTGGGACCAATGATGACCAGGACACACAGTTATGGAACTAGGAAAAATATGGCAGTTATGAGAAATTAATTTGGGTAGTTGCATGGACTATTCGATACAAAAGTAATTTGAAGGTGGAAAATAAAGGGACGTCTCCCACAGTGTGTGGGAGGACAGGTGACAGATATTAGTTTATGGTCAGAGGAGCCCAAAGGAGATACAAGATTTACAGTATAAGCAGAAGGGTTAGAGGTTAGAAATAAGTCAAGAATGTTGGGCCGATCTCCGAAGCGATCCAGGATATGGGTGGGTTGCTGAACTAACTGCTCTAGGTCGTTTAAGATAGAATAGATGTAGGATTGTTCACCAGGTTGGTCAGTGGCAACAGAGGAGAGCCATTGGTGGTGAGATAGTGATCGAATGGGTATGGACAATGTGTAAACTAGCATGGGAGAAGGGAAGTGAACCTGATAACTAGAAGACAGGCATAATAGTCCCCCTGTATAAGGGTAAAGGGGAAAGAGGAGGGTGTGGTAACCACTGGGGGATATGTCTGTTAAGCGTAGTAGGGAAGGTGTACAGTAGGTTAGTGATCGAGAGAGTGAGAGCAAGAACGGAGGAATGGGTAGTTGACAAGCAGGACGGGATTAGGAAGGGAAGAGGATGAGTAGATCGGATTTTTGCCCTGAAATGTGTTGTGGAGAAATATCTGGAGAAGCGACAAAAGTTGTATGCTGCCTTTATGGACTTGGAGAAGGCCAATGACAGAGTTGATAAAGAAGGTATGTGGAAAGTACTGAGAATATACAGAGTAGATGGCAAGTTGCTGAAAGCAGTGAAGAGCATGTATGAAGCAATGCGTCAGTGTGTGTGGAGAATGAAAAGAGACAGTTTTTTCATCTGTATGTGGGGTTAAAGCAAGGGTGTGTGATGTCCCATGGTTGTTCAATATATATATATATATATGGATGGAGTCATGAAAGAAATACAAGGAATAGCAGTGGGTGTTAGTGTAGCGCTGATAAGGGAAAGAAATAAGTGGAAGTTGTCTGTACTGCTGTTTGCCGATGATACAGTTCTGATGAACGATAGTGAATGGGAGTTGCAGGTCTGGTAAATATGTTTGGAACAGTGTGTGAAAAACGAAATATGAAGGTAAATGCAGGGAAGAGCAAGGTTATGGTCTTTAAAAGGGGTGCAGCCACAGAGTGTGAGGTGAGGCTGAATGGTCAGGCTATGGAGAATGTCAGCTCATTTAAGTATTTGGGCAGTGTGTTGAGTAAAGATGGGATGGATGAAGAAGTGAGGGAGAGGGTGTAGCAAGGGATGAGGGTTGTAAGAATGCTGAAATCAGTAACACGAAATAGGATGGTCAGCATGGAAGTAAAGAAGTCCTTGTAAGCCAGTCTGATAATCCTGACACTGACTTGCGGGAGCGAAGCATGGACGTTGCGGAAGAGACTCAAACCAAGAGTGAGAGGGGTGGAAACGAGTTACTTGAGAAGTGGGTGCGGAGTTACATGGAGGTATAGATAGACGAATGAGGAAGTACGAGAGAGGTGTGGTGCGGATGTTGATGTGCTGGAAAGTGTGAAAAGGAACACCTTGAGATGGTTTGGCCATGTGGAACGTATAAGAAGCGAGAGCATGACTAAGAGAGTGTACGAGAGTGAGATGGAAGGACAGAGAGGGAAAAGTAGACCGAAAGAGAGGTGGAAGGATGGAGTTAAGAAGTATATGCGTGAAAGCGGTCCAGGATGGGAGGAAGGACGCCGACTGACTGGGGACAGAGGTGCATGGGGGCGATTCGTTCGTGGCCACCCCTTCGGGGATCATGACGTCCGGCGATAGATAGATAGATAATATATATATATATATATATATATATATATATATATATATATATATATATCACTAATAAAGCCGTAATAAGCTATATACTGTACAGAAGCACGAGTGGGTCTAATGGTGATCCCACAATATAAACACACATCATACAACAATCCACTCCTTTTAGAGTAGATTAATGGAAAGAGAGAGAGAGAGAGAGAGAGAGAGAGAGAGTGAGAGTGAGTGAGAATGAAGAAGAAAACAAATATATTAAGCTACAGTTCATAAAAGTGTAAAACTCAAGATGTAATGTTGAGGGGATCCACCTCGTTTATTTCTCTCTCTCTCTCTCTCTCTCTCTGGGTTGTGTCCATTCGGCCCAATTCAGCCTACTGTTTTAAGACGTTTATCTCCATTCAGGTGTCGATTTTTCCCGGCGAGCGGTAGCTAGCCAGCATATTTGTTTAAATTCTTTTGACAGCAGGATAAATTTGTTCATTTTTCGATAGAAAATGTCTTGGGCGAAGCCGGACTTCTTCATACAATGCTGGCTCGCTATCGGTCGCTAGGAAGAAATCGACACCTGGATGGGGATAAACAATTTAAAACAGGTGGCTGAATGGGGCCGAATGGATACAAGCAAGAGAGAGAGAGAGAAAAGGAGAGCAATAAAAGCAGGTGACCCCCCTTAATAGAGCAACATATAAAGATCCAAGTAATAGCCTAATAGAGCCGTATAGAGTAGCGTGCTAGGGACCAATGGTGATCCCCCGATATAAACACTGATTACAACCACAACCCACACATTTTACGGCCCCTGGGATGACCTCACGCACGATATCCCCCCCCCCCTCTCCCTCTCTCTCTCTCTCTACCGGGCCAAGATGTGTTTTGTTTCTTTAGTGGCTGGTTTATTGGTCTATTAATTCATGTAATAATTTATTATTTAGTTTCCTCGCAAGACCTCCCCCAAACTTAGAAAAACACCCTCTTGACCCCCCCCCCCCTCAAGATAAATGTGTAAATTTTTCGGTAGACAAATTTCCCGACCGAAGGCCGGTTCCTCATATAATTACAGGCTCGCTCTCGCTCGCCAGGAACACAAAATTATACCAATTTTTTTGTTTTATGTGAGTGAGGGAGACAAAAGGCAGAAGTGCATGTAGCGAGTGCCTCTCCCAGAGTTGAAAGAGTGACAGGGGCAAAATAAAGGGACGTTCG
>CM064511.1:2251896-2380226 GCA_032716605.1 Paralithodes platypus | reverse complement strand
CCCTCCTTAAACAATTGAGCAGAACCAGTAAATTATGCTGCACAATACCGTCTGAGCTCCCTTAATAATGGTAGCATTGATATTTATGATAGGGGATGGTGATAATAGTGGTGATAATGGTGGTCAGGGTGATGGTGATGACGTTTTTCCAATGATAGTGATAGTTGAGGTAAGGGAGTCAATAAGAGTTTGATAATGATAATGATAATACTTGATATTAAACATATTAGAAGAAAACATATAATAATGTATATGCCATTACAAATACAGCATCAAATCAAAAATCAAAGTAAAAACCAATAAACTAATATATGACATGATTAAAAGCCATAAAATTTCTTCATTTTTCAGCTTGAAGTGGAGCTATGAAAACATGACCCCCCTCCCACCCCTCTTAAAGGTGGCCCACCTCATTTTTTTCTCTTTCTCTCTCTCTCTCTTTGGCTTGTATCCATTCGGCCCCATTCAGCCTACTGTTTTAAGACGTTTACCCCCATCCAGGTGTCAATATTTTCCTGGCGAGCGGTAGTGAGCCACCATATATATATATTGTTGTTTTGATAGTAAGCTAAATGTGTACATTTTTCGATAGAAAAAATGTCTACGGCGAAGCCGGATTTCTCCATACAATGCTGGCTCGCTATCGCTCGCCAGGAAGAAATCGACACCCGGATGGGGATAATCGTCTTAAAACAGTTGGCTGCATGGGGCCGAATGGATACAAGCCAGGGAAAGGGAGAAAAGGAGAGAAAGGTAAAAACAAAACTGTGACCCCCTTAAAAAAGCGTAGCATATCCGAGTACAGCAAATGGAAGACGTGGCAGGACTTTGCAAATATTGAAAGAAGGTTTGTGGAGAATTGCGTTAGGGGGCTAGTGAAAGCAAGGTTGTCGATTTTTTTTTTTTTTTTTTTTTAAACAAAACAAAACAGAATATTGATGTATATTCAACATATCTCTGTAGAAAGGTTTTGCATCATGATTATATGCGTAGTGTATCAGTGGCGCGCTTCGGTGTTTATCCACCACATAACATATTGTAATTCATATTTTTTCACCAACCAACTTTACTTCTAAACTCAATTAATGAAATCAACAAATACATGTGGCACTCCAAGGACTCGAACCTAGGATACTCACACCGAAATTCCGTGTATTTATGCATTACGCTGTCAAGACAGTTACAAAAGTATGTATAAGCCTACGTTTTATTATGCAGTTTCGAATCCTGCATATTAATCTGAGCATGTACCATACATTCCAACTGTGCTAGGGTAGCCTAATGTATAGACACATGAAAGGAGTAATTAATGGGGCACTTAACCCTCGGTAAGACCTCGCTATAAATGTCTCCTGAACCAGAATTAATTCACATTTTTTCACCAACCAACTTTACTTCTAAACTCAATTAATGTATAGAACAATGTAATATATATTATATCAGCTAGAAATCTTGAGCGTGGAAAGCGAAGACGTATAAGAAAGATAAACATTAGTGTGAATTTATTTGCTATCGTTTCGATATGATACTTGTATCATCATCAGAGCCTATAATTATGGAACAAAGTAACTGCTTTTAAAATTTGTTTATTCATAGAGATTTAATTCTAGTAAAAATACATAATAAATATTTATGACTGCATAGTAGAAATTAAAAGAACTGTTGAATGGTCAGCCGACAAAAGATCTTAGAATTAATTATATTTTGATTGAAATTAGAAATTAAAAGGATAAAGAAATACACACAAAGTAAAATTATTACACACCAAGATATCTAGAAACACAAGAGTTGAGCTGAGAACTCTTGGGTGCCGATCTTAGGTTTGTGAAGGTAAGTCAGCAAGCTTTCCATTATAGAGAGATCTTGCTCCCACGGACTCCTAGGAAGAACTGAAAACATTGAGGCAGAGAGAGGGTGATCATTGTCAAGGGAAACGTTAGCAAATAAATTCAAGGAGTGGTTACCTACACTGGTGTTTATCCTCCTTATGTATATATATATATATATATATATATATATATATATATATATATATATATATATATATATATATATACACTTTCTTGTTTTGTATATGAAAATAGGCAATTGACAAAGTTGCCTGTAACAAGTGTTTCTCGAAATTTGAAAGAGCGACAGTAAGTATTTACTTGTTGAGTGGAAGAAAGACTGGTAATATCAGTTCACTCTTGGGTTAAAGACTTAAGCATAATAGGGATGGGAATGTGTTGAAACGCGGGTGCTACATACTCTCCGAACGATAGGAGGTATACACTGAGCAAGCTCGGAAAAACACTGATTATTGCAATAATAGTAGAAGAGTGTGAGAGATGCAACGTTGCAATGCGTAGACAGTGATTGTAGAGAGATGGTAAAAGAAGTTGAATTGATGAGACAAAAGGCTATTGACTCTATCCACTCGAGAGGTGTTGTGAGACTGGAACCTCCCAACACATACGAAAAGAACTTGATACATGAGCATACTTTGTCCCTGCACAGAGCAATAAGTTAGTTATGCGGGGGTAAAGAGCCCACCGAGACATTTGATTACACCTAACGTCAGGGAAACTTTTTTAGCAAAAATTGTAATTTGGTATCTCCAAGAAAGAGCGGAAAGAAAAGAGACAGTGACACCAAGAATATTGAGAGAAGACGAAGGGTTTATTTGTGTGCTGTTGAAGAATATGGAGTAGCCGAGTGGAAGACTGTAACGGATACATAAAAGGTATAATTGGGTTTTGCATGCATTGAAAGCAACAAGGTTATCTCTGCCGAAATTGGTAATAGTTAATAGATCAGATAATAGGTTTGCTATGGCCTAATCACGTGAACTTTGAAGTAACTGTATGGAAGGTCGCCGTGGAAAGCTAGTTGAATAATGTAAAATAGAATCAACATTATATGAGTGGAAAGTATTAGAGGTTAATCCAAGATCATTAGAATATTTGCTCACAGAATTGGAAATATGACAGAAACCCGGAGTTGCTTGGTTGAGGAAGAGAGCGATAGCCGTCCACAAACACAGCTACGGAATGATCAGCAAAGTATTTAGAGATAAAGGTACTTTCTGAGGTATAAAAAAGCGAAGGATGGTAGCTTAGAAACAAAGGGTTTCTGTCTGACTCTATCCAAGGCTTTGGATATGTCTGGCGCAATAGGAAAGGTCTCACCATTCCAAAAAGTAGGATGACGATGAATAAGTCAGATAAGAAAGGAGATCACCAATGGAGCGACACTTAAGGAAACCTTAATTACTGGCAATAAGAACGTGGGTTATAAGAAGAAAAATGCATAAGAAATTTTGAATTAAGAATAGATTAAACAAACTAAGAGATGCAAGATATGAGAGCAATTGCAAGATAGTTAGAGGGTCCAGAGCAGTCACCCTTCCTCGGGGCAGGTTTATTGCAAGTTTGAAAGTATATGTGAATACAGCCATCAAACTCTGGGCAAGTAACACTGATATTAGAACATTGTTGCCCACATGAGTTGCTGAATTATGAATCAGTTTACCATGTTAACAAGTCAAGAAAATCCCAGACATGCAAGTGATGTTTTTTTTGTTTTTTACCTCAAGGCATAGTCTTTATTATAACCTGCACACAATGAAATCGGGAGGTCTTATTCCAGACGGTGAGTGGCACAACAAGACATATCTATCTATCTATCTATATCTATCTATCTATCTATATGCTCAGGCCCAATCCCCATTTTGGGGTTAGCCGACTCAAGACAGAGCAAGAACAGGGAAAACACAAAAACAACATAAAACAAAAAATAAACACAGATAAAAAACACAAACTCACACACATCCAGGTCACCCAGGAGAAGACCCAGAGACCAGGGTTACCAAGGTCGCTCCAGCACTCCCCCGGCCCCTGACCACCCGGAGAGGTTCCGATCTCGGCAGGCAGACATGCAGCAGAGCCAAAGCCACAAGCCCTCCCACCACACTTCCAGGCACACCCTTCATATTAATCGTCCCCCGGGCCAGGCGCCTGATGGACTATTATCTAGTCGAACTTGCGCCCGACCCCTTACTCCAAATGACCACGTGTTCACTCAACTATTCACAAGCATTCTCCATTCACTCCTGTCCACCACCACTTCCCCTGCCTGATCTATAGTCATTCCTCTATCATCCAAAGCCTTTCTTACACAGTCTCTCCATCTCAATGGGGGTCTTCCTGCCCTTCTATCTCCCCTTGTACCTGACTCACATATTCTCTTTGTAAGCATTTCATCTCCCATTCGTTCAACATGACCATACCAGCTCAGCACCCTTCTGTCCACTCTGGCTGACAAATGTTCCTGCTGCCCCACTCTCCTACGTATCTCTTCATTTCTCAATCTGTCTCTACGAGTAACTCCACACATACTCCTCAAGCAGCTCATCTCCATCACATCCAGCCCTCTTTTCTCCTTTTTCTTCAGAGCCCATGTCTCAGCCCCATACATCACTGTTGGCACAACAATTCCTTGATACATATATCTATATGCTCAGGCCCAATCCCCACTTTTCCTATTTTAATTTGTATTTTTAGTGTACATATTATACATGCTGCAATCCAAATCTTGCCTTTAAAGTCCTACAGTAACTGGCTGTCTCCTCCTGGCACGGTGCAGCTACATTTCAAAGCTGTAATGCTGCTGTTTTGTCATCTCATCTCGCTATCTTGGACAACTCTCTCCCTCTCATTGAGATTCTCACTCACTTGGCTCTGCTCTCCCATAACATATTTAAGGAGAGGTGGACCTTTTCTCCTATTAATTCATAGATTCCTTTATTTCTTAGTTTCCTCGCTAGACCTCCATCAAGCTTAGAAAAACACCCCCTAGACCCCACTTCATGATTAATTTGTACATTTTTCGGTAGAAAAATGTCCCGGCCGAAGGCCGGTTCCTCTTAACATTTCAGGCTCGCTATCGCTCGCCAGGAAATAATCGACTACTAAAAGGCACGAAAGGTCTAAAAATTTACAACGAAATGGGGCGAAAGGTGTTAAAATCGCCAAGCTAATGGGCCGAACGTCTTATAATCTCAAAAAAATGGGGTTTAACATGAGGGAGAAACGGGACCAGAAAAACGACCCATCTCCCCTTAACCTCAACAGTTCATCAGCCTCACCTTAACATGGGAATAATCATACAACACTAATATACTTGAAACAGTGGGTATGTTTTCATGACATGTCGGTGGTCTTGTGGTAATGTGATAGTTGACCACTTGTGAGTTACAGGCTATAAGGAAGTTGGAGCTGTAGACATCGATATTTAGCAGAATAACCCGCTATAACAGTTTTCGTAATTCTATAAATACATAAAACCAAATTAAACTTACTTTTCATCCACCAGAAACCTACATAATTTCTGTATTTGTGTTTAATATCGATGTTTACAGGCTGAATTTCCTTATAGCCTGAAACTCGCAAGTGGTCAACACTAAGTGCAGCACAGATTCCATCCCTATAATTGCTTATGGTAGTCCATCGATGACGTTCCCTTCCTGCAAAGCAGGAAGAGAAAACCTGCGCATAAAAGAGTTTAGTGCCGAAGGAGGTGCGCAGTTCCATCTTCACTATCTTGGTACTGAACAGGGGTTGCTGATGGCAAGGGGGTGACCCAAGACGACCAGCTCCTGCTCAATACTGCAGGAGACTGCCGGGATTCCAGTTTGTCGGAAACCGCCAGGACGTGACCCCAACGTCTGCTTTTCTCTCAGGGTGTGCTCCCCTAGCCTTTGTCTTACTAGACTAAACCACAAGGCAGTGGGTGTGTGCGGTTGTTGGTAGATGACAAGGATGCACATCATACCTCTGGGGGCCACCGCATGCCCCGAGATCCCCTATTGATTTAGCCTGGGGTCGCAAGACACCCAGTTACCGTGTGTGGCCCCGGGGAGGCACAATAGGAGTCTTGGTGATGGAGAGGCTATGTACTGGCAGAGGGAGACTTACGTACTCGGCTCCCCTTTTCACCACAAAGGTTAGCCAGCGGCAGCAGCTGAAAGCGAGAATTGCATGCAAGCAAGCAGCACTACACCAACATGCTACTGCACTAGTTGCATCACATCACCCTGTATCACAACACCTTCCCTACCTCCCCGTCCTCATTCAGACTCCCCTCCTGCCCTCGCCACTGCCCGCTAACCTTTCCTACCTCCCTATCCTCATACAGACTCCCCTCCCGCCCTCGCCACTGCCCCCTAAACTTACCTACCTCCCTGTCCTCATTCAGACTCCCCTCCCGCCCTCGCCACTGACCCCTAACCTTTCCTACCTCCCTGTCCTCATTCAGACTCCCCTCCCGCCCTCGCCACTGCCCCCTAACCTTACCTACCTCCCTGTCCTCATTTAGACTCCCCTCCCGCCCTCGCCACTGCCCCCTAACCTTTCCTACCTCCCTGTCCTCATTTAGACTCCCCTCCAGCCCTCGCCACTGCCCCCTAACCTTACCTACCTCCCTGTCCTCATTCAGACTACCCTTCCGCCCTCGCCACTGCCCCCTAACCTTACCTACCTCCCTGTCCTCATTCAGACTACCCTCCCGCCCTCGCCACTGCCCCCTAACCTTTCCTACCTCCCTGTCACCTCCCTGTCCTCATTTAGACTCCCCTCCCGCCCTCGCCACTGCCCCCTAACCTTTCCTACCTCCCTGTCCTCATTCAGACTACCCTCCCGCCCTCGCCACTGCCTACTAACTTTTCCTACCTCCCCGCCCACCTCCCGCTTTCGCTATTCCCCGCCCACCTTCCGCCCTCGCCCCTGTCAGTGAGGGCGACACACACACACTCACTCTCTCTCTCTCTCTCAAGGTTAATCACTTCCAACTTTTTTATGTACGGCAATTGCCGGAGGGAACGGAGGTATTGACACATCGGTATTTAACCCCGGAGCTTTGAGGGAGCCCACCTCGCATTTGTTCTCTTTCTTTCCCTCTCTCTTTGGCTTGTATTCATTAGGCCCCATTCAGCCTACTGTTTTAAGAAGTTTACCCCCATCCAGGTGTCAATATTTTCCTGGCGAGTGGTAGCGAGCCAGCATATATATATTTTTGTTTTTGACAGCAAGCAATATTTGTATATTTTTCGATAAAAAAGTCCGGCGAAGCCGGATTTCTCCATAATATTAATAATAATAATAATAGTTCTTAAAGCTAGCGCATGCTAAGCCAGCTAAGGATAGCCCAATAAGGCCGATTAGGCGTATTTCCATTGGGGTCCTGTACTACTATCCCATCCCCTTGCTCATGAGGGATGGTAACGACTCAGTGCTTGTGAAAAATCTTTAACGCGCCGAGCGTGGGCGCGATCCCGGGCCTTCTGGGTGGAAGTCCGAGACGCTAGTCACTACACCAGCGCGGTCGCTAATATACTAATAATACTGGCTCGCTATCGCTCGCCAGGAAGATATCGACACCTGGATGGAGATAAAAGTTTTAAAACAGTTCGCTGAATGGGGCCAAATGGATACAAGCCAGGGAAAGAGAGAAAAGGAGAGAAAGATAAAACAAAAAAAGCCGATGACTAATTAATAGGATATACTCACAAAAATCACCCAGAATACTATTATTATCACCCCCAAACGCCGTGAAATACCGCCACGAGTTGTTGAAAAGGCAAGCTGGAATCCAGACAAGCTGAGGGTATAATAAATTGGAAGCGGGAGGGAGGGCGAGGTGGGGATAGACGCAGTCGTAATGTATTGACAGAAAGGAGGAGGCCGGAAGAGATTGCCGATAAGAAAGATGAAAAAGGGGAGCCGTCGTAAGAGCTTGAGACATTGCGGAAGTGATATGGTGGAGAGGGCGTTTGTGTGTGTTTTTGTGGTCTTTGTCAATATTAAGACCTTTCGTGCCATTTACAGTAGGTGTCGATTTTTTCCTGGCGAGCGATAGCGAGCCTGTATTTTTAAGAGTAACCGGCCTTTGGCCGGGAAATTTTTATACTGAAAAATGTACAAATTTATTTTGAAGGGGGGTCTAGGGGGTGTTTCTCACAGCTTAATACTATTTGTGAGATATGTGTGTTTGTGTGTGTATATGAGTTAATGTTTGTGAATATATGTGTGTCTGTGTGTGCTTTTGTGTTACTGTTTGTGAATATATGAGTGTGTGCTTGTGACCGTGAGTGCGATTGTTTGCGTGTGCGTGGGTGTAGCTATATGATTTTGCTTGCGTGTGCACTTGTTCTTGAGTGCGTGATACTGGTTGGGAGTGCGTGCGCTACGGGCTATATATGTGTGTGTGTGTGGGCCATGGGTGTGTTTGCTTGCTTATAGTGGGTGATTGCGTGTGTTAGCGCAGTTTCTTAAGGGGGTCCACCTCTCTTTTCTTGTTCTCTCTCTCTCTCTCTCTCTTTCTTTGGCTTGTATCCATTCGGCCCCATTCAGCCTACTGTTTTAAGACGCTTACCCCCATCCAGGTTTCAATATTTTCCTGGCGACCAGTAGCGAGCCAGCACATATATATTTGTTTTTACAGCAAGCTAAATTTGTACATTTTTCGAGAGAAAAATGTCTCCGGCGAAACTGGATTTCTCCATAACAATGATGGCTCGCTTTCGCTCGCTAGGAAGAAATCGACACCTGGATGGGGATAAACGTCTTAAAACAGTTTGCTGAATGGAACCGAATGGATACAAGCCAGAGAAAGAGAGAACAGGAGAGAAAGATAAAACACAGCTGGTGACCCCCCTTAATTTCTTAACTGGGTTTATTTATGTGTCTACGTCTGAGAGAGAGAAAGAGAGTTGCTTTTGTGTACCTGGTCGGTTGTTGACAGGCTTAATGTTACTGTTCTGTGTCTATTTGTAAAGTTGTTTGAGTGTGTGTGTGCGTGTGTGTATGAGGGGGGGGGGGGATGGAGGATATTATCGTGCTTCTATATGAGTTTGTTAATATATACTTCTGTTTGTTTGTACCTGTTTTGTGTAGAGAATGTGTGTGTATAGAGCTTTGTGGGAGAAGAGGGTGTATTCACATATGCGTATGACTGCATTTAACCTCTTGGATGTATGTCACCGTTTGTGAAATTGGGTGGAAAGGTTTGTGTCCTTGCTAAAAAAATTATGTTGGTGTTTGCATCTGATTAAGTGTATGTGTGCGTGTGTATGTAGGTAATTGCGTGTGAGTATGTGTGTGTATTTGCGTGTCAAAGAGAGAGAGACAAAAATAGAGAGGGAGAGAAAGGTGGAAAAGAGATTAAAGTTTGTGGTAATGCGAAAGGAATCTGAGAGAGAGAGAAAGAGAATTACGGGGAAGGCCAAGGGAATAAGTGGGCCTGATGAGAGAGACAACCAGGCAAGAGGAGGAGGAAGTGGAGGAGAAGGATAGCGAGGAGGAGAAGGATAGCGAGGAGGAGGAGGAAGAATACAAAGGAATACAAAGGAGAACAAACTGCAACAGAGCTATTGGTCCTTACGAGGCAGTTTGGATATCTAAAACTATTAATCTATTGACTACGAGGTAAAGAAAAGGATAGCAAAGAAGAAGAATGAGGAGGAGGAGGAGGAATACAAAGGAATACAAAGGAGAACAAACTGCAACAGACCTATTGGTTCTTACGGGGCAATTTGGATATCTAACACTACTACTCTACTGACTACGAGGTAGAGAAAAGGATAGCAAAGAAGAAGGCTCCTCCCCACCCAACACTCCCTCCAGCTAATGCTGGCAAGGACACAGATAGGAAGAAGAAAAGGATAGCAAAGAAGGAGCAGGAGGAGGAAATGGAGAAGGAGGAGCAGGAGGAGGAGAGATAGGAGAAAGAGATGGAAAATAGTTTGTAGGAGCTCGGTGAAAAATACTGTATATGACTTTTTTTTTTTTTTTTTTTTTTTTTTTAAGAGACAATGAACGGAGGAAGGAAAAACACAGATAAAACAAAAAGGTCCATGTGCCTAAAAGCATCCTCCATTCATAAAATGTAACAACTGGATTTATACATTTGTAGATTGTAAGTTTGTGGAAAGCAATTCGAGGGAAGTGAATTCCAAAGAGTAGTAGTTCTAGGGATAAATGAATTTTGATAAGCAGAAGTTCTGCATTGTGGAGGAGAAAGTGTAAATTCATGGGCGCTCTCAGCTGCCCTAGTTCTACGGGGAAAGATGTGGAGAGGCGACACAATTGAAGCAAGTTCCTCGGAACAATTGCTGTGAAAATATCTGTAGAATAATGCAAGGGATGCAACGTTTCTTCGTATGGATAATGTAGGAAGGTCCTGTGTGATTGCAGGGTTATTGATTAATCTAATAGCTTTATTTTGAATTTTGTCCAACTGCCTTAATACAACCACTCCACTTCCACTCCACAGAGGTGAACAGTAATCCATCTGAGAACGCACATGACTTTTATATATTACGGCCAACTGCTCGCCAGTGAAGAATTCTCGAACTCTGTACAGGAGTCCCAGTTTTTTAGAGGCATTCTTAGCAATGCTTCTAACATAATGTGTCCAGCTCAAGTTAGTAGTTAATGTTACACCGAGAATGTCAATACTAGGGGAAGTGGGAATATTTACATCATTAAAATATATATGAGTCAGTGAGATTCTGTCGGTTAGAAAATTGAATGTACTTGGTTTTCTGTGCATTAAAGGAAAGTAGATTCTTTCGGCCCCATTCCTCTATGCTAGAAAGGTCCTGGTTCAGAGAAATTGCAGTGTTTATTTTTGAATTTATAAGATCGGGTTGGGTGAAAGAATTGGTAAATGTGAAGGAACTGTGGAGTGTTGAGTCATCTGCATAGGAATGTATTGGATTATGAGTGGTAGATATGAGATAATTGATATGAATGAGGAACATAGTTGGGGCCAAAACTGATCCCTGGGGAACACCAGCATTTATTGAGTGAAATTGAGAATAAAGGCCATCTACCATTACACATTTGTTTCTGTTATGAAGATAAGAAGACATTAGTAGAACTAATGATGCAAGGGTGTAGTTCGACAATAAGGATTGATGCCAGACTCTATCAAATGCCTTTGATATATCCAGTGCTATTGTATGTGTTTCACCATGTTGGTCTGTAGCTTGGTTGATTTGATGATTAAGAAGGCAAATAATGTCTGCAGTTGATCGACATCGTCTAAAACCATATTGCCTATCACTGATTAATTTATTATTCTCAAGATGCTTAATTATGTGATTATTTAATATAATTTCAAAGACTTTACCATGAGAGGAAGTTATAGCTATTGGTCTGTAGTTTGATGGATCTGAAGAGGCACCTTTTTTAGGAACTGGATGGATGTTTGCTTCTTTCCAGGATACTGGGAAGCATGAGGTATGAGTACACAGACGGAAATTTTATGCCAATACAGGAGCGAGCACCAAGGAGCAATTCTTAAGTACTATTGGAGGAATTTCATCTGGACCAGGAGCCTTATCTACTGAGAGATTCTGCAAAATAGTTTTGACATGTCTGGTGTGGATCTTAAGTGAGGGAATTTCAGGCGAATTAAAATTAAGTACAGGGACATCTTGATTTATTTCATCTAAGGTTGAGTTGGTGGTGAAAATATCCGCAAGAAGGTTAGCTTTACCTCGTGGGTCACTTACAAGATTGCCAGTCGGAGATTGTAATGGTGGAATGGATAAAGCAGTAGTGAAGTTGGATTTGAATGAGTTAAGAGTAGACCAAAATATTTTGTTATCATTTGGATTATTTAGAAGTTTATTTGCCTGCTTGTGGAGAAAGTTTGATTTAGTTAGGTTTAATACAGTTTTGACATGATTTCTGATGTTTCTAAAGTAATTAAAGGCGTCATGTGTTTTTGATCTTGTGTATGCATTGTAGGCTATTGCTTTTTGTTCAGTTACTCTAGCACAATTATGGTCAAACCATTTAGGTGAATTAGATCTTTTACTGTACTTTTGATGAGGAATAATAGTTTCCATTCCAATGTTTACAAAATCTTGTATGTGGCTCAAGGTGGAGTGTGCATCATTAGAAAAGAAAGAGGTCCAGGGAATATCAATAAAGAAACCATGAAGACCCTCCCAGTCTGCCCTATCGTAATGCCATTTAGTCACCAAAACAGGTTCAGAGTGGGAAGGTGTGGTAGGTGATAGACAGGTGGCTTGTATCATTGATTGATTGATTGATTTTTATTGCCAATTGTGTACATACATAATATACAATAATACATCATAATACATATATTTGAATGATTGGCATATATAGCTAGCTAAGCAAAAGCTCTATGTAGCTAGCCTTATAGACGTAAGTAAATATTTAATGCGAAGTTACACGGTTATTAAAAATATAATATATACAAAACATTACAGTATATTACCTGCTTTATCGTGGAATCAGCAAGAATCAACTTAGTTCATTATTTTCAGTAGTCTTTAAGACTAGGTATGACAGTAGTTACATGAACACTACTAATGGAGAAATTGAATAGACTGGTTTACATAAAATCATCGCTATTTAGTATTGATCTAAAAGGTGTTTTTTAATATACTTTTTGAACACAAATATAGAAACAGCATGTCTGAATGGTTGGTTAAGGGTGTTCCATAATTTAGCTCCCCTATAGCTAAGACAACGTTGTGCATGTGATGTTCTGCAATATGGGAGTCGTAGCAACTCCTGGGCTCCTCTGGTATTAAAGTTATGGACCATGATATGAAAATCGTCCTCCAAACACACAAGACCATTTAAAGATTTATACACAAAGTTCACTGCCTGAGCAAACAAAATATCACCTAAATTTAATAAACCATGTTCTTTAAATATTGGACCTGTATGAGCATTATAAGATTGGTAAGTCATTATACGAAGTATTTTCTTTTGTGCCAAGAATAAAGAGTCCAGGTAAGTCTTGTTTGCTCCTCCCCAGATAGCAGAACAGTAAATTATATGAGGGTAAGCCAAAGAAAGGTAAAGTAGCTTTAAGTTATCAATATTCAAGGAATATCTAGTTTTGTAAAGAAAGCCAGTAATTTTCGATAATTTTACGGTAATGTCATTAATATGAGGTTTCCATGTCATTCCACCATCTATCGTAATACCAAGAAATTTGACATCATTAACTTTATTAATTACATGGTTATTTATTTTAATCTCAATATTTGGTAATCGATAGCTAGTAAAATGAGTCACAAGATAATGAGTTTTATTTAAATTAAGTGCAAGACCATTTGATTTAATCCAGGTTGAAACCTTAGCTATTTCTTCGTTCATTTGGTGTACCAGTTCCATTAGATTATTGCCTTGTAAATAAATGTTTGTATCATCTGCATATAAAAGAAATTTCAGTTTGGTACTTGAGAATACAATATCGTTAATGAATAATTTAAACAAAACAGGGCCAAGCACAGACCCCTGTGGTACACCATACGTCATAGATTTACATTTAGAACTTACGTTGTTATAACAAAAACAAATTACTTCCTTTGACTAAGATAACTAGTGAACCATTTAAGGGCAGGGCCACGTATTCCATAGTTATGTAACTTTTTAAGTAAAATATCATGAGGTAGGGTGTCAAATGCTTTGGAAAGATCACAGAAAACCGTTAACTGGTATTGTTTTGTGTCTAAAACTGTATAAATTTCCCTAGTTACCTCATGAACGGCACATTCCGTAGAAGATCGAGGCCGAAACCCGAACTGACACTTCGTTAATATAGATTGTGATTCGAGATAATTTATTAGCCTGGATCCCACAAGTTTTTCAAATATTTTACTAAATATGGAAAGTAGAGATATTGGCCTGTAATTCTGGGGAACACTTTTATCTCTTTTTTAAAAATCGGAATAACTTTGGCTATCTGCAGATAATTTGGAAATGACCCGATTTTAAATGACCTATTAATTATATGCTTAAGAAATGGTATAATTACACTTGAACATTCTTTAACAACCGACACACTTACATCATCATATCCACAAGCAGTATTTTATAAATTTCGTTATTACCGAAACTAGTTCAGATTCAGATACAGGGGCAAGGTGAAACGAAACATTCACAGGGTTAGGAAGATAGTCTCGAAATCAGTAGGTTCTGTAGAAATATCACGGCGCAATTGTTCCCCTACTGAGCTAAAGTAATCATTAAAACCATTTGCTATAGTTTCTGGATTAGTAGTTGGTGTATCATTGAATATAAAACTTTGCAGATTTTGATTCGGTTTCGTTCGATTCAGTATTGAATTAACAAGGTTCCATGTTTTTCTCACATTACCAGAAAATGCATTTAATTTATTTTTGTAATAGGTATTTTTCGCCCTTTTAATGGTTTGTGACAAAGTATTTCTATAATTCTTAAAATATTCACCATAGGTGATAGGCCATTTTGCCGATTTTTTCTGTAATTTATGTTTGTATTTAATGGAATTAATAATAGCAGGGGTAATATATGGCTTATTAATGTGTTTTGCCTTAACCGTATATTCTCGCAGTGGGCAATGTTCATTATACAATGTTAAAAATGTTTGCATATATGTATTAAAATCTGAATCTATATCAGCATGATTTATTGATGAATTCCAGTCATATTCATTCAGTGCTTCTTTAAATGTTGTTATGTTGTCAGGAGTCAGCAATCTTTTAGTTTTTAAGATTTTATTATTTAGGTTTTTTGGCTGTTAATATGAGAATGTGGCAAGAACTGGTAAGTGATCACTAATTTCCGCAAATACTATACTACTAGCATGATAGTCTTGAATACTATACTACTAGCATGATAGTCTTGACTAATGATAGTCTTGAATACTATACTACTAGCATGATAGTCTTGAATACTATACTACTAGCATGATCTTGAATACTATACTACTAGCATGATAGTCTTGAATACTATACTACTAGCATGATAGTCTTGAATACTATACTACTAGCATGATAGTCTTGAATACTATACTACTAGCATGATAGTCTTGAATACTATACTACTAGCATGATAGTCTTGAATACTATTACTAGCATGATAGTCTTGATACTATACTACTAGCATGATAGTCTTGAATACTATACTACTAGCATAGTCTTGAATACTATACTACTAGCATGATAGTCTTGAATACTATACTACTAGCATGATAGTCTTGAATACTATACTACTAGCATGATAGTCTTGAATATTATTACTCCATATATGATCCAGTAAAGTGGCACTATTACTAGTTATTCGTGTAGGCTTAGTTATGGTTGGGAAGAACATGTGAGAGTACATTAGGGTTATAAAATTATGGACTTGTTATCAGACAGTGATCAGAAGATCCAAGCGGGGACCTCACTGTAACTTCATAATTTTCTGAATTGTTTGTTAAAAATAAGTCCAGTAGGTGGGAATTATGATTAGGATTAGCTGGTACACCGGTGGGTTGGTTGATAGTTACCTCTAACCTCTGTAACTCAAAAACGATATATATATACCATTTGGGAAGAGTCAGTCAAGGAATAAATGTGGAAATGTGCGGCCAATTTGCGCAAAGACTTGTTTTAGTTGCTAAGGTTAAAGGTCATGATTTATCGCCTACTTACAGCGAATAGACTATAGGAGACGGATGAGTAATCGAAGGAAGAGAAAATATAGGAGACGGAGGAAGAAGAGGAGGTAGAGTAGGAGGAGGCAGAGAAGGAGAAAGATTAGGAGGAGGAGATATAATAGATGAGAAGGACAATAAGGAGACAAATTAGTACGGGGGGGGGGGGGGGTTCACCATGTTTTAGCCAGCATTGTATGGAGAAATCCGGCTTCGCTGGAGACATTTTTCTATCGAAAAATGTTCACATTTAGCTTGCTGTCAAGACAAACATATATATATGCTGGCTCACTACCACTCGTCAGGGAAATATTGACACCTGGATGGGGGTAAACGTCTTAAAACAGTAGGCTGAATGGGGCCGAATGGATACAAGCCAAAGAGAGAGGGAGAGAAAGAGAAAACAAGGGAGGTGGGCCCCCTTAAAGGAAGGGGGAGGGAAAGGAGGAGTTGGAAAAATAAGAGTAATTAAAGACAGACGAGGAGGACAAGTAGGAGGCCGAGGTTGAGGAAGCGGTAAAAGAGGAAGAAGAGGACGACATGAGGAGAAGGAAATTAAGAAAAAAAGGGAGGAGGTGGAAACTGAAAAATACAAGGAGGTAAAGGGGGCTAAGAAAAACGACTGAGGTTTAAATATATCAGGGCTCTTATTCATTGGACTAGTAATGGCATAAATGCTACAACGGAAAGCGCTAGATCCAACCTCTGATGTATATTCCCAGTGAACAAAGAACACAAATACTCTACAGAGTTCTATATGCAATAATAGGCTATCAAACTCTCAATAAATGTGAGTCTACTCTAGGCTTAATGTTATGTGAAAACAGCCTATTACTACCTATAACCGAAGGTGCTTGGTTATGGTATGCAAAGTAAGGTGGTAAGAGAAGTTACAGCTTACGCTACTTTAATCAATAAATGTCAGGCAGTCCTGCATGAAAGAAAGTGCACTAAAGTCCTTCAACACCAACAAGGAATCTTCTTTAAATGTTAGATGCTATAAAGATGCTCATATCGGAAATGGAACCCAAAAAGGCAGGCAGCGGAACAATGCTCGTGCAGGCTATGCACACAAAAAGGCAGAATATATAATGCCGTCGGAGCCAAGAATATCCTAAACGCTACAACAATAATAATCGCCACGACAATGCAGTATTCCTATCAACAAAAAGAGCCTAAGTCGTTTGTGTCTCCATACATCAAACTAGGCTGCGAAATGCTTGTGTAATCATAAATGGGTATGCATAAAAAGAGTAATTGGTTTAATATACTTAATGTCTACTATGATTGATAAAGTCTAGCTAGAGTCAATGATACGAGATACTGGTGCGCATGGTATGCCGCATAGCCTAGTGCAAATCTCAAGTCTGTGCGTCAAATATTACGTTATAGGGAAGGGTAGCTCTCTTGAGAAACCTTAATACCGAAGTATTAAGTGTTCTCCTGGCGTACCTCAAAGACAAACAACGAGCTTAGAACAGTGCAGAATGGTATAGGCAAAAAGCCCTCATTCGTGCATGCTCTATTCTCAATGGCACACAGACTAGAATTTACCCAATCAACTCCAGTTCTCAGGTATGTCGTGCAGCTTTTAACTAAAGCCAGAACTCGTCGGAAACAATACCTTATAATATCAGACCCCTAGTCTAGCATTATCTAATCCAGCAGAACACTAATACTTATAGGAAGGGGTACTTAAACAATATAAATGCCAACCAATGCTTCGTGATCAACTTATCTTAACAACTAAACATACATAGGTTATATCAGACCTTAATGCACAATACAACTGGTCAGCATTAAGCTGATTTTGCAGAGTTAACCAGAGGGGATATGGTATTAATAAAAGGTGGTGAAAGATATGAAAAAAGAGAGAGGTAGGCAGAGGAAAAGATTCTCAGGTGCAGCACAGGGGACAGGTAGCAAGGGATAAGATAGATGCGTTCTAGAAACCAGATCTGAGGGAGAAAGTGGCGAGGATCTGTATATATACTCGCACTAGCTCGCGCCGCGTGGGAAAAAAGCGGTAACAAGTCCTCTAGCCACTAGCAAAGAAGCTAGCAACATGGTAAGGACCTCCCTCAACCAACCCCCACGAGGCAGCCAGCCGTGACGTCATCGAGCGGGGCAAAAACACTGCGCGCGCCCCTCTCAATCTGTTCTACTCTCTCTCTCTCCCAGATCCCATCATTACTAGTTAATGATAAAACATATACTTTACAATTAAATATAGAAAGCCTTGACATGGGTGAAAACAAAGAGCCTTTCTGGACTGCCCATGACACGAGCTTTCATATGAAATAAAGCACACTCTAATGCATAAACTGTAGCCCCATCCACTGCCCTGGCGATCCTAGCGAGTCACTGTAGGACAAGCCATGCGGTTCTAACGGAGTGGTTAACGTCACACATTATATAAATTTGTGTTGCCCAAATTTATCTACCATCAGTCTAGTTCCGATACCAGTGCAAAATATTCCAGAATTGTTGCCAATTTTGTTTTTGATAATCGAATGTTGACTATAAAAGCTCTCGTGTGATACCGGCTTTAGTAATAACGAAACACATTTCATAACAGTCATGATATCTTTGAATTGGGTAATTTATCTTTAGTTTAGGAATCTATTGTCTTTTGGAAAATCCCTAGATTTGATTTAAATGTTATTGAAGTATTTTCAGTACTTCTACCAATTTGGCATCTTGTATATTTTTAGAGGCAGTCTATATACTATGACTATTGTCTTAACGTGTTTTAACCCTTTCTGTACCAGCGACGTCTCTAATATTTTGTTATAGAAACGTACACTCACGCGTACTAAAAGTTGCTCAGGGGTGGGTCCTTCCTTCCCCTACTCCACCCTGGGCAGGTGGAAGGGGGAAGTCGGGTCCAAGTCTACCCCCACCTTCCACCCCCAAACTATCCCCAACTCCCCTTCATTCAGCCTACTGTTTTAAGACGTTTATCCCCATCCAGGTGTAGAGTTATTTCCTGACGAGCGGTACCGAGCCGGCATATTATTAAAAGACAATTGACAGCAGGCTAAATTTGTAAATTTGTCGATAGAAAAATTTCTCCGGCGAAGCGTGATTTCTCCATACAATTGTGGCTCGCTATCGCTCGCCAAGGAAAAATCGACATCTAGATGGGGATAAACGTCTTAAAATAGTAGGGTGAATTATTGTCCATTATCCTTTCCTTGATTTTCCTTCTTCTCCTTCTCTTACTTATTGTCTTCCCTCAGGTCTTTGTTTATATTCATTTATTTATCTATAACCTTTGTTCTTAACTTCCTTCATGATGTTCTTCATTTCCTCCGTAGCCTTCTTGTTTCCTCCTGGTGGTGCAATGGTTAGGGTGTTTAAATATATGTGTTTGATAACCCAGGTTCGAATCCCGGTGGATCACATATATGCTTTCATTAATGGAGGTGTTTGGTGTTGCGGTGAAATAAATATAAATATAGATTACTTAGTGGCGTTCTTTTTGCCTTCCCTCTTCGTTTCCTCCTTTTACATAAACAAACGATCAATTTTAAGGGAGCCCACCTCGCTTTTTTTCTCTTTCTCTCCCTTTCGCTTGTATCCATTCAGCCCCTTTGAGCCTATACTGTTTTAAGACGTTTACCCTCATCCAGGTGTCAATGTTATCCTGGAGAGCAGTAGCGAGCCAGCATATATATGTTTTTGTTTTGACAGCAAGCTAAATTTGTACATTTTTCGATAGAAAAATATCTCCGGCGAAGCCGGATTTCTCCATACAATGCTATCGGTCCTATTCCTCTTCTTCTTCCTTCACCGATTTTGCTTCTTTTCTGCTTCCATTGCTCCTTCCTCCTCTTTGTTCAAGCAATGCCGCAGCATGGGATTGTTGGGGTTGTGTCATCTGCGTATCATCCGGAGAGCCAGGGTGTGTTAGAGCGATGGCACTCAGCCTTGAAATCTGTGCTTCGTTGTTGTTGCTTTGAGAGTGGGAAAGATTGGGATCTTGGTCTGCCATGTGTTTTGTTTGCTGTGCGGGAGGTACCTGGGGAGAGTTTGGGATTCAGCCCTAATGAGCTCGTCTTTGGACACCGTGTCAGAGGGCCTCTCCATATGGTTGAAGAAGTATGGGAGGGCGCAGAAAAACCTTGTTCTATGCTCAAGTGTGTCCTCAACAGTCGAGAACGGATGTTGCGCAGTCTGGAGTTGGCTGGCCGTAATTTGACTAGCTCTCAGGCCCTCAGGAAGGACAGGTACGACCTCAAGGTTGAACTCAGGGAGTTTCACGTGAGTCAGGAGGTGTTGATTCTACTGCCCCTTGTAGGTCACCCCTTATCCGCGAAGTACGCTGGTCCTTATAGGGTGGTTGAGGAGCTATCAGACCTGGACTACTTGGTAGCCACTCCAGACAGACGGAAGCGCAATCAGTTATGTCACGTTAATCTCATGAAGGAGTATGGGAGGCACCCCCCTGAGCCACTCACTGTGCCTGTGATGACGTTTAGCAGTCAAGGTGGAGAAGGAGAATGGGACAGTCAAGCTCAGGTGGAGGATAACTGGAAGGATAAGAAGTTCAAGTGGGCGCCTGAGTGTGAGAAGGTGTTTAGAGAAGTAAAACACCTGTTGTGCACTCACCCAATCCTCAGGGCCCCTGACTTTAGCCTACCTTTCCAACTAGCAACGGAGGCTAGTGGTGTGGGGGCTGGTGCCGTCCTTGTGGAAAAGGACGATGATGGGCTGGAGCATCCTGTTAGTTTCTGCTCGGAGAAGTACAATTCGGCCCAGGAGAGCTGCTCTGTTGTCGAGGAGGAGCTGCTGGCGGTTGTGCTTGCGCTGGGGCATTTCGAGGTCTATGTTCCAGCCTATGGTCCGGTTGTTGTAGTTGACCCAGATCATCACCCTCTCAAGTTCTTGGACTAGTTTCACAATCGGAATATGAGGCTGACCAGGTGGTCACTAAGGTTACTGGTATATAACCTGGACATACGCCATATTGCCGGTTGTGACAACGTGGTTGCAGATGGTCGTTCAAGGGTATATGATCCTTGGTAGATTGACACACGGGTAGCCTCCTGCTTTAGTTTGAATAGTATTTTGCGCTTGGTGCTTGTTGGCTCGCGGTTGTAGCCCAGCGTATTGGGTCGTAAAGCAGGAGTTGAGCGTTTGGTATAGAAGAAACAAAAATAGGCTTGCCCCTATAGTGCAGCCGAAATAAACAAATTAAAAACATAAACATCAAATAAAAACTCTTTCTTTGATAGTTGAATTTTTTCAGTATGTTATAGCAGTAATTCTGAGTTGCACTCCTCTCAGAATGCTGGGCTAGAGAAGCTCGCTCTTGAGGAGCATAACTACATATAATTTAACCTATGGTGTTGGGGAGGGTTATAATTTTGAAAAATGTTTTGTTGAAGAACTGTGCCAGATATTTTACTGCCGCTGGGTGATGGGAAGTGGAGATATAGCATGGGTTCTAACCATCAGATTTTTGTGATTTTTGTGAGCCTTGGGGCCTCTGAGAAAAATCTTGGGGGGGGTGTGACGTTAACCACTCCGTTAGAACCGCATGGCTTGTCCTACAGTGACTCGCTAGGATCGCCAGGGCAGTGGATGGGGCTACAGTTTATGTATTAGAGTGTGCTTTATTTCATATGAAAGCTCGTGTCATGGGCAGTCCAGAAAGGCTCTTTGTTTTCACCCATGTCAAGGCTTTATATATTTAATTGTAAAGTATATGTTTTATCATTAACTAGTAATGATGGGATCTGGGAGAGAGAGAGAGAGAGTAGAACAGAGTGAGAGGGGGGCGCGCAGTGTTTTTGCCCCGCTCGATGACGTCACGGCTGGCTGCCTCGTGGTGGTTGGTTGAGGGAGGTCCTTACCATGTTGCTAGTTTCTTTGCTAGTGGCTAGAGGACTTGTTACGGCTTTTTTCCCACGCGGCTCGAGCTAGTGCGAGTATATATACAGATCCTCGCCACTTTCTCCCTCAGATCTGGTTTCTAGAACGCATCTATCTTATCCCTTGCTACCTGTCCCCTGTGCTGCACCTGAGAATCTTTTCCTCTGCCTACCTCTCTCTTTTTTCATATCTTTCACCACCTTTTATTAATACCATATCCCCTCTGGTTAACTCTTCAAAATCAGCTTAATGCTGGCCAGTTGTATTGTGCGTTAAGGTCTGATATAACCTATGTATGTTTAGTTGTTAAGATAAGTTGATCACGAAGCATTGGTTGGCATTTATATTGTTTAAGTACCGCTTCCTATAAGTATTAGTGTTCTGCTGGATTAGATAATGCTAGACTAGGGGTCTGATATTATAATGTATTGTTTCCGAGGAGTGCTGGCTTTAGTTAAAAGCTGCACGACATACCTGAGAACTGGAGTTGATTGGGTAAATTCTAGTCTGTGTGCCATTGAGAATAGAGCATGCACGAATGAGGGCTTTTTGCCTATACCATTCTGCACTGTTCTAAGCTCGTTGTTTGTCTTTGAGGTATGCCAGGAGAACGCTTAATACTTCGGTATTAAGGTTTCTCAAGAGAGCTACCCTTCCCTATAACGTAATATTTGACGCACAGACTTGAGATTTGCACTAGGCTATGCGGCATGCCATGCGCACCAGTATCTCGTATCATTGACTCTAGCTAGACTTTATCAATCATAGTAGACATTAAGTATATTAATCCAATTACTCTTTTTATGCATACCCATTTATTATTACACAAGCATTTCGCAGCCTAGTTTGATGTATGGAGACACAAACGACTTAGGCTCTTTTTGTTGATAGGAATACTGCATTGTCGTGGCGATAATTATTGTTGTAGCGTTTAGGATATTCTTGGCTCCGACGGCATTATATATTCTGCCTTTTTGTGTGCATAGCCTGCACGAGCATTGTTCCGCTGCCTGCCTTTTTGGGTTCCATTTCCGATACGAGCATCTTTATAGCATCTAACATTTAAAGAAGATTCCTTGTTGGTGTTGAAGGACTTTAGTGCACTTTCTTTCATGCAGGACTGCCTGACATTTATTGATTAAAGTAACGTAAGCTGTAACTTCTCTTACCACCTTACTTTGCATACCATAACCAAGCACCTTCGGTTATAGGTAGTAATAGGCTGTTTTCACATAACATTAAGCCTAGAGTAGACGCACATTTATTGAGAGTTGGATAGCCTATTATTGCATATAGAACTCTGTAGAGTATTTGTGTTCTTTGTTCACTGGGAATATACATCAGAGGTTGGATCTAGCGCTTTCCGCTTTCCGTTGTAGCATTTATGCCATTACTAGTCCAATGAATAAGAGCCCTGATATATTTAAACCTCAGTCGTAACAAATGTTTACCTCAAAAGCTGCCAGACCAGTGTAGAGGATAAATGTCGAGTGAAAAAGCGCTCGTGTGATACCGGCTTAACCATTTTTACTACCACAGATCCTTCTTAAACTGCCGAATATCGACAAAATAAAGCTAGAATAAACATCAAAAAGATGGCCGGTACAGAAGGGATTAAGGGGGGTGACCTGCTTTTTTGTCTCTCTTTCTCTGGCTTGTATCCATTCGGCCACATTCAGCCTACTATTTTAAGATGATTATCCCCATCCAGATGTCGATTTTTTCTTGGCGAGCGATAGCGAGCCAGAATTGTATGGAGAAATCTGGCTTCGCCGGAGACATTGTTCTATTGAAAAATGTATAAATTTACCCTGCTGTCAAAACCATTTTTAATAATATGCCGGCTCGCTACCGCTTGCCAGGAACAAATCGACACATTGATGGGGATGAACGTCTTTAAACAGTTTGCTGAATGGGGCCGAATGGATACAAGCCAGAGCAAGAGAGGAGAAGAGGAAAACAAGCAGGTCACCCCCCTAAGTATTGAGGATTGAAAGGAGGGCCGAAAAAAGAAACAATACCCCATAAATACGTAAAAGGGGCGAGCATAAATTTGGTATTCTATTAACCCTTTGAGTACTAACGACGACTGGTATATATTATTCTAGCTATATTTAGACGATATTATGTAGCTTAGGAAGGATCTGTGGTAGTTAAAAGGGTTGTTGTTGTTGTTGTTGTTCCCTAAGCTGCCTGGCCGAACAGCCCCGAGTCCTTAAGGAAGGCCATGGCCACGGTCGGGCTTTCCCACAGAGTTTTCAAAGAGTGTAAATTGTGTTGTTGGCGTAAGTGGTTGTTTGAAATGCAGTCTTCTATGATGTGTTTAATGGTATGGGGTGCTGTGTTACAACCCGGGCAGGTATCGACGACAGAGTCATCCAGTCTCTTCTGATAGCTCAGAAGAGCTGGATGGTGTCCGCATCTCAGCCTGGCCAGGTGGACTCTGTCCTCGCGAGGAAGGGAGGATTCAGAAGGATGGATTTCGGGAGGTCGTGCTTGCAGCTGCGTGTTGTCTATGAGTGAGTGGATGGAACGGCGAGATATATGAGTATGGATGTGCTTCCGGAAGTTGGTTTGGGGTGGGCAGGGAGGAAGAGAAGACAGTATTTGTGTGTGATAGCGTGTGCTGGGTGTTGTTTTGATATTTCTTGGTGTCTGTGGGTGTGTTGCCATGTAGTGTAGTGGGTGGTGTTGATTTGTAAAGGCTGCTGCCAGGAATTGAGTGACTCTCATGTCTAGATGATCTTTGACTTTGAGGACTTTGGTTTCTTGATGTAGGTGATCTGTGGGTGTAGTAGCTGTGCATCCTGTGATGATTTTCAGGGCTTTATATTGAATAGTCTGTAAGGTCTTATGATGTGTTTCAGCTAGGTTAGAAGCCCAGGCCGGGCTTGCGTATTCCATAACTGATCTTATGTATTGTTTGTAGACTGTGGTGGTGGTTTCTTTGTTGTGTCCAAATTTCGTGTGAGCAAGTGATCTGAGGGCGTTATGTCTGGGTGTCAGTTTTGTTTTCGTGTTTGTGGTGTGCTGTTTAAATGTCATTTGGGTGTCGTATGTTACACCTAGGATTTTGTGTGTGTGTGTGTGTGTGTTAGGGGTGTGTTGTTTATGTTGAGTCCCGGGACGTAATCGTGCTCTCCTGTCCAGCTTGTGAGGAGGGTTGCAGTGGATTTAGCTGGGGCTAAATTGAGTCTGTTTGTAGTGCACCATTCATGTAATGTGTCGAGAGTCTTGAAGGAGTCTTCTTGCTGTGTCTGGGTTTTGGTGTGTGCTTGTGAGTGTTATGTCGTCTGTGCATGAGGCTATGGTTATTTGGGGTGAATTTGGTGTATTTATATCATGCATGTACAGATTGAAGAGTGCGGGCGACAGGACGGATCCTTGCGGGACTCCGTTTGGGAAATTTCTAATGCTAGATGACTGACCGGCAAAAGATATGTGTGCACATCTGCCTGCTAAGAAGTTGGCCAGCCATCTTTTTGTGTTGTTGTGCATGTTTGTGTTGTAAATTTTGTTTCTTAGGTTGTGGCGGGGGATGGCATCGAAGGCTTTACTAATGTCGAGTGTGGCAAGTACTGATCTGTGTGGTGGTCTAGCTGAGTTGATGCCGTCAAAAGCTCTTTGTGTAAGGTCTGTAAGAAGAGTGTTTGTGGAGTGCAATGGCCTGAAGCCGTGTTGTGTTGGAGAAAGGGGTATGTCAGGTGTCATCAGTTGTAGTACAAGGCACTCTATGACTTTGGAGGGGGTGCAAAGGAGTGTGATAGGTCGGTGTGAGGAGGGTAGCGTGGGGTCTTTGTTAGGTTTGGGGAATGTGATGATGATACCATGCTTCCAGATGTCTGGTATTGTGTTAAAAGGGTTGGTTGAGATAGTTGAAAGCCTTATTATTGCTAGAGGTCCTTCTTAACCCTTCTTTGGCGGCGCTCAACTTATGTCGTGTGAAGTAAATATGGACTAAGTGGCGGTTCACAACTTTTGTCGCGTGCCATTTTCACCACGTAATGTTGCTGAGAGAGAGAGATGAGTGGTGGGAGGAGCGTAGCAAGCGTATGACTGCTCCAGACCACCGCGGCGGACCTTCTGATATGAATCCCACCCTTCCCTCCCCTCTCACACTCGCTACACAGGGAATTATGTAGGGAAATTACTTAATTACAGGGTTTTTGCACTCTTGTTGCACGATCGTTGCAAGAAAACCAGCGGTCGTACAAGGATGGTTCGGGTGTCATTGGAAAGCTCTGTTTATGCCCTTTCAGGGATAGGTACTTGTTTTACGCTCTGGGTCTTATTTAGGCATGAAAATGATCACATAAACAACCCTATTTAGGGTTTAAAAAAAACGCTGGGCGCTACGGTCCCCTAGACCGCCTAGCCCGCCAATAAGGTGTTAATCTTAATAAAAATCGCCTAACAGTTGCCAGCATATGATGAAAAGGACGCCTCTGGTACTGCGTGGGTTAAGCAAAATACATGTAATGACGAAAAAAAAAATAATAATATATGAAAAATAAAATAAAAAACACAATATCCAAAAAAGTATTAACACATAATATAATGCAGGACATATCACTGAAAAGAAGGCCAGGAGGTAAAAGAAAGCATAAAGCCGGAGTCACACGAGCCGTTTTTCGAGCAATTTTTACGGGCAAATATGGTATGGTAGCTTAACAAATTACATTTTGTCAGAATTCAGCCGCCTAACATACTCTGCCTTCAGTCTAGTTACCGATACCAGTGACAAAAAGTCCAGAAATATGACGAGAAAAAACTTGCTCATGGAAAATTGACGGAAGATGCGCTCGTGTGACAGAACCTTAACCCTTTGAGTACCAGCGACGTGTTGTATGCATCATTCTAGCTAAAATTAGACGATATTATGAAGCTTAGGAAAGATCTGTGGTAATTAAAAGGGTTGGTTGAGATAGTTGGAAGCCTTATTATTACTAGAGGTCCTTTCCAAGCTTAGTAAAATCGTCTAATAGTTGCCAGAATACGATGAAAAAGAGGTCACTGGTACTGTACGGGTTAAGGGGACATTTACACTTGAGGGATTTTTTACTGAACTCTATTCTCATTCAAGTTTAGCCCCATTGATTTTGATATTTTAAGACGTTCGCCCCATCAGTTTGGCGATTTTGGGAACTTTCGTCCCATTTCTGTCAATTTTAAGATCTTTCGTGTCATTTAGGGGTCAATTTTTTCCTGGCGAGCGATAGCGAACCTGTAATTTAAGAGGAACCGGCCTTTTGGCCGGGAAATTTTTCTACCGAAAAATTTACAAATTTATCTTGAAAGAGGGTCTAGAGGGTGTAATTTTAAGCTTGATGGAGGTCTAGGGAACAAACTAGAAACCTCCCCTTAAGGAATGGTCGAACTAGGCACAACATAAATAGAGAGCTGAGGACAAAAAGACTCAAGCTATAGTCTATTCGCTGTAAGTAAGCGAGACATCATGACCTCTATCCTCTGTAACTCAAAGAGGGCTTTAGTAAATTGGCTGTACATTTCCACATCTATTCTTCCACTGACTCTTTCCAAATGGTAGAAATGTTAACCCCTTGAAGCTCTGACGCGTTTTAGCAGTATATTTTGGCTATCATTAGACGGTTGTATGCAGCTTAGGAAGGTTCTGTGGGTATTGGAAGGGTAAAGACTCTCTCAATCATCCCTCTGACTTCAATATACCCTTCCTAATCTGAATAAAATCGTCTAATAATTACCAAAAAAACAAAACAGAAAAGTGTATTGGAGCTTGAAAGGGTTAACTCGATTACACTAGTCGTGTTTGAGTTACAGAAGTTAGAGGTCATGATTTCTCGCCTACTTACAGCGAATAGACTACAGTACCGAACAAGTACATATGACAAAGAATATAAGTAGAAAAGGCGAACACAGGATAAAAGGTAGAGAAGAGGACCCAGGAGAACACAAAGAAGGTCTGCGTAAACAAGCCGTGTATAGAGACTTCAGTTCTATGTGGCTAATAATTAACTTAAGGGGACAGTCGCCGTTTTTTTAGGCTATTAATTCATATACTAATTTATTTTTAGTTGCCTCGCTAGACCTCCATCAACCTTAAGAAAACGCCCCCTAGACCCCCCTTTAAGACAAATTTGTACATTTCTCGGCAGAAAATGTCCCGGCCGAAGGCCGATTTCTTCTAAAATTACAGGCTCGCTATCGCATGCCAGCAAAAAATCGACACCTAAGTGGTACAAAAGGTCTTAATATTCACAAACAAATGAGGCGAAAGGTCTCCAAATTGCCAAACTAACGGAACGAACGTCTTAAAACCTCAAAACTAATATGCTAAACATGAGGGAGAAGGGGGTCCATAAGAAGCGAGTACTACCCCCTTAAACAAGAAAGCTTTGTCTAAAGTTAACAGTGGAAGCTTATTTTATGACAAAGGCCACCATTGTATTACCCTCTTCTCTACGTTTGGTTGGACTTGATTAGTAGTTAAGGGGAGATTTCCACTTGAGGGATTTTTTTCTTTACCCCTTTCTCCCTCATGTTTAGCCCCATTGCTTTTGAGATTTTAAGACGTTCGCCCCATTAGTTTGGCGATGTTAACAACTTTCACCCAATTCATGTCACTTTTAAGACCATTCGTGCCATTTAGGTGTATTTTTTCCTGGCGAGCGATAGCGAGCCTGTAATTTAAGAGGAACCGGCCTTCGGCCGGGAAATTTTTCTACCGAAAAATGTACAAATTTATCTTGAAAGGGGGTCAAGGGGGGTGTAATTTCAAGCTTGATGGAAGTCTAGGAAACACACTAAAAACCTCCCCTTAAGTTGGGTCACCGGCTTTTTTGTATCTTTCTCTTCTATTCTCTCTTTCCCTGGCTTGTATCCATTAGGCCCCATTCAGCCAACTGTTTTAAGACGTTTATCCCCATCCAGGTGTCGATTTCTTCCTGGCGAGCGATAGCGAGCCAGCATTGTATGGAGAAATCTGACTTCGCCGGAGACATTTTTCTATCGAAACATTTACAAATTTAGCTTGTTGTCAAAACAAAATATATAAATGCTGGCTCGCTACTGCTCGCCAGGAAAATATTCACACCTGGATGGGGGTAAACATCTTAAAACAGTAGGCTGAATGGGGCCGGATGGATACAAGTCAAAGAGAGAGGGAAAGGAAGAGAAAAAAAGCGAGGTGGGCTCCCTTACGTCATACCATCAGTGTCTCCTTCTCACTCTCCCATTCCCTCTCTACATCCTCTTTTCTCCTTCTAACTCTCCCATTCCCGCTCTACATCCTCTTTATTCCTTCTCACTCTCCCATTCCCTCTCTACATCCTCTTCTCTCCTTCTCACTCTCCCATTCCCTCTCTACATCCTCTTCTCTCCTTCTCACTCTCCCATTCCCTCTCTACATCCTCTTCTCCTTCTCACTCCCATTCCCTCTCTACATCCTCTTCTCCTTCTCACTATCCCATTCCCTCTCTACATCCTCTCTCTCCTTTTCACTCTCCCATTCCCTCTACATCCTCTTCTCTCCTTCTCACTCTCCATTCCCTCTACATCCTCTTCTCTCCTTCTCACTCTCCATTCCTCTCTACATCCTCTTCTCTCCTTCTCACTCTCCCATTCCCTCTCTACATCCTCTTCTCTCCTTCTCACTCTCCCATTCCCTCTCTACATCCTCTTCTCTCCTTCTCACTCTCCCATTCTCTCTCTACATCCTCTTCTCTCCTTCTCACTCTCCCATTCCCTCTCTACATCCTCTTCTCTCCTTCTCACTCTCCCATTCCCTCTCTACATCCTCTTCTCTCCTTCTCACTCTCCCATTCCCTCTCTACATCCTCTTTTTTCCTTCTCACTCTCCCATTCCCTCTCTACATCCTCTTTTCTCTTTCCTACTTCTTTCCATCCGTCTCCCCTTCTCACTCTCTCATTCCCTCTCTACATCCTCTTCTCTCCTCCTCACTCGCTTCCTCCCTACTTCTTTCCTATACTTCAACCACATTTCTATTCATAAATTGCTACCATTTCCCTACCCTCTTCCCTCTCATCCTTCGCATCTCTCCTCCTTCCCCTCGCTCTCCAATACTCTCTCTCAAATTCTAATACCTCTGAAGTTAAGGGGGATCACCTGCTTTTTTCTCACCTTTTCTATTTCTCTCTTTCTTTGGCTTGTATCCATTCGGCCCCATAATGCCTACTGTTTAAAGACATTTATCTCCATCCACGAGTAAATTTTTTCCTGGCGAGAGATAGCGAACCAGCATTTTATGGAGAAATCCGGCTTCGCCGGAGACATTTGTACAAGTTTAGCCAGCTGTCTAACTCATTATCCAAAATATAATATCTCGCCATCGCTCGCCAGGCATAAAGCGACACGTGGATGGGGATAAAAGTCTTAAAACAGTAGGTTGAATGGGGCCGAATGAATACAACTCAGAGAGGGAGAGAAAGAACAAAAACGAGGTGGGACCCCTTAAAAAAGGTCCACACATTTATAAGGTACTTAATATGCAGCCCAGGACCAGAGATGACAAATGGAAATGTCCCTGACGACAATAACATTCTCTCGGGGGGAGGCGGAATATTAGATAGAATACGTCAGTGACAATTTATGGACAAGAGGATTTGGGAGATTCATAATACATTAATGTTAAGGGAACCCAAACGGTATTGTGCTGCATAATTTACTGGTTCGGCTCAATGGTTTAAGGAAGGGGTTTAGTTTGCTCTCTAAGCCTCTATCAAGCTTAAAAAAAACACCGACAAGACCCCCTTCGTTATAAATTTGAAAAAAAATCGGTAGAAAAATGTCCCGGCCGAAGGCAGATTCCTCTTAATATACAGGTTCGCTGTCGCTCGCCAGAAAAAAAATCGACAACTAAATGGCACAAAAGGTCTTATCTCTTGTCTTTCTAAAGTTTTTGAAACTATTCTTGCTTCCAAATTTCTTAAGCATTTCTCTTCTCATAATCTGCTCTCAGATCGCCAGTATGGCTTCCTTAAGGGTCGCTCTACTGGTGATCTTCTTTCATATCTTACTAACTCTTGGTCATCCTCCTTTCGGGACTTCGGTGAGACTTTTTCTATTGCACTAGACATATCGAAAGCCTTCGATAGAGTCTGGCATAAATCTTTAATTTCTAAACTACCCTCCTTCGGTTTCTATCCCTCCATCTGTGCCTTTGTCTCTAATTTCCTTTCCGGCCGTTCCATAGCTGCGGTTGTGGACGGCCATTGTTCACTTCCTCATCCCTATAAACTCTGGTGTTCCTCAGGGCTCTGTCCTATCTCCTATTCTCTTTCAAATTTTTATAAATGATCTCCTTAACTGTACCTTAATTCCCATCCATTCATACGCAGACGACTCAACCTTACACTACTCCATTAGTTTTTCAGAACGCCCCAGCCAGCAATCCCTCAACGACAAACGTAATGAAGCCATAGAACTCTTAAATTCTGATCTAAATACTATTTCCAATTGGGGCAGAGAAAACCTTGTTAACTTTAATGCTTCCAAAACCCAATTTCTCCATCTATCTACCCGTCAGGATCTCCCAGCGGACTATCCCTTATTCTTCAACAATACAAAAATCAACCCTTCATCTTCTCTCAATATTCTTGGTGTCTCCTTTTCTTCTGCTCTCATTTGGAAGGACCATATTACCAGTCTTGCTAAGGCAGCCTCCCAGAAGCTGGGTGTGCTCAACCGCCTTAGGGGGTTCTTTTCCCCTGCACAGCTTCTTGCTCTGTACAGGGGCATAGTGCGCCCTTGTATTGAGTATTGTTCACATGTGTGGGGAGGTTCCTTTCACACCGCTCTCCTAGACAAAGTTGAAAGGAAGGCCTTTCGTATCATTAACTCCCGTCCACTCACCAACTCTCTGCAATCTCTCTCTCCGCCGCAATGTTGCATCTCTCTCGCTATTTTATCGCTACTATAATAATCAGTGTTCCTCAGAGCTATCCCAGTGCATACCACCACCTTTACGTAGGGCACGTGGTACCCGTCTTGCAACTCAATCCCACCCCTACTCTGTGCAACTCTCCAACCCAAGAGTGAAACGTTACTCTCAAACTTTCTTCTACTCAACATCTGAGCTCTGGAACTCTCTCCCAGAATCAGTCTTTCCCTCTTCCTATGACTTAAATTGCTTCAAACTCCGTGTGTCCAGGCATTTTGGCTCGAACGTCCCTTGATTTTGGCCCTGTCACTCTTTCAACTATGGGGGAGGCACTCGCTATAGGCAGTTATGCCTTTTGCCTCCCTCAATCACATAGAAAAAAATAAAATAAAAAAAAATTGGCAAAGAAATGGGACAAGAAGTCTGAAAAATCCAAACTAATGGGGCGAATGTCTTGAAATCTCATACCTAATAGGGCTAAACACGAGGGAGGAGGAGGACTCTCAAAACCAACTGACTCCCCCTTAAGGTCTTATTCTCCAACTCAATGTATCAATCTACCAGATCTTCAATGACTTGGAAAACGCAGGGGTGATTGTAGGCACCAATTAAACACGGTATATATATAGTCATGTGATTAGGAGTTGCTGGGAGTCCTGCTTCATTTGCCTGGCCTCTCTTATTGATTTTGTTTGTGCCTCACCTACATAGAGATGAGGGGGGGGGACCATGTATTGTCTCTCAGATAACGACTACTGGAAATATCATTGACCATGCCATGTTACTATTTCTATCAACTTTTGCAATGTTCGTGGTCTTTCAGCTACCTTCCACTTTACCGAACACCATCTTTTCTCTAGCAAACCTGATCTTTTGGTATAGGTCTATAATTGCACCTATACGAGCTAAACACATTATTATTGTAATTAACAGGAAGGTATGATGAGGTAAGTGATGTGGTATAGGTGGCAATATGCGGAAATGGATTATAAGCCCCCCCCCCCTTACCCCCTTACGTTAGGCTAGGTTAGGTTAGGTAAGGTTGCTAGGTTAGGTTAGGTTAGGTTGTTAGGTTAGGTTAGGTTAATGTCTCTCTGAAACAATGTAAAATCTGTGTCACATCTAGATTGATAGACTTTTGTCAGAGGGGGCGGAATGCCCTTATAATCCATTTCCGCATATTGCCACCTATACCACATCACTTACCTCGTCGTACCTTCCTGTTAAATACAATAATATATTGTTTAGCTCGTATAGGTGCAATTATAGAAATTTACCCTTCTTTTCCTCACAGATATTCAGGTATCTGAAGTGACAAACTGCAGTCCCTTCCTTATCTCCTCATACTTTATCTATCCAAATTTCCAAGCCAAAGGTGGATATTGTGTATATGTACACGTCAAATATTCTTTCTCTCGTGTTCAAGACTTAGACTCAACTTTCTGGCTAGAAAGTTGGATAAAAAATTGTCTCCGGTGAAGCAGGATTTCTCCATACAATGCTGGCTCGCTATCGCTTGCCAGGAATGGGGATAAGCGTCTTAAAACAGTTAGCTGAATGGGGCCTAATAGATACAAGCTAAAGAGAGAGGGAAAGAAAGAGAAAAAAAGCGAGAGGGCTCCCTTAAATATTAAATTTTTGCTATCGTGAGTTACGCCCTACCATAATAAATAGGAATGAAGAGAAATGACGGGTGGGTGGAATTTGAGTGAGGCAGAGGGTTTTTCTTGCTCCCCTTCTCCGTCATGTTTAGCCCCATTAGTTTTGAGACTTTAAGACGTTCGGCCCATTAGTTCGGCGATTTTACCACCTTTCGACCCATTTCCTTGTCAATGTTAAGACCTTTCGTGCAATTTAGCTGTCTATTTCTTCCTGGCGAGCGATAGCGAGCCTGTATTTTTAGGAAGAACCGGCCTTTGGCCGGGAAATTTTTCTACCGAAAAATGTACAAATTTATCTTGAAGGGAGGTCTAGGGAGTGTTTTCTTAAACTTGATGGAGGTCTAGCGAGGAAACTAAAAAACATATTAATGAATAAATAAATAAACCAAAAACTAACCAGCACACACCCCTTAAGATCATGGATATGTCATTGAATGTTTGTTCTTCCAAGAGCGGCACCATTCCGGTTCTCATAGTATTTTGAACTGTGCTTGGATAGATAGGTAAGTCATTAAGGGAGCCCACCTCACTTTTTTGGGTAGATTGTACAAAGGAGTACAAAGGAAATCAAGCAACAACAGATCTAGTGACCCTTCTAGGTTGCTTGTCCTCCAAAACACTGAGGATCAAGTGTCCAAACAGTGGTTTAGAGTGGATAAGGGAACATTGGAAAGGGAATTACTGCCCTGGAACTAATGTCCGTGGCAGGATTAGGAAGTTAGTAGGGGACAGATGGGTTAGTAACTGAGGGGGGGATAAAATAAAGTTATTCATTTACAAACGCAGTTAGTCGCGGGTTTGAAGCGAGATATTTGTCTAGGCGGAGTTTAAATGAATCAACAGTGCTGCAGTCTATAACGTTTCGGGGAAGCCCATTCCACAAGTTGACAACTCGATTGAAGAAGAAATTCTTAGATTCGTGTGAGTTAAAAGATTTACCAATAATTTTGCAACCGTTTCCCCGCGTGTAATTAGATTGGTCGATAGTGAAGTACTTACTACAGTTCATATTGTCGATGCCTTTGATGATTTTGAACACTTGAATTAAGTCACCTCTTAATCTGCGCTGGGTTAAAGGAAATAGATTTAATTCTCTAAGACGCTCTTGGTATGGTTTGTTCTTTAGGCTAGGTATCATTTTGGTAACTCTACGTTGAACTCGTTCTAGCTTGTTTATATCTTTTTGGTAATAAGGGCACCAGGATTGAACGCAGTATTCCAGAAGAGGGCGGACTAAGGAATTGTAAAAGGTTAGGATAACTTCTTTGGATGTATGCTCAAATGACCTGCCTATAAAGCCAATTATTTGTTTGCCTTCTTAACAACTTCTGAACATTGTTGACTCGGTTTTAGGTTACTCGATATTGTTACTCCAGATCGGTTTCTCTGTTTACATTCTTAAGCTGAGTGCCATTCACGAATAATTTGCTTTCTCATTTAGGTATCCGATATGTAGTACTTTACATTTATCCGCATTGAAACTCATTTGCCAAATTTGGGCCCAACATGACAATTTATCTAGATTGTGTTGCATATCGTCAACTTGTTCTTTTGAGAGTACGCTATTTGCAATTTTTGTATCGTCAGCAAATTTTGAGATTGTACAGGTGAGGCCCTCATCTATGTCGTTGATGTAAATTTGAAAGAGAATTGGTCCTAGTACCGATCCCTGGGGTACCCCGCTACCTACATTGGTCTATTTAGATGCCTTACCGTTTATGACTACTCTTTGCTTTCTGTCGCTGAGCCAATTTTCTATCCATTTCAACACACCGTCTTGTATTCCATGCGCTTTTAGTTTTAGCAGTAAACGTTTGTGGGGGAACTTTGTCAAAGGCCTTTTGAAAATCAAGGTATATAATATCTACAGCTTTACTCTCATCGTAGAGGTTGAGGATATCGTGGAAGAAGTCTAAGAGGTTTGTTAAACAGGAACGTTTTTTACGAAAGCCGTGTTGAGTATCTTTAAGTATGTTATTTTCCTCTAAGTGATTTACGAGTCTGTCTCGTATGACCGTTTCTAGCATTTTACATACAACTGAGGTTAAGCTGAACTGTAGAGTTCAGGCGTACCACCAGCTTTGTTTACACTACGCAGAGCTGCGGCGGACACTTGCCATTATGTTCCCGTCTATTTTGACTGCCTTTGGATACAATTATATGTTCCCTCACCCCCCCCCCATGACATATTGTCATCATCATATATATTGCCAGCAGGGGGCAAATAACCGAAAAATTCGCCGTAAAAATAGACGCGAACTTAACCATGGCGATCGACATATGTAAACATGTTGGTGGCGGCGGCGACGGACGCCTGCGATCATGTTCCCATCTATATTGAATGCCATTTGTGACGTCTACCAGCGTTGGCAGAATCGCCTCTCGTTAGCCACTAGCGCTCACCAGGGACATCGAAATGGGCTACAGTTATCAGAGAATGTTGTTCTTTCTTTCCTAGTACTTGCATTGTCACAGACAGTCCAGTGGTCGTCTTTATTTTCGTCTGTGACAACGGGAGGTATTTTATATCATTAATAGAATAGTTAAGGAGAGAGAGAGAGAGAGAGAGAGAGAGAGAGAGAGAGACGAGAGCGTGGTGGTAATATGTGTGTGTGTATGTATGTGCTGCCTCGCTCGGAAGAGTTTTCCAGCTCGCGCGGGCTTTCCCTCGCCTTTGATTGGCTGCTGGCTCCTGGCGCGTCCTAGGGGCCTGCTGCCTTGTGACGTCTCGGCCCGTGATTGGCCGACCATCGCGCCCTTGCGGGCTCCTGTGTAACTGGCCTCCTGCATGAGGGTCCCGAGGAGCTGCCCTCCTCAGGACAGGCTTGGCGTGCATTCTTCTAACATCCCATTGCATACTCTCTCCCGATCACCCCCTTTACCACTGTCTCTCTCTCTGACCTTCTTCTTTTCCATTGCTCCTCACCTTTATTCAATTACTTATCCCCTTGGGTTCTGCATACGGTTTCCATAGCCAGCCCATTGTGTTGCATGCTCCATCCTCTGAGATATTTACATGTACTTAGAATGGGATTGAGGGTTTTTGGTTGGTAGAGGTTGGGAACTCTGTGTTTGTCTCCATTATTGATTTAGTGTTCTGCTCTTTTATTTGATGCTAGACTGGGATAAGGTTCTGTAGTCGTTGTCTCCGAAGTGTGTATGGTTTGTTTATACCTACACGACTTCGACCGGTCCTGTGGTATCCTAGGTTGTCTTTTCGGCTGCATCTTTTGCGAGTGCAGCATTGTGTTGACCGAGGGCTTTGGCCTGTTCCAGTTCCACACTTTGCTGCCTCTTTGCTTGTCTTTTGAGGGTCGCCAGGATAGAACCAGATACTTGTGATCTGGATCTATCAAGAGAGCACCCCAGTCAATTAACGTAGCTTAAAGGATGCAGTCTTAAGGACATCGCTAGGCTATGAGCCTGTCTTGCTCAACCCCAGTTCCTTACCTCGAGTATCCCAGCTAGACATTATTAATTGAGTAGACACTTGTTAGTATTTAATATAAGGTCTTTGATATGTACGCATTATTATTCACAGCATTTATTAGTCTAGGTTGTTGCTGAGCCGCACAACCATAGCAGACTGTTTCGTTGATGAGGAAGTACTTCTTTTAGTGTCGAGCATTACTACCGTTGCGCATTTATAGTATTACCGTGTCAGTTAACATTATATGTCCTATCTTTTAGTGTATTCCATTTACACGTGTGGTTCCTGCCTCCTGCCTTTATATAGTTTAAGATACGAGCATCTTATGAGCATCAGACTTTCTTCAGAAGTTTCCAGGTCTATGCTGTAGGACTATACTTCACTTTCTTTCAGATAGGAGTGAAGAGTTTATTGTTGTTTAGAGTAACTGTATTGAAGCATCTTTTTATTGTATTAAATCTTGCAGTGATTTAATTGATCTTTCTATAGCTTCCCTTTTATGCATTTTAACGTAACTTGCATCTTGTTTGTTATCAGGCTATACCAGTTTGGGTTTGCCTGAAGTAGAGTACATTTATGCCCAGATAAGGATATCCCGTTACCGCAGATTAACTCTGGAGGGTATAGGTGTTTTTGTTTGCCGGCATATAAGTTCGAGGGTTTGGATCTAGCGTACCGTTGTTGCATAGTGCCCTATTACTAGTCCAATCATTAAGTGCCCTTGTTTTATTCGTAGCCCCGGTCGTAACAAATGGCGACCTTGCCTAGTATCTTATCTTAGTCGTCATACTAAATAAACTATGAAATAATTGCAGGATTTTTGGACATTTGTTTTTCGAGGAATATTTTGGACACGTTGAATTTTTTTTGGCAACGTAGTATAGCACTTGAGTTGTCTTCGAGCATTTTTTGAGTGAATAGTGCTACATGAGAGTTTAGGTACTTCTTTTTTTTAAACGTTGAACATTTTCGGTGAACACTATGTCGAACGACGGATCAATGCACAGTGAGGACACAGTACAGGAAGCAGACTCTGAGGTGCAGCAGCGGGGTTTGTTAGAAGGCATTAGAGTAGTAACTAGTGAGGAGGATGCAAGGAAGTTTCTGGAGATGCCTATTACTGTTGACCGGGTGTCGGGGATTGATCGGTATGGTCTCCAGTGTTTGGCCACGGTCATGGGGCATGTTGGCACTAGCAGCATGATGAGAAGTGACCTGGTGGCCTGTGTGCTCGGTGGGGTGCGTGGGGCTTCGAGTGGAGCGGGAGCTGGGGCACCTTCGGCCCAGCCCCCATTCCACTCGACTCCTACCATGGCGCCCCCTCGGGCTCCGGAGCCGGGTACGGTCCCGCAAGCCGATAGTCACTGACAGCATGGTTTGCACCTGGGTGGATCACTGGGTGGCTCTCCAATTGTTGCATCTCTTCCTCCTCAAGGTTTAACTCCAGATATGATCTTCCAGCTTGAGATGGCTAAAATGCAGGCTGAGCAACGAAGGCATGAGGATGAGCTTGAGTAACGAAAGCATGAATCTGAGATTGAGATGGCCAGGATTCAGGCTGAGGAGAGAAAGGCCATGTACTGTGCAGACAGAGATCTTGAGAAGTCTCGGGTGGAGTCGACAGGGCAGCGTCTCGGTTCTGGTAATCGAGGTCTTGATCAGTCTTTATCGCACCTTCTTAAGTTAGTCCCTGCATTTGACGAGTCGGGTGTCAGAGTTATTCCTGCGTTTTGAGAAGAAGTGCCAGGAGCACCAATGGCCCGAGGTTAAGTGGGCAGCCCTTGTTTCCTCTAGGTTGGTTGGCAAAGGACTCGAGGCATATGATGCATTGCCCTTAGAGTCTTGCATCGATTATGAGGTACTGAAGGAAGCTGTTCTGCGGGCGTACGAGTTACAACCAGAGACATATAGGTTGAAGTTTCGGGGTGTTACGAAGGGTCGTGAGTGCACTTTTCTAGAACATGCCCGGGAACTGTCTGATGCATTGAGAAATTGGCTGAGGTCAGAGAAGGTGACGATGTTCGAGGAGCTTGAGCAGTTAGTCCTTCTAGAGCAATTTTTCAAATGCACAGGCGGCGACCTGACTTTGAACCTCAAAGAGAAACAGCCTAAAACTCTACAAAAGGCGGCTGAGTTGGCTGACCTGAGAATGTCGCTGATTCGTGGGTGCGGGTCTGCACAACGGACCGATGCAGTTAACAAGGGGCACAACACTCCACCCCCCCCCGAGTCAGTGATACAACCTTTAATAACGAAAGTAAGAGCAATGATACCAATTTTGATCACAAACCTAAAACCGTCCCGTTTAAGAAAGGTCAGGGCCCTTCCCCATCTCAGAGGAAGTCCAAGGGTGAAGTAGAGTATTTGAAGGGTCATAACAAGGGGCATTTTGCACGTTCCTGCCCTAGTAACCAACCTACTGCAGTCGTGTCTTTGGATAGCAACATTGGGGTGTCTCTGAGGTCTTGTGCATTTACCCTTGGTGATATGTCAGATGCGGGGGCACAGCCAGTGAAGGAGTGTCCGGAAGGCTCGAAACCGGTCCGCGATGATTTTTGCGACCATAGAGGGCGTGGATGCGTGAGTTGGGCTGGTTGCAAGCACGGGTTGCAGTTGTTGCGTGATACAGGTGCATCCCAGATTCTGATGAAAAACTTTACAGGCCAACCGATAAACGCGGCACGGGTGGTTGTGGTGCAGGGTTGTAATGCTACAAGGTCATACCCGTTGGTTCGAGTGGAGCTGGAGGTTGATGGTGTGACACGAGAGATAGATGTTGGAATCGTGGAGAAAGTGCCAGTAGAGGGCGTCGACCTTCTTCTCGGCAACAACTTTGCGGTACCTGCTTCTGAGGTTCCACCCTAGGTCGGTGCCGAGAGGGCGGCCGACGTGAGTAGGGAGGGGCAGGAGTTGGTCGAGAGGTGTCAATCACAGCAGACTGCGTGTGTTGACACCCGATCTCGTGCATCTAAGGTGTCACAGCCTATTGCTCAGTCTCTAGACCAGCGGAGGAACGGTCGGAAGGAGAAAGCTAAAGTTGGGAGTAGTTTTGTGAGTTTTTACCAAGCGGCTCTTCTTGGCGACTTTGTACTTGACCCAGAGGTGAGCTCCAGAGTGGCCCCAGAACCTGTCACCCCTAGTGACATGGTTGGGCGTGATGGTACTCCGCGACTTAGTAGTTCCCAGGTGGAGGAGAGTTGTGGGAACGGGGCTATTGAACACGAGGACGGGGAAACGTGTCATGTGAACCTGTTAAAGGAGTTTGTGAGGCAACCACCTGAGCAGCCTACTGTCCCTGCGTTGGCCTGCAGCGGCCAAGGTGGAGAACGAGAGGGGGGCAGTAGGGCACAGGTGGAGGAGAGTTGGGATTGTCATGTCTCAGCGGAGCAGTGGGCGGGGGACACGAGTCTGGTGGCTGTGGAAGCGCTAGAGCACCTGCCTGAGCAGCAGTGTGCAGCGCTCCAGCACCAGCTTGGTTCATACCCCACTGGTCGTGCCGAGCACCCAAGCCTCACAACTCATGCGGTGCACGATGTTCCGCTGGCAGGTCACTTGAGTGTGAGTAGACCGTTGGCCTCGTTGTTTCGGTGGTTCAAGGTGGGCGACGAGGCTTTGGTATGGTTGTCAGGTCAGGGTCGACCCATGGCCGCCAAGGGTGGTGGTCAGAAGGAGGACATTGAGCAGATTGGTGAGGTGGGCTGTGGAGTGGATGTGCCCGATCATCGCATAGCCTCCCAATGCTGCTCTAGTCGAATGCAACAGCCCTACCATAGACCAATTGTATCTGGCCATGTCGCTGAAGGCGGTGATGCTGCGCTGGCAGATGTAGTCGCAAGGAATGCGGGGGTGTGCATGTACGGTATCGGCGGGGAAGCCTTAGCAATTATGAACTATGGGAGTGACTGCACAGGTGGTACTGATTGTCCCTCTCATGACCTGGCTGTTCTAGGGACGAAGGTGGAGAAGGAGGGAGTCTATAGTTTAGAAGCTGCGGTCTCGGCTGGGTTGTGGGAGGGCACTAGGCATGTTGTTCTTCGAGATAAGTTGCAACCTCTTGTTCCTGAGCGCCAAGAGATGTTGTTTACTAGGCTGTGGCAGTACATCCGCATGATTGTTGCTTCTCCAGGCCTGATGTATGGGGTAGAATCCGAAATGGAGGCTGGAGACAGTGCAAGGCTCAAGTTAGTTCCCTACCGTATAAATCCTGCTCAACAGCCTGTCGTGAAAACAGAGCTAGACTACATGTGGAAAAAGGGTCTGAGGGATAAGGGATATCGTGAGTGGTCGTTGCCAGTGAGTTTGCAACCTGAGTTGAGTGGCAAGATCTGTGTGTATGGTGATTGCAAGACTGTGGAAGCATTATCCCTGACAGACACCTATCCATTACCTAGAGTTGACGACACCATAGACCGCTCCGGGGCTGCCTCGCTCATCACGAAGGTAGAACTAGTGAAAGGTTATTGGCAAGCCCCGTTGCCGGAAGGAGCGAAGAGAAGTGCCAGTCTTGTGATGAACTGGGCAGGTTATCAGTGTCAGGTGTTGTTTTGCTGTCGGGACACAAGTTGGATGTGTGGCATGTTAAGGGCATTGATAATGTTTTAGCTGATTGTTTGTCACGGGAGGGTTTGTTTGCAGGAGAACCCTCGCCGTTCAGTCAGTGTGTGTTGAGAGTAGAGAAAAATCAGGCTTGCCCCTGTAGAGCAGCCGTCAAAAACAACATTAAAATTAAATAAAACAAATCACATAAAAACTCTTTCTTTTTGATAGTTAATTGTATGTTGCCAATGTTATAGCTAAAGTCCTAAGTTGAACCTGTTTTTCACTTAGTAGGCTGGGCTCTGTGAAGCTCGCTCTGGGAGTATAGCAGGCTAAAATTATACTATTATGTTTGGGAGAGGTTATAAGATTTTCTTTATGCTAATATGTAGTTTTATTTAAGATTGAGCTTTGCATTTCATTTCTGGTGGAGTGGCTAGGTGTGGCGGGTCATGTCGGCATTCTGCCTTGTCAGATATGGTGCTCGCCTAATGTTGAGCGTCCCATATCTTGGGCGGGGTGTGACGTCTACCAGCGTTGGCAGAATCGCCTCTCGTTAGCCACTAGCACTCGCCAGGGACATCGAAATGGGCTAAAGTTATCAGAGAATGTTGTTCTTTCTTTCCTAGTACTCGCATTGTCACAGACAGTCCAGTGGTGGTCTTTATTTTCGTCTGTGACAACGGGAAGTATTTTATATCATTAATAGAATATAAGATGCATTGTGTAGAGTTAAGGAGAGAGAGAGAGAGACGAGAGCGTGGTGGTAATATGTGCGTGTGTATGTATGTGCTGCCTCGCTTGGAGGAGTTTTCCCGCTTGCGTGGGCTCTCCCTCGCCTTTGATTGGCTGGTGGCTCCTGGCGCGTCCTAGGGGCCTGCTGCCTTGTGACGTCTCGGCCCGTGATTGGCCGACCATCGCGCCCTTGCGGGCTCCTGTGTAACTGGCCTCCTGCATGAGGGTCCCGAGGAGCTGCCCTCCTCAGGACAGGCTTGGCGTGCATGCTTCTAACATCCCTTTGCATACTCTCTCCCGATCACCCTCTTTACCACTGTCTCTCTCTCTGACCTTCTTCTTTTCCATTGCTCCTCACCTTTATTCAATTACTTATCCCCTTGGGTTTTGCATACGGTTTCCATAGTCGGCCCATTGTGTTGCATGCGCCGTCTTCTGAGATATTTACATGTACTTAGAATGGGATTGAGGGTTCTTGGTTGGTAGAGGTTGGGAACTCTGTGTGTGTCTCCATTATTGATTTAGTGTTTCTCCTCTTATATTTGATGGTAGACTGGGATAAGGTTCTGTATTCGTTGTCTCCGATGTGTGTATGGTTTGTTTATACCTACACGACTTCGACCGGTCCTGTGGTAGCCTAGGTTGTCTTTTCGGCTGCGTCTTTTGCGAGTGCATCATTGTGTTGACTGAGGGCTTTGGCCTGTTCCAGTTCCACACTTTGCTGCCTCTTTGCTTGTCTTTTGAGGGTCGCCAGGATAGAACCAGATACTTGTGATCTGGATCTATCAAGAGAGCACCCCAGTCAATTAACGTAACTTAAAGGATGCAGTCTTAAGGACATCGCTAGGCTACGAGCCTGTCTTGCTCAACCCTAGTTCCTTACCTAGAGTATCCCAGCTAGACATTATTAATTGAGTAGACACTTGTTAATATTTAATGTAAGCTCTTTGATATGACGTACGCATTATTATTCACAGCATTTATTAGTCTAGGTTGTTGCTGAGCCGCACAACCATAGCAAACTGTTTCGTTGATGAGGAAGTACTTCTTTTAGTGTCGAGCATTACTACCATTGCGCATTTATAGTATTCTCGTGTCAGTTAACATTATATGTCCTATCTTTTAGTGCATTCCATTTACACTTGTCGTGCCCTGCCTCCTGCCTTTATATAGTTTAAGATACGAGCATCTTATGAGCATCAGACTTTCTTCAGAATTTCCAGGTCTATGCTGTAGGACTATACTTCACTTTCTTTCAGATATGAGTGAAGAGTTTATTGTTGTTTAGAGTAACTGTATTGAAGCATCTTTTTATTGTATTAATTCTTGCAGTGATTTAATTGATCTTTACATAGCTTCCCTTTTATGCATTTTAACGTAACTTGCATCTTGTTTGTTATCAGGCTATACCAGTGTGGGTTTGCCTGAAGTAGAGTACATTTATGCCCAGTTAAGGATAACCCATTATCGCAGATTAACTCTGGAGGGTATAGGTGTTTTTGTTTGCCGGCATATAAGTTTGAGGGTTTGGATCTAGCGTACCGTTGTTGCATAGTGCCCTATTACTAGTCCCATCATTAAGTGCCCTTGTTTTATTCGTAGCCCCGGTCGTAACACATTGGATACAATAATATGCTGAGGGGGGCCTCACCCCCCCATGAATATTATTGTCATCATCATATATATTGCCAGCAGGGGGCAAATAACCGAAAAAATCGCCGTCAAAATAGACGCGAACTTAACCACGGCGATCGACCAATGTAAACATGATTACCGTACGCCCGGACACTACATCCATCCCAAGATGTTTATCCCCATCCAGGTGTCGATTTCTTCCTAGCAAGCGATAGCGAGCCAGCATTGTATGAAGAAATGCAGCTTCGCCGGAGAAATTTTTCTATAAAAAAATCTATAAATTTAGCTTGCTATCTAAACAAATATATATATATATATGCTGGCTCGCTACGGCTCGCTAGGAACATATTGACACCTGCATGAGGGTAAGCGTATTAAAACAGTAGGCCGAAGGGGCCGAATGGATACAAGCCAAAGAGAGAGGGAGAGAAAGAGAAAAAAAACCGAGGTGGGCTCCCTTAAGACAGATATAGAGATAAATGAATATATAGATGTGTCTTCGAAATGTTGGATGGATCAATCGATTGAAAGTTGACTATATATGATTGTAATTTAATGTAGACAATCGACAGACTAATGGCCACAACACTATGTGAACATACAGTTCAATAACACAAGGCAACGAGGCACAAATATGAAAGAAAAACATTCATAAAAGTCATTAAAAGATCAATATAATGTATGGAATAGTAAACGAAATAATGCGAATAGCGATGACATGAAAAAATAGGGACAATATTTTCGCGCCGCACCACAGCTAGTAGCACAATTTTAATGGATGATGGCAAAGTAACAGAGATTAAGATCTTTTCGCATAAGCCCTCTCTGGGCTTAACACTAATAAGGCGTATGGTCCGGACGGTGTTCCTCCTGTTGTTCTCAAAAACTGTGCTTCCGTGCTGACTCCCTGCCTAGGCAAACTCTTTCGTCTCTGTCTATCCTCTAACGTCTTCCCTTCATGCTGGAAGTTTGCTCACATTCAACCTGTCCCAAAGAAGGGTGACCGCTCTCAACCCTCCAACTATCGTCCAATTGCTCTTATCTCTTGTCTTTCTAAAGTTTTTGAAACTATTCTTGCTTCCAAATTTCTTAAGCATTTCTCTTCTCATAATCTGCTCTCAGATCGCCAGTATGGCTTCCTTAAGGGTCGCTCTACTGGTGATCTTCTTTCATATCTTACTAACTCTTGGTCATCCTCCTTTCGGAGACTTCGGTGAGACTTTTTCTATTGCACTAGACATATCGAAAGCCTTCGATAGAGTCTGGCATAAATCTTTAATTTCTGAACTACCCTCCTTCGGTTTCTATCCCTCCATCTGTGCCTTTGTCTCTAATTTCCTTTCCGGCCGTTCCATAGCTGCGGTTGTGGACGGCCATTGTTCACTTCCTCACCCTATAAACTCCGGTGTTCCTCAGGGCTCTGTCCTATCTCCTATTCTCTTTCTAATTTTTATAAATGATCTCCTTAACTGTACCTTAATTCCCATCCATTCATACGCAGACGACTCAACCTTACACTACTCCATTAGTTTTTCAGAACGCCCCAGCCAGCAATCCCTCAACGACAAACGTAATGAAGCCATAGAACTCTTAAATTCTGATCTAAATACTATTTCCAATTGGGGCAGAGAAAACCTTGTTACCTTTAATGCTTCCAAAACCCAATTTCTCCATCTATCTACCCGTCAGGATCTCCCAGCGGACTATCCCTTATTCTTCAACAATACAAAAATCAACCTTTCATCTTCTCTCAATATTCTTGGTGTCTCTTTTTCTTCTGCTCTCATTTGGAAGGACCATATTACCAGTCTTGCTAAGGCAGCCTCCCAGAAGCTGGGTGTGCTCAACCGGCTTAGGGGGTTCTTTTCCCCTGCACAGCTTCTTGCTCTGTACAGGGGCATAGTGCGCCCTTGTATTGAGTATTGTTCACATGTGTGGGGAGGTTCCTCTCACACCGCTCTCCTAGACAAAGTTGAAAGGAAGGCCTTTCGTATCATTAACTCCCGTCCACTCACCAACTCTCTGCAATCTCTCTCTCTCCGCCGCAATGTTGCATCTCTCTCGCTATTCTATCGCTACTATAATAATCAGTGTTCCTCAGAGCTATCCCAGTGCATACCACCTCCTTTACATAGGGCACGTGGTACCCGTCTTGCAACTCAATCCCACACCTACTCTGTGCAACTCTCCAACCCAAGAGTGAAAAGTTACTCTCAAACTTTCTTCTACTCAACATCTGAGCTCTGGAACTCTCTCCAAGATCAGTCTTTCCCTCTTCCTATGACTTAAATTGCTTCAAACTCCGTGTGTCCAGGCATTTTGGCTCGAACGTCCCTTGATTTTGGCCCTGTCACTCTTTCAACTATGGGGGAGGCACTCGCTATAGGCAGTTATGCCTCTTGCCTCCCTCAATCACATAGAAAAAAAAAAAAAAAAAAAAAAAAAAAGGTTCAAACTTCCAAAAATCAATGGGAAATAAATACAATGTTTTCTTATTTTAACTTACGTCTGCCATCGCACTCATGTTATTGTTGTGAACCTCTCGGCCTTCTCACTGTCACTCGTTGCCGGAGTAAGGTATGTCCCATAATACTATGTTTTCTGCACAGTTTCTCAACCAGCAGGGGGGTGAGGGCAACAACCCCCACCCATAATACTAGGATAGGTTAGGTAAGGTTGTTATGTTAGGCTCATGTCTCTTCAAAATTGCCTATTTTTATAACATGTTGGCACGTGAAATCCGAGCCAACTTTTCTTTACAAATGCAATATATTCACTTTATACGCCTTTTACCCCTCAATTTCCCTGTTCTTCATAGCCCTTCCCACTATCGGGGGCCGTGTTTTTAGATTCTTGGATAATGGGTAAATACTAATTTCCATGAAAAAAATGTATTATAGAAAGCTTATAAACCATAAAAATAACAAATACCTAAAAAGAAATAATTTATAATAGCTGTGGGGCGTTTCATAGATATTGACCAAAATGAGCACACATAGTCAGAAACAGGATAGGAAAGAAACAAAGAACATTGTCAAAATAAATGACTATAACAAAAGTGTAACACTAATAGGCTGTAGGACCATATTTAATGTGCGGTTCTTCAACAACAAACTTCATTCTGTGTTTGTTTTTCCCTCCTTTTGTCTCTTTCTCTGGCGAGCGATAGCGAGCCAGCATTGTATGGAGAAATCCGGCTTTGCCGGAGAAATTTTTCTATCGAAAAATGTACAAACTTAGCCTGCTGTCAACATTTTTTCTTTTAAATATGTTGGCTCGCTACCGCTCGGCAGAAAAAAATCGGGAATTTATCCAGTTTAACACCGGGTCGAAACCATCGATATATTATTTAGGCAAATATATTAGTTATGTCATGTACTTCATTGCCATATACAGTATGTCCAAACCTCCGGTAATTCATTATAATGTACGCCTTAAATAACTAACAACAAATCTAAGGATGTAGTATCCGGGCTGCAGTCGTCATGTTTACATAGGTCGTAAGTTCGCCGTTACGCTTTTGCTTTTGTTTTATTCTGCGTTTGCCCCCTGCTGGCAACATATATGGAGTGCGTTTGTAGACAGCGATCGCCGATCCGTCCCGGTCGGCGACCAAACCGTTTGTGACACTACAATATAGACAAAGATGGACGCTCAACATCAACAAGTGTACAGTTGCTCGGAATGTAATACCTTTTTCAATGATTATGATGAGACTAGTGAGCACCTATTAAGGTGCACTGGTAAGTTTAATAAATTATCCTATAAAACCATCGCACTCACGTCGGTTTGAGCTATAAATATCCCATAATCATTAACCCGTGGAGCCCCGGCTAGTTTTGTAATGTTTGTTCACCAGAACCCGGCCGGTTTTAAAAAATGGTTTTATTCCAGAAACAATAGCGAATGGGTTAGGAATGAAGGAAAAACCACGAAAAAACGCTCAAAAAGCTTAAAGAATGGTCCTACAGAGCCCCCGAAAACGTATTTTACATGAGTAAAAAATTGAAGGCAATTACCCCAAAAAAACAGGTTATTGCGCGCTCACGCGCACGCACGTGGACTTTGAGAGTTGCGTGGGATACGTACACAGTTCCCATACAAATCTGAGCCCTCTTGAGTGGCTACACCTGAGGTTACGGTCGGCGCAATTAGGGTGACGCGCCAGACGCGTCTCTGGGGCTGTGCGTTACATACATCGCCGACGCGTCAGACGCGTCGCTGGGGCTGTAAGGGTTAAGGAAACAAAATCGACCCAAGCTGGCCTTAATATATAATTATATTTAATACAATGACCTAACCTACTGTATACTATCACAACCTAGCTTCCACTAATGTAACATCAAATGAACACAGAAAGTAATAAGGTAATATTAGCGCTAACACTTCCCGCTTTAACCCCTTTTGTACCGGCAACGTCATTTGTACTTCATTCTGGATACTATCAGAAGATTTCATTCAGTGTATAAAGGGTCTACAGTAATTAACAGGCTTCGAAAAATCTCCCTTAACCCATACTACTGCCACAGATACTCCTGAAGCTGCACACAATCGTCAAAATGTAGCTTTAATAAAATACAAAAGCGTCGTCGGTACAGACTACAGAAAGGGTTAATTTGCTATATTTTGGGGATTATATATTTAGGGTAAATAGATTGCTACCGTTATATAGTATGTGTATTGTGAGTGCAGTTTAGGCTATGAGGTTCACAAACAAATACTATATTTCTCAAATGTATTAAAAGTGTATTTTAGGGCCATTTTACTATAATGGTATTATTGTTTTCGATACTTATAGGGAATAGACTCGTCGCCTTATTATGCATAATTTATTAGGGACAATTTAGGTATATGGAATCCTTATACTGTACTCATGTATAATCCACTGTGGGAGAATAATGGGTTTAATGTTATTTTAATACCACGAATTTTGTTGATATATTTGAAGATAAATATTGAATCTATATGCTCTAAAGATCATAAGAAAATTAGGATAATATTCAAGAGGACACTAGTGCGACGTTATGAGAAACAATTTATTAGGGAAAATAGGCACCAATAGATTCGCCATATTTTTCTCTATATAGTCCGCATGGAGGATTTTCGTTATCAACAAATTGAAAAATACCCACTTCACAGACAAATACACCAAAAATCTAAGTCAAAGCGGGGGTGTGGGGGCGGCAGCCCCCACCTATAATACTAGGTTAGGTTAGGTAAGGTTGTTAGGTTAGGCTAATGTCCTTTCAAAGGGGTATAGGCTAGTAAACACTAGGAGAGCCTATACCCGGTCAAAGGTAAGAAGAAGAAGAAGAAGAAGAGTCCTGCAGTAGTCTCCTTGAATGCTACCAAAATTAGGTTTAACCCTCGGCAAAACCTAATAAAAAAGTATGGTACTAAAATTTCTTTTTCGTAACAAGGTTGTCAATACGGTACTTTCAGTCATCGATAGCTCTAAAGATCATATGCAAATGTGTTAAACCCTCGGAAAAACCTAATATAAAAGTATGGTACTAAAATTTAATTTTCGTAACAAGATTGTCAATACGGTACTTTCCCGTTATCAATGTACAATAAAGCTGAAGATTGCAGAGTAAACACCATAGACTTCATCGACTTTCCTTTCACTTTCGTATAATCGACAGCCAATTTTTTTTTTTTTTAATTAAGGGATTACTACTCAATCAGCGGGGGTGGGGGGGCGGCAGCCCCCACTCATAATACTAGGTTAGGTTAGGTAAGGTTGTTAGGTTAGGCTAATGCCTTTTCAAATCACTATCGAGGGGCTGTCTCAACATCGATCGATAGGCCTAATGGGGAAAATAAGTTTTCCCGAGATTTCTAATTAATTACAAACACTATATATTGATGCAAATGACCAATTTTGTTTATAAAAAAAACACTCGGAAAATTCGTGGTATTAAAATAACATTGAACCCCCCTGGAAAACCCTTCCCAAATAGTAGGAGTATTAGCGCGATTACTCTAGTAGTTTGTGAGTTATGGAGGTTAATGTTCAAGAGTGTTGGCCTGCTTACTTACGGTACAATTCTAATTTCACGTACACAGCGACAAAAGGGAGGCGCCGTTGTAAAGGCATAGCTTCCCGACCAACTATGAAGATCAGGGAAATTGCTGGGTAAAAGACGTAATATAATGATAATTTTTTTTTTTTTTTTTTTTTTTTTTTGAGACAATGAATGGAGGAAGGAAAAACACAGATAAAACAAAAAGGTCCATGTGCCTAAAGGCATCCTCCATTCATAAAATGTTTGTAACAACTGGATTTAAACATTTGTTGATTGTAAGTTTGTGGAAAGCAATTCGAGGGAAGTGAATTCCAAAGAGTAGTAGCTCTGGGGATAAATGAATTCTGATAAGCAGAAGTTCTGCATTGTGGAGGAGAAAGTGTAAATTCATGGGCGCTCTCAGCTGCCCTAGTTCTACGGGGAAAGATGTGGAGAGGCGGCACAATTGAAGCAAGTTCCTCGGAACAATTGCTAATAAACAATAAACTACATTAACGACATTAGCCTAACCTAACAACCTTACCTAACCTAACCTAGTATTATGTAATAGCTATGGTACCGCATATGGGGAGATATTTTTTTTTTTTTTTTTACAGTAAGTATAATTCCTTATAATGCATTTCCGCCGCTTTGGACATATATAGGAATTAAGTATGGTATATGACAACTCTAAAGTAGCCATAGAAATGTATGAGTATGCTGTGAAAGCGAAACTAGAATTAAACCTTACTTACTTGGAATATGGTATACCTCTCTTTAGCTGACGATGGAGGATTCAATCACTGTTCCTCTTACAACTAAAGTCATCTTCCATTCCTCCCAGTCTTCAACACATGCGCGCACGCACACAGAAACCGCAAATAACACATGATGGTAACACAATCTCCGGTAATTTTTAGTTAGTTAGTTAAACTAGGACTTCGGAGGCTATCAACCCTATTGGATTATTAAACCAGCACACTGTAAGTCAATAATAACGTCAGGACTGGAGCCTCTGCGAAAACTCAAGTCCCTTGCAAATTCTGCGAACCGGCGAGAAGTGACGGTGAATATGGCCAAGTGAGCTGTGAAGGGTGGAGAGGGAGGGAGGGAAGGAGGGAGAGGGAGGGAGGGGGAGGGAGGGAGGGAGGGGGGGGGGGGAGAGGGAGGGAGGTGAAGGGGATGGAGGGAAGATGAGGGATTGAGAGATACCAACATAACTGTATACTATTATCTCCTCATTACCTCCATACCTGCACTTCAAAATAATTAGGCAACAATGTTTTTTGAAGAGTAAAATAATTGGGTATATAATACTGTAGATATTTAGGAAATGTAATGTGACTGTCCTATCTTATACATGCACTAAGCTTAAAAAGAGTGAATTGCCAACTTGTGAGTTTCATTTTATAAGGAAGTTGGAGCTGTAGACAGCGATATTTAACAGCATTTACAGCTGAAATACGGTCGTAGTACAGTCAGAAACCGCAATTTCTGAGACACTTTGATAAGGCCCGGACATGTTGAGCCCATCGTTTCTGGACGACCGCCCACTTTAACTATCACAAGGCTGCATACCTATGTACACACGTTTCGAACCAATAGATGCTTCACTCAGTCTGCCATGTAAAATTATAATGCTGCTGCTATGCTATTATCTGCATTCATATATTTATGGATATAAAAATAAAAAAATAATACCTGTATTACATTCCCTTACGTATCTACAATAATTACGGACAAGAATATCACCATAGGTTTTAAGAAATTGAAAATTAAACGAAATACTTTCAAATTGCTGCCCCACGAAAATGGCTTGGGTTCCAACCTTAACGTTGCTCTACAGTAGGTGACAAACACTGAAAACAGAAGTGCCTGTTCCATGACATACAACACAAGAAACTATGCAATGTAATATTACATGTTATCATCTGGTTATGAAATTCAGGTGTGAAACGGCAATGAGTTATCAGTAGTGATATGTGGGGGGTATTGTGTAATGCCACACAAAGTTAAGCTTCGGACGCTGATAGGTTTATATATTCTGTATTAATTTAGTAAAACAAATGTATATAACAGTCGAAAGGGAAAAGGCTATAATGCATATCATGGTGGTATTTCGTTTAACAATGGCTATAGATACCTTTTCGATGTTAGTATTATAGGATCTGATTTATTGCAATGTTTACACAGTGCAACAAGGTTAATAACATGATATAAATATCAAATGGATTAATAATATGTGAGTACCGGTATGTGTTTAATAGTAACTACTATGGATGACGTCTGATAAATCTCTCACACACACACACAACCAAAGCCTGTCCATTCACTGCGGTTTGGTAGTGTTTCTTTACATTCTTAATTATTTAATAGATATCCGTGTTTTATGTAGATACAGGAGGGAATAACAAACAATGGTATTTTTTGTCATTTATATATCAGATTCTGTAGTATGAATAGTATCGTAACATAACAGCACAATAATGTTACATGGCTGACTGAGTGAGGTATCTATTGGTTCGAAACGTGTGTTCGTACGTGTGCGACCTTGTAATAGTTAAAGTGGGCTGTCGTCCTGAAACAATACGCTCTCACTGTCCGGGCCCTATCCAAGTGTTTCAGAAACTGTGGTTTCTGACTGTACATTTATAAATACATAAAACTCAAATTAACATACCATTTATCCATCAGAAACGTACATTATTATTGCATCTCTGTTTAATATCGATGTTCACGGCTCCAACTTCCTTATAGCCTGAAACTCGCAAGTGGTCAATTGCGAGAATGTTGGCAAACTGGTTGAGCGGGTCTGAGCAACAACCCACCTTATGTTGCTGTTTCATCATTTAAAAGCTGCATTATAGTCCATGGGACACTAGTTCTTTAAAAGCTGCATTATAGTTCATGGGACACTAGTTCTTTAAAAGCTGCATTATAGTTCATGGGACACTAGTTCTTTAAAAGCTGCATTATAGTTCATGGGACACTAGTTCTTTAAAAGCTGCATTATAGTTCATGGGACACTAGTTCTTTATAAGCTGCATTATAGTTCATGGGACACTAGTTCTTTAAAAGCTGCATTATAGTTCATGGGACACTAGTTCTTTAAGGGGGGTCACCAGCTTTGTTTATCTTTCTCTCCCTTTCTCTCTTTCTCTGGTTTGTATCCATTCGGCCCCATTCAGCCAACTGTTTTATGACGTTTATCCCCATTATGTGTCGATTTCTTTCTGGCGAGCGACAGCGAGCCAGCATTGCATGGAGAAATCCGGCTTCACCGGAGAAATGTTTCTATCGAAAATATACAAATTTAGCTTGCTGTAAAAAAAAATATATATATATATAGACCTATATATATACCTATATATATATATATATATATATATATATATATATATATATATATATATATATATATATATATATATATATATATATATATATATATATATAAATATATATATGCTGGCTTGCTACCATTCGCCAGGAAAATATTGACAACTGGATGGGGGTAAACGTCTGAAAACAGTAGGCTGAATGTGGCCGAATGGATAAAAACCAAAGAGAGAGGGAGAGAAAAGGAAAACAAAAAAAACGAGATGGGCTCCCTTAACCAGCAGAGGACCTATTACACATAAATTACATCCTTTTGACATGTTTAAATGTTTCATAATGTACATTTTTAGTTAAAGTAAGTGTGGGAAAATATATTACATATTATTTAAGGAGGGTCACCTGTTATTTTTTGTTATTTCTCTTTCTCTCCTTTTCTCTATTTCGCTGGCTTGTATACATTCGGCCCTATTCAGCCAACTGTTATAAGACGTTTACCCTCATCCAGATGTCAATATTATCCTGGTGAGCGATAGTGTGCCAGCACTGTATGGAGAAATCCGAAGCATTTTTCCATCGACAAATTTACGAATTTAGCTTGCTGTCAAAACAAAAATATAATATGTATATGCTAGCTCGCTGTCGCTCGCCAGGAAAATATTGACACCTGAATGAGGGTAAAGTCTTAAAACAGTAGGCTGAATGGGGCCGAATAGATACAAGCCAAAGAGAGAGGGAGAGAAAGAGAAAACAAAGTGAGGTGGGCCCCCTTAACACAGCACCTGCTTCCTAGCCAAATGCGCGGTTTAGATTCCAGCTACATTTGTCACTGTTCACAATCGTTCGATAGTTGGCTTTGTATACTCAGCACGATGAACTAATTGTATAATAATTGAGCGATGGATAACGAAAATCAGAGATGGTCAGAAGGAGTAGGATTAGAGAAAACGAAATATGAGTGAAAGCCGATGGGTAAGCTAAAGATAATTATAATTGTTGTCTGCATTATTTCCCACCTTGTTACTGCGACTGTAATCTGTGTGTTGGTGAGTCTGTAGGATTTAAATAGAAACGAAAGGGAATAACAATGTATTTGTTTAGTTTAGATATTCTATCAATCTATTCTTGCTACTTTCAAATTAATTTTAGCTTAATATTTAAATAAACTATGTAACGTTTTGTTTTACTTTTCAGTATTTAAGTATTTGGTTTAGTTTTATTAGTACTAAAATATGATTAAATTATATTTGCTTATTCAGCTCGTACAAGATGACTGTTCATCAGAGAGCTGGGTCAGACATTTTTAAATTGGACTACTAATTAAACATTGTAATGTATGTATACGATTTGACCAAATAAACTATCAATCAATCAAAACAATCAATCAATCAATTTATAAAGTTATAAGTCCATGCCGGACCGTTCAACACTAGATCTATGCTCGCAGACAAATACATAAATCTTTACACTGGTGAGCTAAAATGTGTGCGAACAGAATGACTCCAGTGTTCCTTAGGGTTCTGTCTCATATCCAATTATATTTATAATATTCATTAATGATCTTCTCAACTATACTTTTAGTTCTGCCCACTCATATGCCAATGACTCCACCATACATAATACAACTAACTTTGCATAGCGACCCATTATTTAGTTAATTCAAAACTCAAGTGATAAGGCACGCCATCTTCTGATCTATCAACTATCTCCAATTAGGGTAGAGATAACCTCGTTGCTTTCAATGCTTCCAAAACCCAATTTATCCATTAATTTACCAGTCACAATCTTCCACATGACTATCCCTTGCACTTCAATAACACACAAATCAACCCTTCATCCTTTCTCATTATTTTTGGTGTCTCTTTTTCTTCTGACCTTTCTTGGAAAGACTATATTATCACTCTTGCAAAAACACCTTTTCAGAAGGTAGGTGTGCTCAACCATCTCCATGGGTTCTTTACCTCCGCACAGCGTTTTGTTCTGTACAGGGGCACTGTGTGCCCATACACTCCTTGAGAGGGTAGAATCAAATCATTTCGTCTCATCAACTCTCCTCATATTAATATTTCTTTACAATCTCTATACACCGCAGTGCTCCATCTCTCTCTCTCTCTCTCTCTCTCTCTCTCTCTCTCTCTCTCCTCTTATTTATTACTCGCTTTATATATCCGTCATGATCTTATCTTTTAAATCTTTCTTTCGTTCTCTTTTATTCGAGCCAGGCTTTTCCTCTGTTTTAACTCCCCGGCCATTCAGTTCAGCCTATCTCTGTCTTAACTTTGGAACTTTCTCACATATGTCTTACCCAGTTCTTGCTACCTGTATTCTACATATGTCTTACCCAGTTCTTGCTACCTGTATTCTACGTTCTTGCTACCTGTATTCTACATATGTCTTACCCAGTTCTTGCTACCTGTATTCTACATATGTCTTACCCAGTTCTTGCTACCTGTATTCTACATATGTCTTACCCAGTTCTTGCTACCTGTATTCTACATATGTCTTACCCAGTTCTTGCTACCTGTATTCTACATATTTGTTTGTTTAAATGTACTTTTAATCTCTCTACACGGATTTTGTGTTCTATACACACTCTCTCTCTCTCTCTCTCTCTTAACATTATAATCCTCTAGCCCAGTGGTTCTCAAAGTTGTTCACTCAATTCTCCCATGGAGGATTGTCAACAACCTCGTGGCCCCCCTACATTTTTCTCCTAATACCCCTTGCAAGTATTGTTGACAAATAAATTGCAGATAGAGAGAATGCCTTTATTTTATTTAGTGGTTGACAATCATCAATGGGAAGGATGACATTGTTTCCTTTCAGTCATGTGATTGATCCGAGGTTATGTGACTGACAATGCACACCTCAAGTCCGGGTCGTCATCCAGTTGGTTCCAGCTTTTACTCTATATGTGTAGAAGGGTGGAGATTAAACCAGATTCACATAAGTACTGTAGGTAGTTGAAAAAGGTAAGAGTACTCGAAGAGCAATCTCGCTAACTTTTGGATATGGCTGATGCACTGAGCACCAAAATACAATCAGATAATTTTGTTCATAGAGATCTTTAGCAGCAGAATCATTCTTGAGATCAAGGAATTCGTCATGCACATCATTGAGAACAGTTGCAATATCAAGAGTGCTATAGAAACGATTCGTCACCAATTTCCCTTCTTCCTCTTTTAATTCTGGGAAGTACTTTGTGAGCTCACATTCCAAGAATTGCAGGTGCTGCGTGATTTCAGTTTTGAGTGATTGGTCAAGCAGATGATCTTCGTTTTCGAAAAAAAACATCTGAAAGATTCACTAACATGGCTAGATTTTCTGCATTTACTTTCCTGTACCAATTCTTGAGATTGGCAAGAACTATTTACATAAATAACACACCCATGCATACAGCACACATACAGTCATACACAAACATGCACACATGGAAACATTCTCACTCAAACTAGCAAGCTGAAGTGTAATTCCTGTAAGCAAGAACACGCCTCCTTTGACAATTACTTCCTAACTTGGAAGAATGAGAACAATAGTGACAGTCACACCGATTTAGCACAAACAAATTGTAGGATTATACTGTATATGTAAAGAATGGGCATGAACAACAATGGCACCAATAAATAAGAACATAATAAAGTATGTGAACTAATATTTCACCCACGTAAAGCAGCGACAATGATGAATTATGAAACAAAATAAGTAACATCAATTATGGAGTATATTATGCTCGGACATAATATATGGTTCAGAGACAATACACTCACATGTATTCCTGATGATATCCCAGGCCAGACTGAAATAATTCCGTCCTATCACTGACACCACATGCAAAGCGATGAAACACGGTCACGTACTGAACACGTCAGCTCAGCAGCTCAGTCCACCGCCTGTCAAACAGACAGGAACTGGACCTGTGAAATCCTAAAACATAAATAATCCATTTATAAAATTAACACCATAGTATGCACCTATCAAAATTGCATTGTCGTTATGATTAATTAAATGACAAAATAGGAATCAAAATGATCTTCTGCCAAATTAAAATACGTAATACAAATTTTGTTAAATTCATATTCCCAATAAAACTTGGAAATGTACAGTTTTATAACAGCACTCAGTAGACGCCCAAAATTCTTGCCATGGACCCCAGATTGAGAACCACTGGTTCAGTCTCTAACACCCTATGGTTGTCTATTCTTCCTGCACATTGGAAACGATGTTTATAACCCCCTGGTCGTTCACTTCAGCCTATCTCTGTCCTAACTTTGGAATTTCCGCTCATAACTCCCGCACAGTTCTTCATGCATGAACTGTATCTTGCTTCTCTTATCTTATATGTTCAAAAATTGTTCCCTTTCAATATAGTGTTTATTTGTTTCCTATTTCAGGGATATTTCGTAGCGTGGCCGTTCTATATGTTCTGTGCCCCTTGAATATTCTTTCCGCTCACTTAAACATTAGGCTACCATAGTGCGGTGGGAATATGAACATGATTAGATTAATATCCAGTATTCGAGAATAGATAATAAGTCGTAGTAGTGTGCATAAACCTTTAACCGTCTTGGTGGTGTAATGTCTAACAATCTGTGTATGATAACCCAGGTTCGAATCCCGGTGGATCACATAATTATATGCTTTCATTAATTTCATTTTAGGTGTTTGGTAGTGTGGTAAAATAATAAGAAATAGATTAATATTCTCTAAAATGTTATCTTCTCTCATTAGCAATCTCTATTTAAATGTATTTATTTTAGAGTTTTGAACTAATATTTATATGCTCTCATTAGAATTCCCTCTTACATTTTACTTTGTTATCCTCCCCTCTCACTTACTGTCATGCACACACACGCAAACACACACACACATACAGATAAACACAAACACACACTCACACTTAGCTTAGCTTAGCTTATGGTAGTCCATCGTAGTCCGATGATGACGTTCCCTTCCTGCAAAGCAGGAAGAGAAAACCTGCGCATAGAAGAGTTTAGAGTGCCGAAGGAGGTGCGCAGTTCCGACTTCACTATTTTGGTACTGAACAGAGGTTGCTGATGGTAAGGGGGTGACCCAAGACGACCAGCTCCTGCTCAATACTGCAGGGGACTGCCGAGATTCCAGTTTGTCGGAAACCGCCAGGACGTGACCCCAACGTCTGCTTTTCTCTCAGGGTGCTCCCCTAGCCTTTGTCTTACTAGACTAAACCACAAGGCAGTGGGTGTGTGCGGTTGTTGGTAGATGACAAGGATGCACATCAAAACCTCTGGGGGCCACCGCATGTCCCGAGATCCCCTATTGATTTAGCCTGGGGTCGCAAGACACCCAGTTACCGTGTGTGGCCCCGGGGAGGCACAATAGAAGTCTTGGTGATGGAGAGGCTATGTACTGGCAGAGGGAGACTTACGCACTCGGCTCCCCTTTTCACCACAAGGGTTAGCCAGCGGCAGCAGCTGAAAGCGAGAATTGCATGCAAGCAAGCAGCACTACACCAACATGCTACTGCACTAGTCGCATCACATCACCCTGTGTGATAACACCTTTCCTACCTCCCAGTCCTCATTCAGACTCCCCTCCTGCCCTCGCCACTGCCCGCTAACCTTCCCTACCTCCCCGTCCTCATTCAGACTCCCCTCCTGCCCTCGCCACTCCCCGCTAACCTTCCCTACCTCCCCGTCCTCATTCAGACTCCCCTCCTGCCCTCGCCACTGCCCGCTAACCGTCCCTACCTCCCCGTCCTCATTCAGACTCCCCTCCTGCCCTCGCCACTGCCCGCTAACCGTCCCTACCTCCCCGTCCTCATTCAGACTCCCCCTCCTGCCCTCGTCACTGCCCGCTAACCTTCCCTACCTCCCCGTCCTCATTCAGACTCCCCTCCTGCCCTCGTCACTGCCAGCTAACCGTCCCTACCTCCCCGTCCTCATTCAGACTCCCCTCCTGCCCTCGTCACTGCCCGCTAACCTTTCCTACCTCCCCGTCCTCATTCAGACTCCCCTCCTGCCCTCGCCACCGCCCGCTAACCTTTCCTACCTCTCCGTCCTCATTCAGACTCCCCTCCTGCCCTCCCCACTGTCCGCTAACCTTCTCTACCTCCCCGTCCTCTGAATGAGGACACACACACACACACATCTTTATCCCTGGATGCCATTACGTTCAGCCTATCTCAGTCTTAATTTTAACTTTCTCACATTATTTCTCCTCTTGCTGAAATTTAGTATTATTTTCTGCCATCAGAGATATATATATACTGTATATATATTGTATTTTTTGTTTTTTGTTTTTTTTTCTATGTGATTGAGGGAGGCAAAAGGCAGAATTGCCTATAGCGAGTGCCTCCCCCATAGTTGAAAGAGTGACAGGGCCAAAATCAAGGGACGATCGAACCAAAATGCTTGGACACACAGAGTTTGAAGCAATTTAAGTCATAGGAAGAGGGAAAGACTGATTATGGGAGAGAGTTCCAGAGCTCAGCTGTTGAGTAAAAGAAAGTTTGAGAGTAACGTTTCACTCTTGGGTTGGAGAGTTGCACAGAGTAGGGGTGGGATTGAGTTGCAAGACGGGTACCACGTGAAAAGGAGGTGGTATGAACTGGGAAAGCTCTGATGAACGCTGATTATTATAGTAGAGGAATAGCGAGAGAGATGCAACATTGCGGCGGAGAGAGAGAGATTGCAGAGAGTTGGTGAGTGGACGGGAGTTAATGATACGAAAGACCTTCCTTTCAACTTTGTCTAGGAGAGCGGTGTGAGAGGAACCTCCCCACACATGTGAACAATACTCAATACAAGGATGCACTATGCCCCTGTACAGAGCAAGAAGCTGTGCTGGGGAAAAGAACCCCCTAAGGCGGTTGAGCACACCCAGCTTCTGGGAGGCTGCCTTAGCAAGACTGGTAATATGGTCCTTCCAAATGATACCAGAAGAAAAAGAGACACCAAGAATATTGAGAGAAAATGAATGGTTGATTTTTGTATTGTTGAAGAATAAGGGATAGTCCGCTGGGAGATCCTAATGGGTAGATAGATGGAGAAATTGGGTTTTGGAAGCATTAAAGGTAACAAGGTTTTCTCTGCCCCAATTGGAGATAGTATTTAGATCAGAATATAAGAGTTCTATGGCTTCATTACGTTTGTCATTAAGGGATTGCTGGCTGGGGCATTCTGAAAAACTAATGGAGTAGTGTAAGGTTGAGTCCTCTGTGTATGAATGGATGGGAATTAAGGTACAGTTAAGGAGATCATTAATTTATAAATATTAGAAAGAGAATAGGAGATAGGACAGAGCCCTGAGGAACACCGGAGTTTATAGGGTGAGGAAGTGAACAATGGTCGTCCACAACCGCGGCTATGGAACGGCCGGAAAGGAAATTAGAGACAAAGGCACAGATGGAGGGATAGAAACCGAAGGAGGGTAGTTTAGAAATTAAAGATTTGTGCCAGACTCTATCGAAAGCTTTCGATATGTCTAGTGCAATAGAAAAAGTCTCACCGAAATCCTGAAAGGAGGATGACCAAGAGTTAGTAAGATATGAAAGAAGATCACCAGTAGAGCGACCCTTAAGGAAGCCATACTGGCGATCTGAGAGCAGATTATGAGAAGAGAAATGCTTAAGAAATTTGGAAGCAAGAATAGTTTCAAAAACTTTAGAAAGACAAGCGATGAGCGCAATTGGACGATAGTTGGAGGGTTGAGAGCGGTCACCCTTCTTTGGGACAGGTTGAATGTGAGCAAATTTCCAGCATGAAGGGAAGACGTTAGAGGATAGACAGAGACGAAAGAGTTTGCCTAGGCAGGGAGTCAGCACGGAAGCACAGTTTTTGAGAACAACAGGACGAACACCGTCTGGACCGTACGCCTTATTAGTGTTAAGCCCAGAGAGGGTAGAAAGTACATCTTTAGAAGAGATTAGGATATTAGGCATAAGTAAGAGAGAGGAGGGTGGAGAGGGAGGAATAGCACCGGAATCATCCAAGGTGGAGTTTCTAGCAAAAGTTTGAGCGAAGAGTTTAGCTTTGTCAGAGGAAGAAGTGATGGTTGTACCATCAGAGTGGGAAAGGGGAGGGAAAGACGAGGAAGAGAAATTGTTGGAGAGGTTTTTGGCTAGATGCCAGAAAGCTTGGGAAGAGCTAGAGTTGGATAGTTCAGTGCATTTATTATTGATGAAAGAGTGTTTGGCAAGTCAAAGAACAGATTTGGCTTGATTCCGGGCAGAAACATAGGAAGAATGAGAGTCTTTAGTTTTAAGGCGTCGGTACCGTTTGAATGCTTCCTCCTTATTGCGGACAGCAGTAGAACAGGCGTGAGTAAACCAAGATTTGTTAGCATTAGTCTGAGAGAAAGAGAATGGAATGTATGCTTCCATGCCCGATAGGATTACCTCGGTAATGCGTTCAGAACTCTCCGAGGGTCCTCGGCCACGGAAGCAGAAATCATTCCATGGGAAATCAAAGAAGTACTGCCGGAGAGCCTCCCAGTCGGCAGCGCCAAAGTGTCACAAGCGCCGCCGGCTAGGAGGATCGGGTGGCCGTACTGGAGAGATAGGACAGGTGACAGAGATAAGTTTATGGTCGGAGGGGCCCAAAGGAGAGAAAAGATCGACAGTATAAGAAGAAGGGATGGAAGTTAGAAACAAGTAAAGAATGTTGGGCCGATCTCAGATGCGATCCAGGATACGGGTGGGTTGCTGAACTAACTGCTCTAGGTCATTTAGGATAGAAAAGACGTAGGCTTCTTCACCAGGTGGATCAGTAGTGTGAGAGGAGAGCCATTGGCGGTGGTGAACGTTGAAATCTCCTAAGATGGAGATTTCTGAGAAAGGAGAAATGGATAGAATGTGTTCCACTGTAGAGTTGAGATAGTCAAAGAATTCGGGAAAGTTGGTAGAGTTAGGAGAAAGATAGACAGCACAGAAATATTTAGTAAGAGAATGACAGGAAAGTTTGAGCCATAAAGTTGAGAATTCAGAGGAGTCTAAATCGGGAAAATGAGAGCAAGTGAGTTTGTTGTGCACATATGCACAACATCCGCCTTTGGCTTTGAAACTAGAATTGAGAAAGTAGGAGGATACAGAGACGGGGCTGCTGGATGTTGTTACAGACACCTGAGTTTCGGTGAGGAAGAGAAGATCAGGTTTAACAGAGTGAAAGTTAGAGGAAAGTCCGCGAATGTTGCAGAAATTAATAGAAAGAGTAACAGGCTGAGGTCCAGGTAATTTTGTAGGGTCGTCAGGGGATGGTCGGTCGGGTGTGGGGTCATTTATGGTCCCGCCCCCCACCCCTGGGGACTCCGAGGCTGGGCAAGAATTCATAATTTTGTTTTTTTTAATTTTTGTGTGGAGGAATGAAATATGGTGTGCATGTTTAGTGTAGTGAAGTGGATAGGAGGAGGAGGTGTTTGTGAGAGCTAGCTGGATTGCTCTCAGTGTAAATGAGGCACAAAGAAAATCAGTAAGAGAGGCCAAGCAAATGAAACAGGAGTTCCAGCGACTTTTTATCACATGCCTATAACCTCACCTGGGTCTAGCCCTGATCGATTGGTGCCTACAATCTCCCCACTGAGTATATATATATATATATATATATATATATATATATATATATATATATATATATATATATATATACATAATATATATATATATATATATATATATATATATATATATATATATATATATATATATATATATATATATATATGTGGACGACATCTTCGTGCGTGTGAAGGACCCACAGGAGCTACGTGACCTTCAACCAACAACGATTCATCGCCTCTTCCAGTCTAAACTTCACCTTCTAGGAGTCCTCTAACGGTCATCTCCCCTTCCTTGATGTCCTCGTAAACAACAACAACACCTCAGGCTTTACCACCACTGTCTACACCAAACCCACCAACAACGGATTATGTCTCAACGGCGAAAGTGAATGCCCCCAGCGATATTTACGATCCACCATCGCCGCCTACGTCAGGAGAGCCCTATCACACTGCACCTCCTGGCGAGACACTCACAAGGAACACGAGAGGCTCACCCAGGTGCTTGTAAACAATGGGTACAGTAACTCGGACATCGCCCACACCATCAACAAACACCTTGAAACATGGTACAACAACGACATGCCTACTAATACAAACACTGAATACATAAAAATTTACTATAAAAACCACATGTCCTCAGATCACAAAACATAATAAGAGACATTATCAGCAACAACATTAAAACTACGAACCCTGACCAACACCTTAAAATCACCATATACTACAAATCGAGGAAAACATCACAACTAGTCATTCGCAACAGCCCGGCTACCGCTAAGAAACCGTCACAAGAGGACCATGTCATATACCGACACACCTGTAACAGTGAGGACTGTGGACCTCACACTTATGTCGGTTTGACAAGGACTCGTCTGTCACGTCGCCTTACCTTCCACCTTCAAGCCGGAGCTATCAAGGACCACTACCACACATCCCCACACCATCAGGAACTCACCAGACCCGACTTAGATAAACACACCTCTATTCTTGATAAAGAAATAGACTCACGCCGCCTATTCATTCTTGAAGCTATATATATACAAACGTACCAACCTACTTTAAACACACAAGCGGAATACAGCCAGATCCTACCCTCGGCACGCCCTTCCACAGCGAGGCCCCCCATGATGCCCCCAGGAATGCCCCCTCCACACACGCAGATGAACGATGCCCACTCCTGCGTCCGGCCAGCCTACCAGAGCTAGTCTTAGGTTAGCCAACCAGCGTGCAGCTAGCTCACAATAATCCCTTTCTTGATCTTGTATCGCCTATATAAACTCGACTTATCACCTTCTAACTTCACTTCTCCTTGATAATGATGGCTGCGCCCATTGAAATGTCGGAACCATTTGCAAACCTCCTTTACCAACTTCCTGAAAATACCAGAAAAACTATACGAAAAATTGAGAGTATCAATAAAAAACTCAATAATGCAAACTGTGCCTATTATTTTAATCTCACCTGCCTGAAAGAAAATATATATATATATATATATATATATATATATATATATATATAATATATATATATATATATATATATATATATATATATATATATATATATATATATTCTGTATATATATATATATACCAGTATATATACCGGTATATATTATATATATATATATATTGCCTGACGCCGTGATCCCCGAAGGGGTGGCCACGAACAAAATGTCCCCATGTACCTCTGTCCCTAGTCAGTCGACGCCCTTCCTCCCAACCAGTAGCACTTTCATCCATATACTTTTTCACTCCATCCTTCCACCTCTATCTTGGTTTAGCATAATTATATCCCTCTCTGTCCTTCCACCTCTCTCTCGTACACCCTCTCAGTCATTATCTCGCTTCCCATACATTCATATATTCCATATGACCGAACCATCTCAAGGTGTTCCTTTTTCACACTTTCCAGCACATTTACCTCCACACCACACCTCCCTCTTACTTCCTCTGTCTATCCCTCCATGTAACTCCACACACACTTCTCAAGTAACTCATTTCCACCCCTCTAACTCTTGTTCCGAGTCTATCCAGTAGCATCCATGCTTCGCTTCCATAAGTTTGGGTCGGGATTACCACACTGTCATGCAAGGACTTCTTCACTTCCATGCTGACCACCCTATTTCTTGTTACTGCTTTCAGCATTCCTACAACTTCTTCCCCTGTTACACCCTTGCCCTCACTTCATCAACAAACAGCAGTACAGGTAGCTTCCACTTGTTTCCCTCCCTTATCAGCGATACACCAACATCAACTGCTCTTCCTTGTATTTCTTTCATGACTCCATCCATATATACATTAAACAACCACAGTGACATCACAAACCCCTGTTTCAACCCGACATTCAGATCAAAGAACTCGCTCTGATCATTCTCCACACGTACTGCCGCCATTGCACCCTCATACATGCTCTTCATGCTTTAGGCAACTTGCTATCTACTCTGCATATATTAAGTACTTTCCACATACTTTCTCTATCCACTCTGTCATAGGCCTTCTCCAAGTCCATACAGGCCACATACAGTTGCTGTTGCTTCTCCAGATATTTCTCCACAACACATTTCAGAGTAAAAATCTGATCTACTCATCCTCTTCCCTTCCTAAGCCCGCCCTGTTCGTCACCTGTCCATTTCTCCGTTCTCGCTCTCACTCTCTCAATCACTACACTACTGTACACTTTCCCTACTACGATGTATATATATATATATATATATATATATATATATATATATATATATATATATATATACTTATATGTGAAGTTCTTTACTCCGATGACACCGTGTTGAGGTGGATCTTCAGTAGGCCTCTCTGTGATGAATGATGTTTGTAGAAAACTGCCACCATTAATAGTTTATAGACATATTAGGAGTCTGGGATCAATCAACCCATGCGATCAGCCTTTCCTTTATTTGTTGTATAAGTATGCAGGAACACAGTCAGGAATCAAATCAGGTGTGAAGTGATGAAATGGTGAGGATGGTGAAAGGGGTGTGTCAGAGCGTGGTGAGTGGACCTCCGCCCTCGACTCGTGTCTGTCGAGTTCTCTTCGTGTCATCGCCGTCATGCCTAGGTTCAACCGCACCTCGCCTTCCGAGAATGCATAACCAATGATGAAAGCGTGAATAACCCTGAATGACGAGTGAATAATAATACATGACGAGTGAATAATAATACATGACGAGTGAATAATCGTGCATAACTCCAGTCCAGGGGTCTCCTGCAGGTGTTTAGGTTAGCAAGTCGTTAATATAGGAATGTAATGATTAATCAGCATGTTTACCTTAGCTATTGATAAGGACACCTGTGGTCTTGCCTCTGGACCACAGCTAACAGCTCCTTGTACAGGCATATACAAAAGTCGTGTGACAAGTATGAATTGAGTTATGAGTTGTCTAAATATGAGTGAAAGGATCATATAACATATATTTGAGGCTATGAATCCTGCTCCCCTCGTCAAATTCTCCTACTCAACGAGACAGAGAAAGGGGCGAGGGAACGCAAAAGTGGTCCTGGACCATAAGAATTTAAATTCAAAGGTTTCTATTTGGGCTATGTCTCGAGTCGGCAACCCCCAGCAATGGGGTATGTACCTGAGTATATTGTATATACCTGTATATATAATAATATATATATATATATATATACGGTATACAGTATATACAGTATATATACAGGTATATATATATATATTTTTGTTTTATATATATTCCAACTACTCCCTCTCAGGCAAAGGCTGAGATCCTGTACATTCATTTGTACATTGAATGGCAAAGCCTGTGAGGTCTCGTTCCAGTCTAGGGAGTGAGACATGTGAAGCACTTTGGGATACAACTAGCCCCGGATACCTTTCCTTTGCAAGATGCACGGTTGCCCATCCGTGACTCGAAGCAGCCACATCTCTGAAACTGCTTCGCTCCAGTGCTTCACTGTCTCACCACCTAGACTCGGACCCTCACTCTCAGAAAGCCACCTATTGAGCAATGAACTCACTAGGCATTGCCCCCCTGTAGCATATTTTGAATATGGGAATATTCATACAATGTTACTTAATCAGGGAACAATGAGAGTATTGTTGGGCGTTTCGGTGGACTTTGTGGTAATGCACTGATACTAAGCACAGCACAAATTCCATCCCAATAATATATTCCCATTGATACATAGGGATTCGAACCCGGGACCATTGGATTACCAGTCCAGTGGCATGACTACTCCACCACACCTCCCCTTTTTATCGAATTGATATGCTACATATTTTGTTTTATACCTTTTCCTGTGTGTCACTAGTTACCAGCACAGCGTATTAGAAGATATTATTCAAGTTGCATCTGTAACAAATGAGATTGATCATTAAATATGTGGGAACCCATCTTACTGTTTAATTAGGTGTCAAATAGTAAATAATCTACTATCACACGATATAGACTTTCTCCAATAGTCGGTGGCCTATTATTTTTTTTTCCGGCAACACATTTGTGATCTTTTGTTGGCCTGACGTTGGAATACAAACCAACATTAGATGAACTTACGCGACATTATTATGTTGACCCCTTCTGCACTTGCGACGTCTTTTTCATTTGATTTCAGCAACATTTAGACAATTTAATGAAGCAGGATATATGGTAGCTAAAATAATTAATTGAGGTAGATTGTAGCCTTTTTATTGGTAGACGACCTTCCTAAGCTGAAAAAATCGTCTAATATTTGCCAGAACATAATGAAAAGTACATCACCGGTATAGAGAGGGTGAATACCTTCGTTCAGAAAACTGCCAGGACAGTGTTGAAGACAAATGTTGAAGGAATGGACGTTCGGGTGATACTGGTTTATGTTGGTTAGTCAGATTGATAGCCTGAAATATCCCGATGTCAACCAGTAACTATCAACCAGGGCCAATATATAGTCCTAGCCTAACCTTACAGAGCGTAAGTATACCCTAAACAAGTTGGTGGCTTTATACACACACTTTCACTTTCAGTCTCTCATATACACTCTCTCTCTCTTTTGTTTCTCTCTATCTCTCTCTCTCTCTCTCTCTCTCTCTCACTCTCACTCTCTCTCTCTCTCTCTCTCTCTCTCTCTCTCTCCTTTCTCCATGCCAACGACTAAATTGGGTTAGGGTTACGAAGTTTGTTTTTAAGTCTCTCCGACGGTGGCTCCATTTATCTATTTTTTCCCCCTGGAATTCACATTTTGTCTGCTTTCTGGTCTCTGTCTCTGATCTCAGTTATATACCTTTCAAATTGCTCTCTTTCTCTCCCTCTCTCTCGTGGAAAGTTTTATATACATTTATCTTATCGAGTCCTACCTGACCGAAATACTTGAGTCGAGAAAAGAAAATTACCTCTGCTGGCAGCGTTTCATATTTTATACTAATATATTTATCTTTTATGTTTCTTTATCTTATATACAGTATATATACAGTATATATACAGTATATATCTTGTGATATCTTGTGATACTGTAGGATATGTTCACTGCGCTCCTTATAATGGTTCTAATTATAATGAAATATATATATAATAATTTGTAAAATGGACACATAGGAAAGTAATAATGGCAAGCGACATAAACGGACCAGTTAATGCTAAAAGGAATCTTAATTAAAGAGAAAAGGGTAGAGAGCATGTTAGTGTGTGTGTGTGTGTGTGTGTGTGTGTTACTTCCACAAACCGTACAAACATACGTACAGACCAACCTCTTCAAAGTTAAGATAATGGACGTAAATTATGTCGCTGATGCTTTTTTACTTTTTACCTTGTCTTTTGTTGTCCAACTGTAATTTTGTGTTTTAATCGCTGGCATCCCTGGCGTCTCTCTCTCTCTCTCTCTCTGTCATATTCTTCCACTATAAACTGTCCCTGTCTAGTAGTAATCTAGGGTGGTAGGTGCTCGACTTAACATGCTCGATACCCAACTCCTTCAGGGACTGCTGAAAAATGTTAGAGGTCAAATTAGTTCCTTGATCACTTTGCACCTCATGGGGGAAACTCATTCTGGTGAATAATTTGAGCAATTCCTAAAACTTAATTTTTGGCGAATATTTTTAAGTTTAATGACTCATATAGAGTCATCTTGCACTTAGGGAAAAATACCCTAATGACTCACATAGAGTCATCGTGCGCCAAAGGGTTAAGGCCGGACAACCTAGTTTTGACCGCAAGGTCTGTGTGGTCTGAGTATCTGTGCAACTCTGTGTAACTCTCACTCTTTATATATATATATATATATATATATATATATATATATATATATATATATATATATATATATGCATGTGTGCATGTGTGTGTGTGTGTTTCTGACCCATCAATATACGGCGGTTCGTCAATAATTGTCCACACTATAGTTATATTTAACAGACATTTAATCTGTTTTATATTGTGTAAAGCTCCTCTGAAATATAATAGCGTTTGTACTTACCCTAAATATAGTTAGCAGGGGTTAAGATTTTCGTAGTTCTTCAGAGACAAAAGCAAAATGATCTCCAAATGCTTTTCTAGAACAGTTTATAGTCTTTTAATTAGTAGACGTTATTCCTAAGCCGAATGAAATTGTGTAATAGATACCTGAATATAATGAAAAGTACGTCACTGGTACATTATGGGTCAATGAGTTTGCCATGTTTCTATCTGTCTGTCTGCTCTGTTTCCTCCTCCCTCTTGAATAACTGTTCTTCATTTCCTTGGAGCCCACTTCGCTGTTTTCTCTTGCTCTCCCTCTCTCTTTGGCGTATATCCATTCGGCCCCATTCAGCCTACTGCTTTAAGACGTTTAACCCCATTCAGGTGTCAGTATTTTCCTGGTGAGCGGTAGCGAGCCAGCATATATATTTGTTTTGCTCTGAAAGCAAGCTAAATTTGTAAATATTTCGATAGAAAAAAATTCTCCGGCGAAGCCGGATTTTTCCTTACAATGCTGGCTCCCTATCGCTCGCCAGGAAAATATCGACACCTGGATGGGGATAAACGTCTTAAAACAGTTGGCTGAATGTGGACGAATGGATACAAGCCAGAGAAAAAGAGAAAAGGAAAGAAAGATAAAAAAAGACGGGGACCCCCCTTAATCAAATTTGCCATTTTTCTATTTGTCTGGCTCCTCCTCATTCTTGAATAACTGTTCTTCATTTTTAACACATAGATTAATTACTCTTATTTCAACTTTTACCTCTTAATTTTCCTCTTCGTATTTTTCCTTTCAAGTATTCTTTCAAGCCCTTTAAACAAGCATCCGTTTTTTTATATTCCTTGTGTTTTATATTATTAATTTGTTCACAGTAACTATTCTGCATATTCCTCCTGCCCATCTCTATAATATTTATATTATCTCTATTGTAACTCTATATAATTTTCCTTTCTAAATGTTCCCCGGTTTACAACGTTCCTCGTTTATAAATCAACTTTTGTTCATTGCATATTATGTTATAAAGATTCACTTAATCTGCATATTTCTCCTTTCCTTTGGTATAGTGTGATAACCCAGGTTCGAATCCCATTGGATCACATACTGTATATGCTTTCATTAATTTAGGTTCAGGGATAGTTCGTACGAGGCCGGTCTATATGATATGTGCCCCATGAATATCCTTTCCTCTCACTTAAGGGGCCCTCACACAGTCAGGAGTGCAAGCTAGTGGGAGTCTAACAGGAGTCACTAGGAGTCGCTAGAGACATTAGGATTCATCGATTTTCACCGCGAGCGAGTGGGAGTCTAACAGGAGTTGCTGTTAGTCGCTAGAGTCACTAGGAGTCCTCGATTTTCACCGCGAATAGGCCCGCGAGTCCAAATTTTCCCCTACTCCTAGTGACTCTAGCTCGTACTCCTGACTGTGTGAGGGCCCCTTTAAACATTAGGCTACCATAGCATGGTTGGAAATATGAACATGATTAGATAAATATCCAGTATTCGAGAATGGATAATAAGTCGTAGGCTTGTGCATAAACATGTAACTGTCTTGGTGGTGTAATGGTTAGCATGTTTAAAATCTGTGTGTGATAACCCAGGTTCGAATCCCGTTGGATCACATATATGCTTTCATTAATTTCATTGGAGGGGTTTGGTGTTGTGGTGAAATAAATACAAAAATATAGATTATTATCTGTTGTATCTTTATAAGTATTACCTTCCCTTCTATATTATCCCCAGTATACATTATCTGTTGTATCTTTATATTACCTTCCCTTCTATATTATACCCCAGTATACATTATCTGTTGTATCTTTATATTACCTTCCCTTCTATATTATACCCCAGTATACATTATTATCTGTTGTATCTTTATATTACCTTCCCTTCTATATTATACCCCAGTATACATTATTATCTGTTGTATCTTTATATTACCTTCCCTTCTATATTATACCCCAGTATACATTATCTGTTGTATCTTTATATTACCTTCCCTTCTATATTATACCCAGTATACATTATCTGTTGTATCTTTATATTACCTTCCCTTCTATATTATACCCAGTATACATTATCTGTTGTATCTTTATATTACCTTCCCTTCTATATTATACCCCAGTATACATTATCTGTTGTATCTTACCTTCCCTTCTATATTATCCCCAGTATACATTATCTGTTGTATCTTTATATTACCTTCCCTTCTATATTATACCCCAGTATACATTATTTCTCGATTACATTTCACTCTCTTCTCACTGTGTTATTCTAAAGATTCACCTATTCTGCATTCTTCTCCTTTCCTTCACATTTCTCTCCACTTTCCATTTTCCTCTTTCCATCTTTTTTGTAATGACCTTATTTTGCCGGCAACTCCCGAATGAGAAAACTTTCATTAGCGATAAAGTTTTCTTCTAATTGACGCTGGGGTGCAAGATCTGACAATGCCTTCACATTTCCAGGGTAATTAAGGGGGTACTTCTCGCTTTTTATGGACCTCCTTCTCCCTCGTGTTTAGCATATTAGTTTTGAGATTTTAAGACGTTCCCTCCATTAGTTTGGCGATTTAATACCTTTCGCCCCATTTCGTTGTCAATTTCAAGACCTTTCGTGCCATTTAGGTGTCGATTTTTTCCTGGCGAGCGATAGCGAGCCTGTAGTTTTAAGAGGAATCGGTCTTCGGCCGGGACATTTTTCTATCGAAAAATTTACAAATTTATCATGAAGGGGGTCTAGGGAGTGTTCTTTTAAGCTTGATGGAGGTCTAGCGAGGAAACTTAAAGATAAATTAATAAATTAATTATTAGCCAAAAAAAACGGCCACTAGCCTCTAAAGGTTGTATAAAAGGTTGTTAGGAGCTTGTATATTAGTTGTTAGAGTTGGCGAAGTTGTAGTTGGTGTGGTTGAAGTGATGATTTGCTCTGGAGAATGAAGGCTTGATTTTTGTATTGTTGAAGTATTAGGGAAAGTCTTCTGGGAGTTCTGGACGGGTAGTAAAATAGAGAAACTGGGTTTTGGAAGCATTAAAGGCAAGAAGGCCTTCTCTGCCCCAATTGGAATTATTTGTCAGATCAGCGGATAAGTGTTCCATGGCTTCATTACGTTTGTCTTTTAGGGATTGCTGGCTGGGTCGCTCTGGACAACTAATTGAGCAGTGTAAGGTAGAGTCGTCCGCGTATGAATGGACGGGACTGGAGGTACAGTTGAGAAGATCATTTATGAAAATTAGAAAGAGAATGGGAGATAGGACAGAGCCCTGGGGAACACCGGAGTTGATAGGATGAAGAAGTGAGCGATGGCCGTCCATAATTACAGCTAAAGAACGGCCGAAACGGAAATTAAAGACAAAGGCACAAAAGGAGGGATAGAAGCCGAAAGAGGGTAGTTTAGAAATTAAAGATTTGTGCCAAACTATGTCCAAGGCCTTCAATATATCTAGTGCAATAGAAAAGGTCTCACCGAAGTTCCAAAAGGAGGATGACCTAGAGTTAGTAAGGTACGAAAGAAGATCACCAGTAGAGTGACTCTTAAGGAAGCCACACTGGCGATCTGAGAGTAGATTATGAGAAGAAAAATGCTTAAGAAATTTGGAAGAAAGAATAGTTTCAAAAACTTTAGAGATACAAGAAATGAGAGCAACTGGACGATAGTTGGAGGGTTGAGAGTGGTCATCCTTCTTTGGGACAGGTTGAATGAGAGCAAACTTCCAGCAAGAAGGGAAGATGCTGGAGGTGAGACAGAGACAAAAGAGTTTTCCTAGGCAGGGAATCAACACAGAAGAACAGTTTTTCAGTACAACAGGAGGAACACCATCAGGGCCGTTCGCCTTCTTAGTATCAAGCCCAGAGAGGGTAGAAAATACATCTTTAGAAGAGATTATGATATTAGGCATAAGTAGGAGAAAGGGGGGTGGAGAGGGAGGTACAGCACCGGAATCATCCAAAGTGGAGTTTCTAGCAAAAGTTTGAGCGAAGAGTTCAGCTTTGTCTGAGGAGGAAGTGATGGTTGTGCCATCAGAGTAGAAATTGGGAGGGAAAGACAAGGAAAAAAACTTATTGGAGAGGTTTTTGGCCAGATGACAGAAGGCTTGGGAAGAACTAGATTTGGATACTTCAGTGCATTTATTATTGATGAAGGAGTGCTTGGCAAGTCGAACAACAGATTTGGCTTGATTCCAGGCAGAAATACATGAATAATGATTGAGTTTTAAGGCGTCAGTACCGTTTGAATGCTTCCTCCTTGTTGCGGACAGCAGTAGAACAAGCGTGAGTAAACCAAGATTTGTTTGCATTAGACTAAGAGAAAGAAAATGGAATGTATGCTTCCATGCCCGAAAGGATTACCTCGGTAATGCGTTCAGTACTCTCCGAGGGTCCCCGGCCATGGAAGCAAAAGTCATTCCAAGGGAAGTCAAAGAAATACTGCCGAAGAGCCCCCCAGTCGGCAGCACCAAAGTGCCACAGCGCCGCCAGTTGGGAGGATCAGGCGGCTGTACCGGAGAGAGAGGACAGGTGACAGATATTAGTTTATGGTCGGATGAGCTCAAAGGAGAGAAAATATTTATAGTATAAGCGGAAGGGTTAGAGGATAGAAATAAGTCAAGAATACTGGGATGATCTCCGAAGCGATCCGGGACACGGGTGGGTTGCTGGACCAACTGCTCCAGGTCGCTTAAGATAGAAAAGATGAATGCTTGTTCAGCAGGCCGGTCAGTGGAAACAGAGGAGAGCCATTGGCGTGGTGAGCTTTAAAATTGTCTAAGATAGAGATATCTGGGAAAGGAGACATGGATAGAATGTGTTCCACTTCAGAAGTCGATGAATTTTGGATAGTCAGTAGAATTAGGGGAGAGATAAACAGTGCAGAAATATCTAGTTTGAGAGTGACAAGCTAGAGCTTTAGCCAGAGAGTTGAGAATTCAGAAGAATCTAAGTTGGGAACACGAGAGATAGGAAGATTGTTGCATACATAGACGGAACATCCACCTTTGGCTCGAAACTGAGGATAGACATAGTAGGAGGATACAGAGAAGGGTTTGCTGTCAGTGCAAATTATTTTGCAAAAGTGCAAATGAAAGTGTACTGAGTGTATCACAGGACTAAAAGAGACTTCAGTTTTCACAAACATGTACAGCAATGAACTACCTGTATGTAACTGTCTCGTAAAAAGGGTCTCACCTATAGAAAAGAACACACAAACGTGTATACACAAGGGAACGCACACACGCAGACATACCCACAGACACACGCACGCACAAACACACCCACAAGACTACAGTAGACACACACACACACACACACACAGCAAACCACCTTGTCATCGCCTCAACCACACGCTATAATGTATTGTTCCTATGTGTATGAAGGAGACAACAGGCAAAGCTGCCTCTCTCTCTCTCTCTCTCTGTATATATATATATATATATATATATATATATAAATATATATATAAATATACTACTATATATATATATATATATATATATATATATATATAATATATATATATATATATATATATATATATATATATATATATATATATACTGTATATATATATATATATATCCTGGTGAGCATTAGCGAGCCAGCATTGTATGGAGAAATCTGGCTTCGCCGGGGACATTTTTCTATCGAAAAATTTACAAATTTAGCTTGTTGTCAAAACAAAATATATATATATGCTGGCTCGCTAGCGCTCGCCAGGAATATATTGAAACCTGGATGGGGGTAAGCATCTTAAAGCAGTAGGCTAAATGGGGCTGAATGGATACAAGCCAGAAAAAGAGAGAAACGGAGAGAATAAAAGTGAGATGGGCTCCCTTAATAATGGTGTTAATATTTACATGCCAGTGGGTGCCACAAAGTTTGGGTTAAGGGGAGTCAGGACGTTTTTCTGGAATTACTTTTCCCTCATGTTTAGCCCCACTAGTTTTCAGATTTTAAGACGTTTTGCCCATTAGTTTAGCGATATTGATATCTTTCGCTTCTTTTTGTTGTAAATGTTAAGACTTATCGTGCCATTTAGGTGTCGATTATTTCCTGGCTAGCGATAGCGAGCCTGTAATTATAAGAGGAATCGGCCTTCAGCCGGTACATTTTTCTACCGAAAAATGTATACATTTATCTTGAGGGTGTTTTTCTAAGTTTGAGGGAGGTCTAGCGAAAGAAAAATAAATAAATAAATGAATAAACAAGTTAATAGACCAAAAAAGCAGCCCGTCTCCCCTTAATGAGGCCGCCAAGTTTGCTGGTGCTCACGGTTAATGGAGCCGGATATTTACCGGACCCTGAGTTATTCGGTTAATCCAGCAACACTTATTATAGTCCTGCTGGGGATGGTGCAGGATGGAAGGGAGGCAGGAGGGAAGGACTGGGGATTGGGGGGGGGGGGGTGTCACGGTGGATGGGTGGAGGAGATGGGCATGGGAGCAAGGGGAGAAATGAATGGAGATGGGAAGAGAAGGGGTAGGGACATGGGAATGGGGATGGTAGATTGGCTGGAATAGGTAAGAGAAGGGGTAGGGACATGGGAATGGGGGATGGTAGATTGGCTGGAATAGGTAAGAGAATGGGTAGGGACATGGGAATGGGGGATGGTAGATTGGCTGGAATAGGTAAGAGAAGGGGTAGGGACATGGGAATGGGGGATGGTAGATTGGCTGGAATAGGTAAGAGAAGGGTAGGGACATGGGAATGGGGGATGGTAGATTGGCTGGAATAGGTAAGAGAAGGGGTAGGGACATGGGAATGGGGGATGGTAGATTGGCTGGAATAGGTAAGAGAAGGGGTAGGGACATGGGAATGGGGGATGGTAGATTGGCTGGAATAGGTAAGAGAAGGGGTAGGGACATGGGAATGGGGGATGGTAGATTGGCTGGAATAGGTAAGAGAAGGGGTAGGGACATGGGAATGGGGGATGGTAGATTGGCTGGAATAGGTAAGAGAAGGGGTAGGGACATGGGAATGGGGGATGGTAGATTGGCTGGAATAGGTAAGAGAAGGGAGGGGAACAGGGGAAGGGGGGATGGTAGATTGGCTGGAATAGGTAAGAGAAGGGGTAGGGACATGGGAATGGGGGATGGTAGATTGGCTGGAATAGGTAAGAGAAGGGGTAGGGACATGGGAATGGGGGATGGTAGATTGGCTGGAATAGGTAAGAGAAGGGGTAGGGACATGGGAATGGGGGATGGTAGATTGGCTGGAATAGGTAAGAGAAGGGGTAGGGACATGGGAATGGGGGATGGTAGATTGGCTGGAATAGGTAAGAGAAGGGGTAGGGACATGGGAATGGGGGATGGTAGATTGGCTGGAATAGGTAAGAGGGGTAGGGACATGGGAATGGGGATGGTAGATTGGCTGGAATAGGTAAGAGAAGGGGTAGGGACATGGGAATGGGGGATGGTAGATTGGCTGGAATAGGTAAGAGAAGGGGTAGGGACATGGGAATGGGGGATGGTAGATTGGCTGGAATAGGTAAGAGAAGGGGTAGGGACATGGGAATGGGGGATGGTAGATTGGCTGGAATAGGTAAGAGAAGAGGTAGGGACATGGGAATGGGGGATGGTAGATTGGCTGGAATAGGTAAGAGAAGGGGTAGGGACATGGGAATGGGGGATGGTAGATTGGCTGGAATAGGTAAGAGAAGAGGTAGGGATATGGGAATGGGGGATGGTAGATTGGCTGGAATAGGTAAGAGAAGGGGTAGGGACATGGGAATGGGGGATGGTAGATTGGCTGGAATAGGTAAGAGGAAAGGGAGATAAAGAGAAGGTGGATGGAAGGGGAAACTAGGGAGATTTTTTTTTTTTTTTTTATCTATGTGAGTGAGGGAGACAAAAGGCAGAACTGCCTGTATCGAGTGCCTCCTCCAGACTTGAAAGAGTGACAGGGCCAAAATCAAGGGACGTTCGAGCCAAAATGCCTGGACACACGGAGTGTGAAGCAATTTAAGTTATAGAAAGAGGGAAAGACTGATTCTGGGAGAGAGTTCCAGAGCTCAGCAGTTGAATAGAAGAAAGTCTGAGAATAACAATTCACTCTTGGGTTGGAGAGTTGCACAGAGTAGGGGTTGGATTGTGTTGCAAGGCGGGTACTACGTACCCTATGTAGAGGAGGTGGTATACACCGGGAAAGCTCTGAGGAACATTAATTATTATAGTAGCGATAGAATAGTGAGAGAGATGCAACATTGCGGCGAAGAGAGAAAGATTGCAGAGAGTTGGTGAGTGGGCGGGATTTAATGATACGAAAGGCTTTCCTTTCTACTTTGTTTAAAAGTGCGGTGTGAGAGGATCCTCCCCACACATGTGAACAATACTCAATACAAGGACGCACTGTGCCCCTGTACAGAGCTAGCAGCTGTGCAGGGGTAAAGAAGCCCTTGAGGTGGTTGAGCACACCCTACTTCTGGAAGGCTGCCTAAGCAAGCCTAGTAATATGGTCCTTCCAAGTGAGAGCAGAAGAAAAAGAGACACCGAGAATGTTGAGAGAAGATGAAGGATTGATTTTTGTATTGTTGAAGTGTAAGGGATAGTCGTCCGGGAGTTCTGAGCGGGTATTAAGATAAAGAAATTATATTTTTGAAGCATTACAGGTGACAAGGTTTTCTCTGCCCAAATTGGAAGTAGTAGTTAGATCAGAAGATAAGTGTTGCATGGCTTCATTACGTTTGTCTTTTGAGGGATTTCTGGCTGGGGCATTCAGGAAAACTAATAGAGTAGTGTAAGGTAGATTATATATTCTAAAATAGATAATATATTTTAATTGAGATGGTTCGGCCATATGGAACGTATGGGAAGCGAGAGGATGACTAAGAGGGCGTACGAGAGCAGGTGGAAGGACAGAGAGGGAGAAGTAAACCGAAAGAGAGGTGGAAGGATGGCGTGAGGAAGTATACGGATGAAGGGGGTGCTGGATGGGAGGAGGGACGTCGACTGACTGGGGACAGAGGTGCATTGGGGAGGTTGGTTGGTGGCCACACCTTCGGGGCTCACGGCATCGGGGAATAGATAGATACATAGCTATTCTAAAATACTGTATATACAGTAGAGAGAAAATATTTGACATCTATACAAATGTAATCTTATTACAGCCCTGTCATTAACAATAATCTACTTTATTAAAATAGAAAAATATTTGAGAAACATTACCAGAATACAGTTCCTGATGAACCGCTCATGGGAATCAGTTTGATGGATTATAGGCATTATATTCCATCAAACTGATTAATTACTCTTGGCTGCCCAATTTGTAGTTTGGAGGGATAGAGGAAAGGTTATTAGTTGTAGTCATATCACAGTTTTAGTATTATTATGAGAGAGAGAGAGAGAGAGAGAGAGAGAGAGAGAGAGAGAGAGAGAGAGAGAGAGAGAGAGAGAGAGAGAGAGAGAGAGAGAGAGAGAGAGAGAGAGAGAGAGAGAGAGAGAGAGAGAGAGAGAGAGAGAGAGAGAGAGAGAGAGAGAGAGAGAGAGAGAGAGAGAGAGAGAGAGAGAGAGAGAGAGTAAAAAAGGAGTGCAAAGGAAATCAAGAAACATGTCTAGTGACCCTTCCAGGCTGCTTGTCCTTCAATACACTGAGGATCAAGTGTCCAAACAGTGGTTTAGAGTGGGTCAGGGGATATTGGAAAGGAAAGTGCTGCCCTGGAACTAATGTCCGTGGCAGGATTAGGAAGTTAGTAGGGTACAGATGGGTTAGTAACTGAGGGGGGGATAAAATAAAGTTATTCATTTACAAAGGCAGTCAGTCGCAGGTTTGATGCGAGATATTTGTCCAGGCGAAGTTTTAATGAATCAGGTGCTGCAGTCTATAACGTCTCGGGGAAGCCCATTCCAAAAGTTGACAACTCGATTGAAGAAGAAATTCTTAGATTCGTGTGAGTTAAAAAAAAATTACCAATAATTTGGCAACCGCTTCCATGCGTGTAATTAGATTGGTCGATAGTGAAGTACTTACTACAGTTCATATTGTCGATGCCTTTGATCATTTTGAACACTCTAATTAAGTCGCCTCTTTATCAGCGCTGGGTTAAAGGAAATAGATTTAATTCTCTAAGACTCTCTTCATATGGTTTGATCTTTAGGCTAGGTATAATTTTGGTAACTCTACGTTGAACTTGTTCTAGCTTGTCTAAAAAAATAAACTTTTGGTAATAAGGGCACCAGGATTGAACGCAGTATTCAAGAAGGGGGCGGACTAAGGAATTGTAAAGGGTTAGGGTAACTTCTTTGGATTTATGCTCAAATGACCTGCCTATAAAGCCAATTATTTTGTTTGCCTTCTTAACAACTTCTGAACATTGTTGACTCGGTTTTAGGTTACTCGATATTGTTACTCCCAGATAAGTTTCTCTGTTTACATTCTTAACCCACTGAGCCCCAGCTAGTTTAGAATAAATATACCACCAGGGACCGGCAGGTTTTTGAAAAAATGTGTTTTTCCAAAAACCACCAGGAATGGGTTAGGAATGAAGGAAAACCCACAAAAAACCGATCCCCTAGGTCATTAAGGGGTCCTACGGTGCGCCCGAAAGTCGGATTTACAAAAGGGGAAATGTGTAGGCAAAAACAGGTTTTTGCGCGCTCACACGCACGCGGTTGGACTTTGAGAGTTTTCAACCATCGGCATTGTTGTGTGGGATACTTACACAGTTCCCATACAAATCTGAGCCCTCTAGGTGCCATAGGACCGGAGTAATTAACAGTGACGCATACGTATGCGTCGCTGGGACTGGCAGAAAAATACATTGCTGACGCACTGTTTGCGTTGCTGGGGTTCTGTGGGTTAAGCTGAGTGCCATTCATGGAATAGTTTGCTTTCTCTTTTTGGTAGCCGATATGTAGTACTTTACATTTATCCGCATTGAAACTCATTTGCCAAATTTGGGCCCAACATGACAATTTATCTAGATTGTGTTGCATATCGTCAACTTGTTCTTTGGAGAGTACGCTATTTGCAATTTTTGTATCGTCAGCAAACTTTGAGATTGTACAGGTGAGACCCTCATCTATGTCGTTGATGTAAATGAGAAAGATAATTGATCCTAGTACCGATCCCTGGGGTACCCCGCTACTTACATTGGTCCATTTAGATGCCTTACCGTTTATGATTACTCTTTGCTTTCTGTCACAGAGCCAATTTTCTGTCCATTTCAATACACTATCTTGTATTCCATGGCTTTTAGTTTTAGCAGTAAACATTTGTGGGGAACTTTGTCAAAGGCCTTTTGAAAATCAAGGTTATAACATCTACAGCTTTACTCTCATCGTAGAGGTTGAGGATATCGTGGAAGAAGTCTAAGAGGTTTGTTAAACAGGAACGTTTTCTTACGAAAGCCGTGTTGAGTATCTTTAAGTATGTTATTTTCCTCTAAGTGATTTACGAGTCTGTCTCTTATGAGTGTTTCTAGCATTTTACAAATTTACATACAATTGTGGTTAAGCTAATTGGACGATAGTTACTGGGTAGATATTTTCTGCCGTTTTTGAATATCGGTGTTACGTTGGCTAGCTTCCACTGATCAGGCATAGTCCCAGACTGAAAGGATTTATTGAATAGCAATGTCAGTGGTTGGAGAGCTCATCCTTAGTTTCCTTTAGAAATCTAGGTGAGATTGCATCAGGTCCAGGCATTTTATTTACCTTGAGTTTATCTAAACAATTCAATAATTATCTATCTGTAACGGTGATATTGCTTAGAACATCTGAATTATCAATTTGAATCGGCGATGGTGTAGGGATATCACTGAGGTCTTCTGTTGTAAAAACTGATGCAAAGAAGGTATTGAGGGCATTACTCATTTGTACTTCGTCTTTTGTGTATTTTCCATGTTCATCGACTAACGAACGGTCCAACAGTTGAAGTAACTACTTTTGTCTCTCTGATATAACTATAGAATTCTTTCGGGTTTGTTTTACTTTGATTCGCAACATTTAACTCCAGGGACTTTTTACTTTGCTTAATTAACTTTTTGGCTTTGCGTCGTACCTCTACAAACTTCACCCGTTGTTTGTCATTTTGTGAGGATTTTAATCTATCATTAGCAAACTTTTTAGCAAGCAGACAGTTTGAAATATCTTTATTCCACCATTTGGGCTTATTATTATAGCCTGCACGCCGTATTTTCAATGGTATGTAGTCTTGCACTGCTGTTAGGTAAGTGGTTTCGAATAATTCCCAAGATGTATTTATGTCGTTATTGTTAATTAAAAAGCTCCAGTCAGTTTCTTTAAATATAGCTCTAAGTTTATGAAAGTTTGCTTTCTTGAAATTAGGGATTTTTTCGATGCTGCTATCTGGTTTGTTACTAGTAAACTTTAAAGTGAAAGTTATTGTACGATGGTCGCTGTTACTGAATTCATCACCAACATTCAAATTCTCTAGTAATTCTTCTTTTGTTGCAAGTACAAGGTCAAGAACGTTATTACCACGGGTCGGCGATCGAACAAATTGATAGAGTGAACTCTCTTGCAAGTTCGCATACAAGTCATGTCCGTAGTTTGAAGTAACTGTATCGCCCCACTTGGTCACAGGTAAATTAAAGTCGCCAAAAACTACGGTATCTTGTGAGTTACTTACATCTGCAATTTTTTCGTAAATTTCATGGTCAGTTTGCACTGATTGAGCTGGAGGTCTGTATTATCTTCGTACCTTATTGTATATTGTATTATTTTTGTAGCTTTATTATTCTTTATTAGCACAACAGATGTGTCGACGTTCATCATTTGAGGTTTTAACAAGAGGGTCGGATTAAGACTTTCTTTGATATAAAGTAAATCGCCACCTCCATTTCTATTTATTCGTCTTTTCTCAAACATTACGTAACTGGGAAGTGAATACTATACTAAAAAGTCTCTATCTTCTGTATTGAGCCAAGATTCTGTTATGCCAATCACATCATAATTTTCTGTAAACACTAGTTGCTCTAAATCTGAACATTTATTGCATATGCTACAAAAATTTGCATAGAAAACCTTTAAAGATGCGGTTTTAGACCTCACAGAACGCTCATTAATTAAATTTTTGGTTCTGGTCGGATCTACATTTACAGTCATGGCTGTCCTCGGTCCTCGGTCGTTATCCTTGGTGATTTTGAATTTGGGTCGTGTTGGTAGAGCTTTATCCAAATTTGTGGTTCTTGACAGATTAGCAATTAATTCCCTCGCAGGTCACCGTCCTCGCTGTCTTCGGTCCTCCTTCCTGATGGTCCTGTGTTGAGTTGATTTCTTCTCCGAAAATCCTTCAACGAATCGTTGAGAAGACGCCCCAAAACGTGCTGCTCCCACCTGGTTCAGATGAAAGAGAGAGAGAGAGAGAGAGGGGGGGGGGGGGGGGGGGGGGGGGGGGGGGGGAGAGGGGGTGGGGGGGGGGGGGGGGGGGTGGGGGGGGGGGGGTGGGGGTGGGGGGGGGGGGGGGGGGGGGGGGGGGGGGGGGGGGGGGGGTGGGGGGGGGGGGGGGGGGGGGTGGGGGGGGGGGGGTGGGGGGGGGGGGGGGGGGGGGGGGGGGGGGGGGGGGGGGGGGGGGGGGAGAAAGAGAGAGAGAGAACTCCCTAGTACATACACGTCACGTTCACAAGGTAAATGTAAATTATATTCAAACACAGAATTACAGTATCAAGATATAGCAGAACCATAGCAACTCTCCAACCCAAGAGTGAAACAATATCCTCAGTATTTCTTCTATTCAACTGCTGAGCTCTGGAACTCTCTCCCAAAATAATGTTTTCCCTCTTCCTATGGCTTAAATTGCCTCAAACTCCGTGTTTCCAGGCATTTTGGCTCGAGCGTCCTTGATTTTGGCCCTGTCACTCTTTCAACTCTGGGGAAGGCACTCGATACATGCAGTTCTGCGTTTGTCTCCCTCAAACACATGGAGAAACAAAATACAAATCCGAGTATATTGAGGACATGCGCGCACTCTCTTCCCAGACGACTCGATAAAGATAGTGATAATCTCAAGTGTCAACGTGTTATGGGAGAACTAGGATACAACCACACACAAACATGTATCATCTATATGATTTGGTTTTACTTTCTAGGGAGCCCATCTCGCTTTTGTTCTCCTTCTCTCCCTCTCTCGTTGGCTTGTATCCATTCTTACCCATTCAGCCAACTGTTTTTTAAGACGTTTACCCCCATCCAGGTGTCAATATTTTCCTGGCGAGGGGTAGCAAGCCAGCATATATATATATATATATATATATTGTTTTACAGCAAGCTAAATTTGTATATTCTTCGATAGTAACATGTCTCCGGCGAAGCCGAGTTTCTCCATACAATGCTGGCTAGCTATCACTCGCCAGGACGAAATTGACACCTGAATGGGGATAAACATCTTAAAACAGTTGGCTGAATGGGGCCGAATGGATACAAGCCAGAGACAGAGAAAAAAGGAAAGAAAGAGACAAAAAGCAGGTGACCCCCCTTAAGACGAACTACGCATGTAGGTCAACACACATAGTAATATTAAAGCTTGGCATCGATGTGTAAAACAATTTCTATAATTTCTATAAGTTGGAATCCCGGGAGGACCATATGCTTTCATTAGTTTATTTAAGTACATTGGGGTTTGTAATTGATGATTAATGTTAAGAACCGGGTGTTAATATTGATTAATATTGATTGAAAAGCTGAAATTGTTGAAAACCGACAAACCATTTCCGGTCCCATAGTAATATCAACCTACCAATTGACCACTTGTGAGTTTCAGGCTATAAGGAAGTTGGAGCCGTGACATCGATATTAAAAATAAATGCAATTATAATATAAGTTTCTGATGGATAAATGGTATGTTGAATTGTGTTTTATGTATTTATAAATGTACTACAACCGTATTACTGCTGGTTATTCTGCTAAATATCAATTTCTACAGCTCCAACTTCCTTATAGAACGAAACTTGCAAGTCCTCATTTGATCTCAACATAGCAAATACCAAACAAAAAGAATCTGGCAAGTCCTCAATTGATCTCAACATAGCAAATACCAAAACAAAAACACTAGACCAACCCAACTGGGCTGGTCGAATTAAGGGAGCTCAGACGGTATTGTGCAGCATAATTTACTAGTTTGGCTCAATGGTTTAAGGAAGGGGTTTAGTTTGCTCTCTAAGCCTCCATCAAACTTAAAAGAACACCCACAAGACCCCCCTTCGATATAACTTTGTAAATTTTTCGGTAGAAAAATATCCTGGCCGAAGGCCGGTTACTTCTATAAGTACAGGCTTGGTATCGCTCGCCAGGAAAACATCGACGCCTAAATGGCACCAAAGGTCTTAATATTGGCAAAGAAATGGGGCAAAAGGTCAGAATATCGTCAAACTAAAGGGGCGAATGTCTTGAAATCTCATAACTAATAGGGCTAAACATGAGGGAGAAGGAGGACTCGAAAAACCATTGCCTCCCCTTAACACTGCTTTTGCTCTACTGGTTGGTCTTCTGGTCAAGATGTCTGCTTGCTAACTTTTACTATAGGTAGCGCCAACGAACTTGACAATTATCTCGATCCCTGACCTCTTCGTAACTCAAAAGGACCTTGAGCAAACTGGGTGTAAATGTCCACACCTATTTCCTGGTGAACTCTTCCCAAATGATAGACATGTCAGCCCGATTGCTTTCATTCATATTGAGATATAAGAAGTTAAGGGGTCCAGATTATTGTCAAGTTGTCTGCTTGCTAACTATTACTTGTGATTGTTTTTTTAAGTTTATAATATCACAACACTCATTGTAACGATATTCATACCTAAATTAAGTACCACTCGATTTTATAGACCTCCTTCTCCCTCGTGTTTAACATATTAGTTTTGAGATTTTAAGACGTTCCTTCCATTACTTTGAGGATTTTAATACCTTTCACCCCATTTCGTTGTCAAATGTCAAGATCTTTCGTGCGATTTAGGTGTCGTCGATTATTTCCTGGCGAGCGATAGCGAACCTGTAAATTTAAGAGGAAGCAGCATTCGGCCGGAATATTTTTCTATCGAAAAATATACAAAATTATCTTGAAGGGGGTCTATTTTTTTCTTTTTAAGCTTGATGGAGGTCATGCGAGGAAACTAAAACATATATATAAAATATATATATATATACAGTATATATAGACCAAATATATATATATATACAGTATATATAGACCAAATATATATATATATACAGTATATATAGACCAAATATATATATATATACAGTATATATAGACCAAACAACAAGTAGTACCCCCGTAAGGGAAATACCTACCTGAACCTTTACTTGACTATACGCTTACTAATCAGGTAACCTGACCAGTGCACGCTAACAACACCACACGTTGATTACAAGCCAATTTTGGAGCGCAAGCTAGATTATAATACATTAGCACGCTACTTGGTGCAGTCGTGGTCAGGAAAAACGTATTAAGGAAGCTCAGACGGTATTGTGCAGCATAATTTACTGGTTCGGCTCAATTGTTTAAGGAAGGGGATTAGTTTGCTCTCTAAACCCACAAGACACCCCTTCGATATAAATTTGTAAATTTTTCGGTGGAAATATGTCCCGGCCGAAGGCCGTTTCTTCTTCAAACACAGGCTCGCTATCGCTCACCAGGAAAACACTCGACACCTAAATGGCACGAAAGGTCTTCATATTGGCAAAGGAATCGGGCAACAGGTCTGAACATCGCCAAACTAATGAGGCGAATGTCTTGAAATCTCATAAGTAATAGGGCTAAACATGAGGGAGGAGGAGAACTCGAAAAAACAACTGCCTCCCCTTAACTCCTATAGCTAAAGTACGGCGGTGAGCGTTATGCACTCCATCCCATAATTATTTGATATTTGTGGATCAAGCTGTTTATCAAAATGGTTCGCCAGTGTATCTTAAGTTTTACAATCGCGCTAATAAGTGATGTCTCGGCACCAAGTATGTTTTTATCAATAATTGGTATCAGCAATATTTAAGCTTCATTTGTTCATATCGAGTGAAATATACAAACATGTTCCTTCACCTACCCACCCTATTCAACATCTGACAGACATTAATATAGCACAGAGCAAGCCAAGCGTAATGACAGCTGGGACATGACTTATAAGCGCCACCGTACCATCAACAATTGTTTAGAAAATTTTGTCTACAACTGAATATCATAATAGGTGAATAGAAACATAATATGGTACAATATTCTACTCCCAAATACATACACACACCCACAACACTCTCCCAGAATCCATCTTTCCCTCATCCTATGACTTAAATTGTTTCAAACTCCGTGTGTCCAGACATTTTGGCTCTAACGTTCCTTGATTTTAACCCTGCCATTGTTTCAACTATGGGGGAGGTACTCGTCACAGGCAGTTTTGCCTTTTGTCTCCCTCATCCACAGTAAACAAAAAAACAAAAAAACAACACTCACATCCACCGACACACCCACCCATACATACAACCCCCCCCCCCCCCCCCATACACACACACACACATACACTGAGAAGAAAGACAGAAGAAATCACGTAAAAGTTGCGCCCTTGCAACAATTTCGCTGACAAGGTACTCTATAAAGAAAACATTAATCTTAAGGGTAGACGGTTAATGATAGTACAAAGGAAGGAGTACAAAGGAAATAAAGCAACAACAGATCTAGTGACCCTTCTAGGCTGCTTGCCCTCCAAAACACTGAGGATCAAGTGTCCAAACAATGGTTTAGAGTGGGTAAGGGAATATTGGAAAGGGAACTACTGCCCTGCCACTAACGTGGCAGGACTAGGAAGTTAGTAGGGGACATATGGGTTAGTAACTGAGGGGAGGATAAAATAAAGTTATTCATTTACAAACGCAGGCAGTTGCGGGTTTGATGCGAGATATTTGTCTAGGCGGAATTTAAATGAATCAACGGTGCTGCAATCTATAACGTCTCGGGGAAGCCCACTCCACAAGTTGACAACTCGATTGAAGAAGAAATTCTTAGATTCGTGTGAGTTAAAAGAATTACCAATAATTTTGCAACCATTTCCCCGCGTGTAATTAGATTGGTCGCTAGTGAAGTACTTACTACAGTTCATATTGTCGATGCCTTTGATGATTTTGAACACTTGAATTAAGTCACCTCATAGTAGTGTACAATCGCGCTAAGAAGTCATGACTCGATTTTTCTAAGGCTCGGACAAAAGTCCCCAAATCTGGCTACCGCTGGCAACTCTCCACTGCCCGTCAGAGCCCAGTCATTTCCTAATTTATAACTATAGGACTCCGGATATTCCCAATAATTGGCCTACTGACAAAATTAACCTATTTAGGCCTTATAAATTATATTTATGCTGTTGTTTGAATATATATAAGTAAGGTTTGTTTTCAATATCTTTATAGAATAATGAAAGTATTTAATTTCCTGGTGCTATCTAGCATGTTACACTCCCTTGGCCTGCCGACTGGAGGCCTGCATAAAAATGCAAGTCAGTCACTGCCGGTATATGAGGGAGTGTGTATCTCTTCCGCTCGTATATCCACCTTTGTCCTTTACTACATGCCTTTCCATCTTTCGTTCCTATATGGGTGTCCCTATGGGCTATTAACCCACTGAGCCCCAGCGACGCAGGGTTTGCGTCCACAATGTATGTAACGCTAAACCCCAGCGACGCATGGTTTGCGTTCTGGCCGGTCCGGTCCCAATTACTCCGGTCCTATGGCACCTAGAGGGCTCAGATTTGTATGGGAACTGTGTAAGTATCCCACTCACCCATGCCGATGGTTGAAAACTCTTAAAGTCCAACCGCGTGCGCGTGAGCGCGCAAAAACATGTTTTTTTGGGGAAATTGCCTTCAATTTTTTACTCTTGTAAAATCCGTTTTCGGGGGCTCTGTAGGACCATTTTTTGAGCTTTTTGATCGGTTTTTCATGGTTTTTCCTTCATTCCTAACCCATTCGCTATTGTTTCTGGAATACAAAACAAAATCAGAATCAGCCGGTCCTGGGTGGTACATTTATAAATATTTAGCTGGTACTCAGCGGGTTAAATATGTTATAAGTGAAATTTCATCGTCTGTCTATACAAATTACAAGCTGTTCTCGAGTATTCAAGCTTTATCCCAAAATATACTGGAGACCGCTTTGTTTTTTAAGGCAGACTTGTCCCACTTAGAGAATTAAATGTGGAAAAAATAATCTGTTATATGTTTATTTACGTGATTTATTGACACTCATGGGTTGAATATTTCTTTTAACGGTTGGTTTTAATGTTATGAGATACTTTTCTCCCAGTATTGTTGGCTTAAAAAAGTAATAAAAGCATTAAGAAACTTCCTCCACATTTTAATCCTGAATCTAGTGAGCGAAATACTACGAGTTTCACATTCTTTCGTTCGGGTTAGTCTCAACTTTCGTATTATTTGGTTTGCTCTCAAATAATGAGATAAATATATTGTAACAATACTTATAATTTATAATTATCGTGTTTTTGGTATTTTGTCCTTCAATACAGTTCTCCCCGGTGTGTAATATATGAATATAGTAGAGCCTCAATAGTTGCCAGATAGCACTTTCTGAACAAAAGGTACTGGGAATCGAGTCATGACTTCTTAGCGCGATTGTACATAGAGTCCAGATTGGTACTATCTTACACCAGTTATTGTGATAAGGTAAAGGTAAGGACATAACTATTAATTAACGTCATTCTGTACCGGCGACGTCTTTGCAATGATTGTCTAGCTATATTTAGACGCTGTTATGCAGTTTAACAAGGATCTGTGGTTGTAAAGTGGGTTAAGTGAGATAGTTCGAAGCCTGTTAATTGCTGGAGGTCCTTTTAAACTGAATAATATCATCTAATAGTAGCCAGATTAAAGTTAAATGGTCGTTGCTGTTACAGAAGGGGTTAACCCCCTTCTTGCGAGGGCACCATGTTCATTATATTTTGGCTGACACTAGACAATATTCGTAAGCTTAGAACAGACCTATAAGAATCAAAAGTTACAAATCTTAATTAAACTTTATTCCAACAGAACTATCCCTAATTATAGAAACATATAATCTTATAACAAAATAATACGAGGAGAGGTGTCATAAGAATTAATGGGCTAGTTATCAGATAAATATATGACACCCACAGAGGGTAAAACAGTTTTACTATTCACTAGACTATTTTGGCTTAATACCGTGATTTGTTTACGTATTTTTTGTATCGATATTGAAATATGAATTATGGTGTGTGTGTGTGTGTGTGTGCGTTGATATAAGTAACACCCTGTTCTTAGCATTAATCATCAATAATAAACCCCAATGCACTTGAATAAACTAATGAAAACATATGGTCCTCCCGGGATTCGAACTCGGGACACCACACCCAGAACATAAGCACCTAAACCATTACACCACCAGGGGTGAACGTATACTGCCTGTGCTCTCTGTACGTTCCAACTTCTGCTGTACAGATATGAACTTACAGACCCGTACGCACACACCTACACACATGTACACAGACTATGTTGGCTCACACAGCGTGAAGCCGGTATCACACGAGAGCTTTTATAGTCAACATTAGATCATCAAAAAAATTGCTGGCAACATTTATGGAATATTTTGCCCCGATATCGGAAACTAGACTGTTGATAGATTAATTTAGGTGACCAAAATATTCTAAATGTTGACTTCATAAGCTGCCAGACTAGTGTTGAGGATAAATGTTGAGGGAAATAGTGGTCGTGTGATACCGCCTTGACTAATAAAGGCAATGAAGGTGCAGGGGGTGAGTAAGGGACCCTCCACCTCCTTAGTCAATGAAGGTGCAGGGGGTGAGTAAGGGACCCTCCACCTCCTTAGTCAATGAAGGTGCAGGGGGTGAGTAAGGGACCCTCCACCTCCTTAGTCAATGAAGGTGCAGGGGGTGAGTAAGGGACCCTCCACCTCCTTAGTCAATAAAGGTGCAGGGGGTGAGTAAGGGACCCTCCACCTCCTTAGTCAATGAAGGTGCAGGGGGTGAGTAAGGGACCCTCCACCTCCTTAGTCAATGAAGGTGCAGGGGGTGAGTAAGGGACCCTCCACCTCCTTAGTCAATGAAGGTGCAGGGGGTGAGTAAGGGACCCTCCACCTCCTTAGTCAATGAAGGTGCAGGGGGTGAGTAAGGGACCCTCCACCTCCTTAGTCAATGAAGGTGCAGGGGGTGAGTAAGGGACCCTCCACCTCCTTAGTCAATGAAGGTGCAGGGGGTGAGTAAGGGACCCTCCACCTCCTTAGTCAATGAAGGTGCAGGGGGTGAGTAAGGGACCCTCCACCTCCTTAGTCAATGAAGGTGCAGGGGGTGAGTAAGGGACCCTCCACCTCCTTAGTCAATGAAGGTGCAGGGGGTGAGTAAGGGACCCTCCACCTCCTTAGTCACAACCAGGGGTCATACACAGCAGGACCCAAAAGTTAGGATTTTTTTTCCACCAACCAACTTTACTTTCAAACTCAATTAAGGTGGCCCACCTCGCTTTTTTTATCTTTCTCTCCCTCTCTCTGGTTTGTATCCATTTGGCCCCATTCAGCCTACTGTTTTAAGACGTTTACCCCTATCCAGGTGTCAATATTTTCCTGGCGAGCGGTAGCGAGCCAGCATATAACATATTTTTGTTTTGGCAGCAAGCTAAATTTGTACATTTTTCGATAGAAAAATGTCTCCAACGAAGCCGGATTTCTCCATACAATGCTGGATCGCTATCGCTCGCCAGGAAAAAATCGACACCTGGATGGGGATAAACGTCTTAAAACAGTTGGCTAATGGGGTCGAATGGATTCAAGCCAGAGAAAGAGAGAAAAGGAGAGAAAGAGAAAAACAGCAGGTGACCCCCCTTAATGAAATCAACAAATACGTGTGCCATTCCAAGGACTCGAACCTAGGATACTCACACCGAAATTTCGCGCATTTATGCATTACGCTATCAAGACAAAACACTGGTGAAATAATATGGGGACACTCAGGAGAAAAGGACATCACATTGACCACTTGCGAGTTTCAGGCTATAAGGAAGTTGGAGCTGTAGACATCGATGGTAAATAAAAATGCAATAATTATGTTGGTTTCTAATGACTAAAGAATGTGTTGAATTGGGTTTTATGTATTTATAAATGGACTACAACCGCATGTTAACAGGTAATTCTGCTAAATATCAATATTTACAGCTCCAACTTCCTTATACAACGAAACTCGCAAGTGGTCCATTACCGCTCCTACGATGAGAGGTGAATGTACTAATCATGCAGGTTTAGCGACATATGAACACTGCTAGACAAAGCTACATAAAGCCACTGTCACACGAGCGATTTTTCCGTCAATTTTCCATGAGCAAGTTTTTTCTCGTTATAATTTGGGACTATTTTGCACTGGTTTCGGTAACTAGACTGTAGGTAGAGTATGTTAGACGGCTGAATTTTGATAAAGTGTAATTTTTGAAGCTGTCAGACCATAATTGCCCGTAAAAGTTGCTCGAGAAAGGGCTCGTGTGACTCCGATTTTATTCACCAACTTGATGGCGAACTGTTGATTCCTGCTGTTCGTGTGTTGGGGTCCCGGACTGCACACACCCCAGTCTCAGGCACCTCCTACTAGCATTGACGCTACTCACATTATTTTATATAGCATTATTTATTTTGTTTTTATTCTCATGTATAAATTTCACTTCAAGGTATTTCTTAAACTGAATAAGTAATAATAATTTAAACTTAAGATTCATAGTTACTAGTACGCTAATTTGGGAGTTTATAATTATGTACTGTCCACCTGCTTCCTCAATATAATTATGTAATTTATCACGAAATAAAATTAATTGATTGATTGATATAGTGATTGATTATTTTGTATTTCAATTATATGCCACCAAGATCATGTGTATAAGCTGACACGCATATATTTGTGTGGGTGAGTGTATACGAAAACTGAGTCCAATCCCGATATGCTTATGTTCTGGGTGTGGTGTCCCGAGTTCGAATCCGGGGAGGACCATATGCTTTCATTAGTTTATTCAAGTACATTGGGGTTTGTAATTGATGATTAATGTTAGGAACAGGGTGTTACTTATAACTAGAAGATATATTATTGAGCTTCAGTTTGCTCCTCATTAAGCTTCAGCACAATACCATCAAACAAAGCAGAGGCATTTGAACACCCTTTTTATTGATAATATGGCATAGTTAATTGACCAATTGCGAGTTCCATGCTATAAGGAAGTTGGAGCCGTGAAAATCGATATCAAACAGAAACGCAATAATAATGTAAGTTTCTGATGGATAAATGGTATGTTGAATTGGGTTTTATGTATATATAAATGTACTGCAACTGTATTTTACCTGTACATTCTGTTAAATGTCGTTGTCTACAGCTCCAACTTTCTTAGAGCAAAACTCGCAAGTCGACAATTAACCATAAATAGGCCAGCAATACTAATCACTAACCTCTTATAACTGTAGCCTATTAGGAGTATAGGAATTGGGCTAACATTTCTACTATTTGGTAACGTCTACCGCCCGCTTGTTTTAGTTGTTCCTAACGGAGGTGACCTGCTATTATGCTCTCCTTTTCTCTCTTTCTCTGGCTTGCATCCATTCGGCCCCATTCATCCTACTATTTTAAGACGTTTATCCCCAACCAGTGTCGATTTTGTTCATGGCAGGCGATAGCGAGCCTGCATTGTATGAAGAAATCCGGCTTCGCCGGAGACACTTTTCTATCGAAAAACGTAAAAATTTAGAATGCTGTCAAAACATTTGTTTTTAAATATGTTGGCTCACTACCGCTCGATAGGAAAAAATCGACACTTGGATGGGAATACACGTCTTAAAACAGTAGACTGAATGGGGCCGAATGGATACAACCCAGAGAGAGAGAGAGAGGGGGAAAGAGAGAGAGAAAAACACGAGATGGGCTCCCTTAAGTAACAAGCTATTAGTGGTTCGGAATTGAGGCCTAATTATAGAAAATATATTATAGTACTACATGGACTATATGGACTACATGGACTATATGGACTACATGGACTATATGGACTACATGGACTATATGGACTATATGGACTACATGGACTATATGGACTACATGGACTATATGGACTACATGGACTATATGGACTATATGGACTACATGGACTATATGGACTACATGGACTATATGGACTACATGGACTATATGGACTACATGGACTACATGGACTACATGGACTATATGGACTATATGGACTACATGGACTATATGGACTACATGGACTATATGGACTACATGGACTATATGGACTACATGGACTATTCCCATACTTCAAAACATTGAATGGCATTCTGTTATTCAGGCTATCCAGTTATTGGAATGAAAGTGTGAGTATAAGAAAAGTAAATTGATATACAGTAAAATCTGCAAAGCATAAGCACATTAACTGGCAATATCTGATCAAAATAGAGTGGTAGTAGCGGGGTATCCCACTCTGAAGAATATAGTTGCAGACAACTGGGAGTACACACTAGATCAAAACAATGGCTCTTATACTGGTGGATTTTGAGATTAAGCTTCTGGAAAATCAGTTGTATCAGAATTTCGAGATATATGGCTTCAGCACTATAGCCTATTCGCTGTAAGTAGGCAATAAACCATAACCTCTATCCTCTGTAACTCAAAAAGGTCTAGAGCAAATTGGCTGTAAAATTCCACATCTATTCCTTGGCTGACTCTTCCCAAATGGTAGAAATATTAGCTTGCTTAATCTTGTCGTTTTTTGAGTTATAGAGGGTACAGGTCATGATTTCTTGCCTACTTACAGCAATTGTTTTGTATGTGAATGAGGGAGACAAAAGGCATAATTGCCTGCAGCGAGTGCCTCCCCCAGTTTTGAAAGAGTGACAGGGTTATAACACCTCCTTTGTTGCTGAACTTTTAAGTAGGTCCATTCTGTAAATGTTGGAAATGTTTTTAAGTAGGTCCATTCTGTAAATGTTGGAAATGTTTTTAAGTAGGTCCATTCTGTAAATGTTGGAAATGTTTTTAAGTAGGTCCATTCTGTAAATGTTGGAAATGTTTTTAAGTAGGTCCATTCAGTAAATGTTGGAAATGTTTTTAAGTAGGTCCATTCTGTAAATGTTGGAAATGTTTTTAAGTAGGTCCATTCTGTAAATGTTGGAAATGTTTTTAAGTAGGTCCATTCTGTAAATGTTGGAAATGTTTTTAAGTAGGTCCATTCTGTAAATGTTGGAAATGTTTTTAAGTAGGTCCATTCTGTAAATGTTGGAAATGTTTTTAAGTAGGTCCATTCTGTAAATGTTGGAAATGTGTTTTCACGTATAAGAGTTTATTTTAGATTGATTCATCAAGGGCCACGTTAAAGCCAAAGCAAAGTTAGCAGTTTTGTTATGCATGTTTAGCTTGTAATTTAGCAAATTTCATAATCCCCGCACATAATGATCTCCGTGAACGATTATAAAAAGGCAACCAACTCTGATATCGCTGGGGGTGGCTGTACAGTTGACAACAGACTAACATTTTGCTGAGCTAAAACAACGTCCACTTATAATCCATATCGTTGAACAACAACCAAATATATATCAAAGATACTCCATAACGTGGTGTTACTTCATAACACTCCATATGACTTTACAGCTATTCCTTGCTTACTTTAGGAGTATGCAGGGCACAGAGGGTGCGTTAGGTCCAGGAGGTGAGGTAACTACTAGCCTAGAGCAGGTTAAGTCCGCATTATGAAGGAGGAATACTGGCTGAGTTCCAGGCCAATCTGGCTGCTTCCGTCTACTAAGTCAACGGGGGGGGGGGGGGGGGGCCTTCAGAGGGGGTACAGGCATAATCAGAAGTCGCGTCAGACCTAAGCACCAACAAACGTATGTACAGTTCCCTGCAAAAGTCCTTGAACACTGAGTCCAAGGCCCTTTTAGCGCCAAATATTAAATGGGTATCCTTTGCTGAGTGTTGAGGGACTTTTGTAGGGAACTGTAGCTCTGTAGGCATATGAGAAACAAACCATTAATAATAATAACACAAATTATCAGTTTTAATATAAAACCTGTTCGCGTCCTACCTTCACAAATACAACTTTCTTTCCTTGTGTGAATTAAAGGGGTACTACTCGCATTTTCTGGACCCCCTTGTCCCTCATGTTTAGCATTTTTTTTGTTTTACATTTTATGACGATCATTCCTTTAGTTTGGCGATTTTGAGACCTTTCGCCTAATTTCTTAGTCAACATTAAATCTCTTCTTGTTAATTAGGTGTCGATTTTTTCATGCCGAGCGATAGCGAGCCTGTTATTTTAGAAGGAAGCGACATTCGGCCGGGACATATTTCTACCGAAAAATGTACAAATTTATCTTGAAAGGGGTTCTAGGGGATGTTTTTTAAAGCTTGATGGAGGTCTAGTGAGGAAACTCAAAAATATATAAATGAATAAATATATAGACCCAAAACGTACCACTAACCCATTAAGAAAATATAATGCAAAGCAAAGCTCAACCTAACTTGTATACCAATCGAGCAGGGCAGTACCCAGGGGAGGCCACACAAGCAAAGCTCAACCTAACTTGTATACCAATCTAGCAGGGCAGTACCCAGGGGAGGCCACACAAGCAAAGCTCAACCTAACTTGTATACCAATCGAGCAGAGCAGTACCCAGGGGAGGCCACACAAGCAAAGCTCAACCTAACTTGTATACCAATCGAGCAGGGCAGTACCCCGGGAAGGCCACACAAGCAAAGCTCAACCTAACTTGTATACCAATCGAGCAGGGCAGTACCCAGGGGAGGCCACACAAGCAAAGCTCAACCTAACTTGTATACCAATCGAGCAAGGCAGTACCCCGGGGAGGCCACACAAGCAAAGCTCAACCTAACTTGTATACCAATCGAGCAGGGCAGTACCCAGGGGAGGCCACACAAGCAAAGCTCAACCTAACTTGTATACCAATCGAGCAGGGCAGTACCCCGGGAAGGCCACACAAGCAAAGCTCAACCCAACTTGTATACCAATCGAGCAGGGCAGTACCCCGGGGAGGCCACACAAGCAAAGCTCAACCTAACTTGTATACCAATCTAGCAGGGCAGTACCCAGGGGAGGCCACACAAGCAAAGCTCAACCTAACTTGTATACCAATCTAGCAGGGCAGTACCCAGGGGAGGCCACACAAGCAAAGCTCAACCTAACTTGTATACCAATCTAGCAGGGCAGTACACAGGGGAGGCCACACAAGCAAAGCTCAACCTAACTTGTATACCAATCGAGCAGAGCAGTACCCAGGGGAGGCCACACAAGCATATGAGTAGGAGTTGCTGGACATTGTGTTTTATGTACCTGATGCACTGTTGCTATTTGTGCCTCACCTACACAGAGTAATCCAGCCTACTCTGGCAAACACCTCCTCCTAATAATGTCACTACACTTAACAAGCACACCCCACTTCTTACCAACACACCTACCTCGGATGTACCTTGATTTTGGTTCTTTGACACTCTTTGAACATTTGTTTTTTGTTGGGGGGGAGGGGAGGGATGGGGGGGGGAGGTTCAGTTGTTGCAGGCAGCTTTGCTATTTGTCTCCCTCATGCACATATACAAACATAAAATATATATATATATATATATATATATATATATATATATATATATCACAAATACACGTGAGCCACTAAATGTTTCTAATCTCTCAGTGGGGATCGGTTCGATCCCCACTGAGAGATTAGAAACACACACATATATATATATATATATATATATAAATGTTTTGTTTCTTTCTTATGGTCAACTATTTCAGTTTTTGTTGCCTCTCGACATGAAAAAACCTTAACAAAACTGTACAAAACTTGGATATCAAGGTTATGCTGAAATTTAGGAGTAGCACAAATGTTGTGGCGTCATTGTTTAAGAGAGCCCACCTCGCTTGTTTTCTCTTTCTCTCCCTCTCTCTTTGGCTTGTATTCATTCGGTCCCATTCAGCCTACTGTTTGAAGACTTTTACCCCCATCCAGGTGTCAATATTTTCCTGGCGAGTGGTAGCGAGCAAGCATATATATATATATATATATATATATATATATATATATATATATGTTAGTAAAGCCAGGTAATAAATTCTCTTTAATACATACGAGGTTGAAAGAAATGGCAATTTCTGCGTTGGAAATTTTATTATTCAAAGTTTCCAGGTCTCTGATGAGTTTTCGCTGGGTGGCAGGAAGTAAATGAAGGAGATGAGCAAAATTCATGATGGTACAGGGTTACATAAATGTACATGATGATACAGGATATACGACGCGTTTCACTGGACAACCAGCATTATCAAATAAGGAAGGAATGATATAAAAGGTAAACAGGAAGGGTATATATAGAGGGTGGAGGATCAGAGGAGGCGGAAAACAGGGGGCAAAAGTCTGCTATTGGTGGAAGCGTAAACTAGGAGAGAGAAAGGGTTTAACCGCTTCACGCATGCGCACTGGATGCGGGATGGTGGTCAGTAGGTGGGGTCGAAGCTGATTGGCTGCGTGTCGAGGGGCGTGGCCTAAGTTGTGTGGCGCCTGCAGAAGACGAAGCTGAAGGAGGTAGCGCGGGGGGCTGCGTCAAGGGCACCGGGGGGCGAGGAGGGGTGTTAGGTCCTGTAGGGTAGTGCCTTTTGGCAGAAGGAAGGATCTGAAGGTCCAGAGTTTGGTTGTTGATGTTGGGATGTAAGGCTTGGATATATAAAGCTTCGAGTATAGGTAATCTCCTTGGGTCACTTTCTTTATCGAGTATGGTGGTGTGTTTCTCTAACTCGTTGCGTGTGAGGTGAGGGTGGTTAGGGGTGAGATAGTGGTCTTTGATGGCTCCAGCCTGAAGGTGAAGAGTTAACCGACGTGAAAGACGAGTCTGCGTCATACCAATATAGGAATGAGGTCCACAGTCCTCATAATTACAGGTATGTTGGTAAATGACGTGATCGTCGGTCATCGGGCTCTTTATCTTGGTGGAGGCTGGTTTGTTGCGGAGAACGAGGTTGGAGGTCTTGGGGGATTTGTAATAAATTATTAATTTGATTTTGTTTTCCAGGTTGGTTGGGTGGACATGCTTGGAGATTATTTCTTTTAAGACGGCCTCGTCATTTTTGTGTTCAGAGGACATGTAATTGCGGTAGAAGATCTTAATTTCATTGGGGGGGTCAATGTTGCGAGGGCTTTGGGTGTACCATTTTTCAAGATGGTGGTTGATGGTGCTGGAGATGTCGGAGTTGGAGTATCCGTTATTTACTAAAACTTGGGATAGTCTTTCTAGTTCCTGGTGGGTGTCGGCCCAGGTAGAGCAGTGCGTGAGGGCTCTCCTAACATAGGCGGAGATGGAGGATAGAAGATTCTCCTAGTTTACGCTTCCACCAATAGCAGACTTTTGCCCCCTGTTTTCCGCCTCCTCTGATCCTCCACCCTCTATATATACCCTTCCTGTTTACCTTTTATATCATTCCTTCCTTACTTGATAATGCTGGTTGTCCAGTGAAACGCGTCGTATATCCTGTATCATCATGTACATTTATGTAACCCTGTACCACCATGAATTTTGCTCATCTCCTTCATCTACTTCCTGCCACCCAGCGAAAACTCATCAGAGACCTGGAAACTTTGAATAATAAAATTTCCAACGCAGAAATTGCCATTTCTTTCAACCTCGTATGTATTAAAGAAAATATATATATATATATATATATATTCGCTTTGACAGCAAACTAAATTTGTAAATTTTTAGGTAAAACATTTTTTCCGGTGAAGACAGATTTCTCCATTCTATGCTGGCTCGCTTTCGCTCGGCAGGAAGAAATCGAGACCTGGATGGGGATAAACGTCTTAAAACAGTTGGCTGAATGGGGCCGAATGGATACAATCCAGATAAAGAGAGAAAAAGAAAGAGATAAAAATAGCCGGTACATTACAAAGTACATTACATGGACTGGTTGTAAAACCAATAAAAGTATAGTTATCTGTATTTACATATAGTTATCTGTATTTACATATAGTTATCTGTATTTACATATAGTTATCTGTATTTACATATAGTTATCTGTATTTACATATAGTTATCTGTATTTACATATAGTTATCTGTATTTACATATAGTTATCTGTATTTACATATAGTTTACATTCCTACAGTTAAGGAGAGACGGTCGTTTTTCTGGTCCCCTTGCTCCCTAGTGTTTAGTCCCATTATTTGTTTAGATTTGTACACTTTTGACCCATTTTTTTGGCGATTTTAAGACCTTTCGTCCCATTTCGTTATAAATTTTAAGCCTTATTGTGCCATTTAGGTGTCGTCTTTTTCCTGGCGAGCGATATCGAGCCTCTAATTGTAAGAGGCCGGTTCGGCCTTCGGCCGGGAAATTTTTCTACCGAAAAATGTACAAATATATCTTGAGGGGGGGGGGGGGGGCTAGGGGATGTTTTCTTAAATTTAAGGGATGTCCAACGAGGAAGCTAAGAATTTATGAATGAATGAATTTATAGGCCAAAAAAGCAGTCAGTGTCCCTTTATACAAGCACACAACGGAGAGAATGACCGACAACTAATAATAGTGGACTGTGACTGGGAGCCCAGGGAGGCAATCAGTGGACCCTCTCGTAGACTCCAGCACACTGTAATAAGTAACACCCCGTTCCTAACATTAACCATCAATTACAAACCCCAATGTACTTAGGGGGGGGGTCACCTGCTTTTGTTTTTATCTTTCTCTCCTTTTCTCTCTTTCTCTGGCTTGTATCCATTCGGCCCCATTCAGCCAACTGTTTTAAGACGTTTATCCCCATCCAGGTGTCAATTTCTTCCCGGTGAGCGATAGTCAGCCAGCATTGTATGGAGAAATTCAGCTTCGCCGGAGAAATTTGTCTATCGAAAAATTTACAAATTTAGCTTGCTGTCAAAACAAAAATATATATGTGCTAGCTCGCTCCCGCTCGCCAGGAAAGTGTTGACTCCTGGATGGGGTAAATGTCTTCAAACAGTAGGCTGAATGGAGCCGAATGGATACAAGCCAAACAGAGAGGGAGATAAAGGGAAAAAAAGAGAGGTGGGCCCCCTTAAATAAACTAATGAAAGCATATGGTCCTCCTGGGATTCGAACTCGGGACACCACATACAACGGAGAGAATGACCGAAAACTAATACTGGTTTAGATGCTTATTTTCTGGGTGTGGTGTCCTGAGTTCGAATCCTGGGAGGACCATATGCTTTCCTTACTGTATTCAAGTACATTGGGGTTTGTAGTAGAGGATTAATGTTAAGAACGGGGTGTTACTTAACCCTTTGAATACCAGCGGCGTGTGCTATATTGTATTCTAGCTATATCTATACGATATTATGCAGCTTAGGAAGGATCTGTGGTAGTTATTATGGTTTGGTTGAGATCATTTGAAGCCTTATTATTGCTAGAGGTCCTTCCTAAGCTGAATAGATTCGTCTAATAGTTGCCAGAATATAATGAAAATTACGTCCCTGGTACTGTATTGGTTAATATTGGCATGTGACTGCCAGCCCAGAGAGGCAATCAGCGGAGCCTCCTGTAAACTCAGCTTCAATATTCCACGGCCGCGGGAACAAAGTCCCAATAAATAACACCAAGCTGGCTTGTATCCATTCGGCCCCATTAAGCCTACTGTTTTAAGACATTTACCCCCATCCAGGTGTCAATATTTTCTTTGCGAGCGGTAGCGAGCCAGCATAGGCCTATATATATTTTTTTGCTTTGACAGCAAGCTAAATTTGTACATTTTTCGATAGAAAATGTCTCCGGCGAAGCTGGATTTTTCCATACAATGCTGGCTTGCTATCGCTCGTAGGAAGAAATTGACACTTGGATGGGGATAAACATCTTAAAACAGTTGGCTGAATGGGGCTGAATGGATACAAGCCAGGGAAAGAGTGAAAAGGAGAGAGAGATAAAAAAAAAAACGGTGACGTCCCGTAAACTCAGCTTCAATACGCCTCCACGGCCGCGGGAAGAACCAGGCAATAAATATGACCAAACTGAAGAGCCGCTTATGTCTCCCGCACCTGCAGTTCCAAGGTTCATGATTGACACAAATAAATTATAAGTGTTCAGTTATTTTATATTATTTGTCGAATATATTGTATTAACACAAGGGAGTGGAGTTTGTCGAATATATTGTATTAACACAAGGGACTGGAGTTTGTCGAATATATTGTATTAACACAAGGGACTGGAGTTTGTCGAATATATTGTATTAACACAAGGGACTGGAGTTTGTCGAATATATTGTATTAACATAAGGGACTGGAGTTTGTCGAATATATTGTATTAACACAAGGGACTGGAGTTTGTCGAATATATTGTATTAACACAAGGGACTGGAGTTTGTCGAATATATTGTATTAACACAAGGGACTGGAGTTTGTCGAATATATTGTATTAACACAAGGGACTGGAGTTTGTCGAATATTGTATTAACACAAGGGACTGGAGTTTGTCGAATATATTGTATTAACACAAGGGACTGGAGTTTGTCGAATATATTGTATTAACACAAGGGACTGGAGTTTGTCGAATATATTGTATTAACACAAGGGACTGGAGTTTATCGAATATATTGTATTAACACAAGGGACTGGAGTTTGTCGAATATTGTATTAACACAAGGGACTGGAGTTTATCGAATATATTGTATTAACACAAGGGACTGGAGTTTGTCGAATATATTGTATTAACACAAGGGACTGGAGTTTGTCGAATATATTGTATTAACCCAAGGGACTGGAGTTTGTCGAATATATTGTATTAACCCAAGGGACTGGAGTTTGTCGAATATATTGTATTAACACAAGGGACTGGATTTTGTCGAATATATTGTATTAACACAAGGGACTGGAGTTTGTCGAATATATTGTATTAACACAAGGGACTGGAGTTTGCCGAATATATTGTATTAACACAAGGGACTGGAGTTTGTCGAATATATTGTATTAACACAAGGGACTGGAGTTTGTCGAATATATTGTATTAACACAAGGGACAGGAGTTTGTCGAATATATTGTATTAACACAAGGGACTGGAGTTTGTCGAATATATTGTATTAACACAAGGGACTAGAGTTTGTCGAATATATTGTATTAACACAAGGGACTGGAGTTTGTCGAATATATTGTATTAACACAAGGGACTGGAGTTTGTCGAATATATTGTATTAACACAAGGGACTGAAGTTTGTCGAATATATTGTATTAACACAAGGGACTCGAGTTTGTCGAATATATTGTATTAACACAAGGGACTGGAGTTTGTCGAATATATTGTATTAACACAAGGGACTGGAGTTTGTCGAATATATTGTATTAACACAAGGGACTGGAGTTTGCGCAGAGAGGCTCCAGTCCTGACGTTATTCTTGACTTAAGGGGGGTCACCTGCTTGTGTTATCTTTCTCTCCTTTTCTCTCTTTCCCTGGCTTGTATCCATTCGGCCCCATTCAGCCAACTATTTTTAAGACGTTTATCCCCATCCAGGTGTCGATTTCTTCCTGGCGAGAGATAGCAAGTCAGCATTGAATAGACAATTCCGGCTTCGCCGGAGAATTTGTTCTATCGAAAAATGTACAAATTTAGCTTACTTTCAAAACAAAAATATATATATGCTGGCTCGCTACCGCGCGCCAGGAAAATATTGACACCTGGATGGGGGTAAACGTCTTAAAACAGTAGGCTGAATGGGGCCGAATGGACACAAGCCAAGAGAGAGGGAAGGAAAGAGAAAAAACAGCGAGGTGGGCTCCCTTAATAATCCAATAGGGTTGATAGCCTCTGAAGTCATATTTTAACTAATCTCCAACATAAGTCTTGCACCAGATTCACCTTTGCAGAAACACTTACACAATGTGGAGCAACTTGGTTGAACTGTTTTTATCTTGTACTGTACTTCTCATTTCTTAAGGAGGGTCACCGGCTGCGTTTATCTTTCTCTCCTTTTCTCTCTTTCCCTGGCTTGTATCCATTCGGCCCCATTCAGCCAACTGTTTTAAAAAAATTATCCCCACCCAGGTGTCGATTTCTTCCTAGCGAGCGGTAGCGAGCCAGCATTATATGAAGACATCCGGCTTCGCAAGGAGACACATTTAGCTTGCTGTCAAAACAAAAATGTATACACGCTGGCTCGCTACCGCTTGCCAGGAAAATATTGACACCTGGATGGGGTTAAACGTCTTAAAACAGTAGGCTGAATGGGGCCAAATGGATACAAGCCAAAGAGAGAGGGAGAGAAAGAGAAAAAAAAACGAGGTGGGCTCCCTTAACTTATTCTTCCTCTTTGCAAATTACTCTAATATCCTACTTTACTCCAGCCATCTTGTCTACTGAGTTATATATCAAACCAATGTTGTTATTATTATTAGATGTAGATAAAAATTCCCTTCACTGACGAAGCAAAACAATTCCAAGTGTTTAGTTATATGCAAATGATTGTCCAATATATTTAATATCGTATTTTCATATCAAGCCATTATTTCCTCTGATAAACGAAGTTGAACAGAGGTTATGTTTTCCCCTTCGTTTGCTTGTCTGTCTGTTTGTCTGTAAAAAAGATATTTCTCAAAGTTATTAACCGATTTTCATGAAATTTGATTGGCAAATAGGGTATGCGACAGGAAAAAAATGATTCAATTTAGGAGGCGAATCGGATCATATTCTTTAACCCAGATCCAGAGGACAATTTAGGCCTAAAAAGATTATGGTTTACATTCTTTCTGTTATACACTTAAATTACAATAGCTTTAATTGATATAACTAACTGAACACGATATATCATACCTAAGCTAATTGATATAACTAACTGAACACGATATATCATACCTAAGCTAATTGATATAACTAACTGAACACAATATATCATACCTAAGCTAATTGATATAACTAACTGAACACAATATATCATACCTAAGCTAATTGATATAACTAACTGAACACAATATATCATACCTAAGCTAATTGATATAACTAACTGAACACAATATATCATACCTAAGCTAATTGATATAACTAACTGAACACAATATATCATACCTAAGCTAATTGATATAACTAACTGAACACGATATATCATACCTAAGCTAATTGATATAACTAACTGAACACAATATATGATACCTAAGCTAATTTATTTTGTTTAATACATAATCGTAGTTTTCAATTATATTTCGATAATTGAGAATCTCCTTAATTACGCAAATATAACTTATATTATAACATCAAACATCGTTCTGCAGGAGGCACTAAATATAATATTTGTCCTGAGTTTAATAACAAAATATTCACTATTAGTAAAAAAGAAGAAGACAAACAAATACTTGATATGAGGTAATACAGGAATGCCAAAGATTCTGTCCCTGCTGTTTTGTAGCGGATGGTTTAGTCGGACCAGAACCAATATCATATATGAAAACCCTAACCGATTGTCAGGTCTCATCCCGCAAAATGTCCTCTTCAAATTCACTTTATTATTCTATTTATTCTCAAACAGAAAGGAGTTAGTTTATGAAATCGGACAGATGTGCTTTTTTTTTTTTTTTTTTTTTTTTTTTTATATCATTGGCCTGATTAAGCTATAATTATGCGAACCGTTGTCAATAAAGTGCTCTTCCTCACATGGTGTTTATTTTCAGATGATTTATAGATGCAAGGATAGTAAATGTATGCATCACATCTCGTTATGTACAACCTCTCTCTTTCTCTCGGTTTATATACAGTTTATGTGTTATCACTACTTTTATGAGAAAAAGGAAAATAATTGCATTTTTTCATATAACCCTTCAAAGAAAATAATTGCCTTTTTCCATTATATGGAAAAAGGCAATTATTTACAAATTGAAAGATAAGTAGACAGATTATTCAGGATAAATATGAAATAATACGTCAGGGCATAACAAAATTGAAATTCGAGTCGTAAAAAGAAGGACCCTGAAAAGAAGTATACTCATGGGATGTTTTTTTTTTTTTTTTCTTTGTCCGGTGAATATATCGGAGACCTACCTCCCGAACTATCTTACCTTCGACACTAAAGAACACCTTTGTCCGGTGAATATATCGGAGACCTACCTACCGAACTATCTTACCTTCGACACTAAACAACACCTTTGTCCGGTGAATATATCGGAGACCTACCTACCGAACTATCTTACCTTCGACACTAAACAACACCTTTGTCCGGTGTATATATCGGAGACCTACCTACCGAACTATCTTACCTTCGACACTAAACAACACCTTTGTCCGGTGAATATATCGGAGACCTACCTACCGAACTATCTTACCTTCGACACTAAAGAACACCTTTGTCCGGTGAATATATCGGAGACCTACCTACCGAACTATCTTACCTTCGACACTAAACAACACCTTTGTCCGGTGAATATATCGGAGACCTACCTACCGAACTATCTTACCTTCGACACTAAACAACACCTTTGTCCGGTGAATATATCGGAGACCTACCTACCGAACTATCTTACCTTCGACACTAAACAACAACTTTGTCCGGTGAATATATCGGAGACCTACCTACCGAACTATCTTACCTTCGACACTAAACAACACCTTTGTCCGGTGAATATATCGGAGACCTACCTACCGAACTATCTTACCTTCGACACTAAACAACACCTTTGTCCGGTGAATATATTGGAGACCTACCTACTGAACTATCTTACCTTCGACACTAAACAACACCTCTGTCCGGTGAAAATATCGGAGACCTACCTACCGAACTATCTTACCTTCGACACTAAACAACACCTTTGTCCGGTGAATATATCGGAGACCTACCTACCGAACTATCTTACCTTCGACACTAAAGAACACCTTTGTCCAGTGAATATATCGGAGACCTACCTACCGAACTATCTTACCTTCGACACTAAACAACACCTTTGTCCGGTGAATATATCGGAGACCTACCTACCGAACTATCATACCTTTGACACTAAACAACACCTTTGTCCAGTGAATATATCGGAGACCTACCTACCGAACTATCTTACCTTCGACACTAAACAACACCTTTGTCCGGTGAATATATCGGAGACCTACCTACCGAACTATCTTACCTTCGACACTAAACAACACCTTTGTCCGGTAAATATATCGGAGACCTACCTAACGAACTATCTTACCTTCGACACTAAACAACACCTTTGTCCAGTGAATATATCGGAGACCTAACTACCGAACTATCTTACCTTCGACACTAAACAACACCTTTGTCCGGTGAATATATCGGAGACCTACCTACCGAACTATCTTACCTTCGACACTAAACAACACCTTTGTCCGGTGAATATATCGGAGACCTACCTACCGAACTATCTTACCTTCGACACTAAACAACACCTTTGTTCGGTGAATATATCGGAGACCTACCTACCGAACTATCTTACCTTCGACACTAAACAACACCTTTGTTCGGTGAATATATCGGAGACCTACCTACCGAACTATCTTACCTTCGACACTAAACAACACCTTTGTCCGGTGAATATATCGGAGACCTACCTACCGAATTATCTTCCCTTCGATACTAAACAACACCTTTGTCCGGTGAATATATCGGAGACCTACCTACCAAACATTCTTACCTTCGACACTAAACAACACCTTTGTCCGGTGAATATATCGGAGACCTACCTACCGAACTATCTTACCTTCTACACTAAACAACACCTTTGTGCGGTGAATATATCGGAGACCTACCTACCGAACTATCTTACCTTCGACACTAAACAACACCTTTGTCCAGTGAATATATCGGAGACCTACCTACCGAACTATCTTACCTTCGACACTAAACAACACCTTTGTCCGGTGAATATATCGGAGACCTACCTACTGAACTATCTTACCTTCGACACTAAACAACACCTTTGTCCGGTGAATATATCGGAGACCTACCTACCGAACTATCTTACCTTCGATACTAAACAACACCTTTGTCCGGTGAATATATCGGAGACCTACCTACCGAACTATCTTACCTTCGACACTAAACAACACCTTTGTCCGGTGAATATAACGGAGACCTACCTACCGAACTATCTTACCTTCGACACTAAACAACACCTTTGTCCGGTGAATATATCGGAGACCTACCTACCGAACTATCTTACCTTCGACACTAAACAACACCTTTGTCCGGTGAATATATCGGAGACCTACGTACCGAACTATCTTACCTTCGACACTAAAGAACACCTTTGTCCGGTGAATATATCGGAGACCTACCTACCGAACTATCTTACCTTCGACACTAAACAACACCTTTGTCCGGTGAATATATCGGAGACCTACCTACCGAACTATCTTACCTTCGACACTAAACAACACCTTTGTCCGGTGAATATATCGGAGACCTACCTACCGAACTATCTTACCTTCGACACTAAACAACACCTTTGTCCGGTGAATATATCGGAGACCTACCTACCGAACTATCTTACCTTCGACACTAAACAACACCTTTGTCCGGTGAATATATCGGAGACCTACCTACCGAACTATCTTACCTTCGACACTAAACAACACCTTTGTCCGGTGAATATATCGGAGACCTACCTACCGAACTATCTTACCTTCGACACTAAACAACACCTTTGTCCGGTGAATATATCGGAGACCTACCTACCAAACTATCTTACCTTCGACACTAAACAACACCTTTGTCCGGTGAATATATCGGAGACCTACCTACCGAACTATCTTACCTTCGACACTAAACAACACCTTTGTCCGGTGAATATATCGGAGACCTACCTACCGAACTATCTTACCTTCGACACTAAACAACACCTTTGTCCGGTGAATATATCGGAGACCTACCTACCGAACTATCTTACCTTCGACACTAAACAACACCTTTGTCCGGTGAATATATCGGAGACCTACCTACCGAACTATCTTACCTTCGACACTAAACAACACCTTTGTCCGGTGAATATATCGGAGACCTACCTATCGAACTATCTTACCTTTGACACTAAACAACACCTTTCCACAAGTCTCACAGTTTTATAAACAAAATCGAAGGACCTCAAAGAAAAAAATTGTTCTGTGACACAACATAGTGGCCTCCTGTTGTTTAAGGGAGCCCACCTCGCTTTTTTCCCTTTATCTCCCTCTCTCTTTGGCTTGTATCCATCCGGCCCCATTCAGCCTACTGTTTTAAGACGCTTACCCCATCCAGGTGTCAATATTTTCCTGGTGAACGGTAGCGAGCCAGCATATATATATTTTTTTGTTTTGAGAGCAAGCTAAATGTGTACAAATGTCTCCGGCGAAGCCGGATTTCTCTATACAATGCTGGCTCGCTATCGCTCGCCAGGAAGATATCGACACCTGTATGGGGTTAAACGTCTTAAAACAGTTGGCTGAATGGTGCCAAATGGATACAAGCCAGAGCAAGAGAGAAAAATAGAGAAAGGCAAACAAAAAGCGGGTGACCCCCCTTAATAAAACTCAACTATTGGACACAACAAAAACACCCGCAGCCTAATAATATATAAGCTTCAATGTGACTTGATATACTGTATGTAGGTTTTTATGTCGTATCCACTGGTTGTGATCGTCTAGGAGTAAATTTACTGTAACCGAAAACAATATATATTTACCAATGATTAAGGGAGCCCACCTCGCTTTTTTTTTCTCTTTCTCTCCCTCTCTCTTTGACTTGTTTGTATTCATTCGGCCCCATTCAGCCTACTGTTTTAAGACGTTTACCCCCATTAAGGTGAGAATATTTTCCTGGCGAGCGATAGCTAGCCAGCATATATATATTTTTTGTTTTGACAGCAAGCTGAATTTGTACATTTTTCGATAGAACAATTTCTAAAATGTGTAATCCTTCTTTACCGGCGACGTCTATTTTTGTTTTCCTTTTTCTGGTTTCTTTTGTACGATTTTGTTCAGTAATTTTGTCCAGCAATTAACAGGCTTCGAACTATCTCGCCTAACAATTTTTACTACCACAGATCTTTCTTATGTTGCACCAAATCGTCTAATTATAGCTAGAATACAATTAAAAACACGTCGCCGGCACAGGAGTTAATAATAGACAAACAATAACAGAAAGCGACGCTCTCATAATCTTCTCCTACTTCGTTTGGCGGATATTAAAAGCCACAAGGTCATATACAAGCCTTAATTGCCTGTCTGAACTACGTACGTTATACAGAGCCAGCCTTTGGTTAGAGACGTGCTCGATCAATGCTGCTTTACGATAATTAACTTACAAGATTTGGAGCTGGTTCTAAGAGGAATTTCAACCTGCATTATATATATATATATATATATATATATATATATATATATATGTACATACACAGTATATGAGGTGAAGCCATTGATATCGGGGGATGATAGTGATTGGTGTTTCCGAATGCTTATGAGTGCTTGCTTTTGGTGGGCGAACTGATGTATATGTTCATATCCTGTAATTTCCTGTGTCTCTTGCTGATCCTCCCTACCCCTTGTGGGAGCAAAGGCTTGCTACTGACTGATTGACTATATATACCATTTGATAGGATTATATGGGATAGTTTTATTATCATGAGAAAGAGAGGCCCAGCCTAATTTTGATTAACAAATTCCATTTCACCCACAAATATTATATTATCAAATATTATCGGTAAGACCTTGGTAAGTGATCAATCCACCACCAGCTACAGGCATTGTTGGAGGATAGCCACATACAGTTTACCGCACATAATCCATTACTCAACCATCCCAGTAAATTGTAACTTGGCGGCGCCGCACCCACCTCCCCAACTCCCCTACCTCATTCCACCTCCTACCAATAGGGGAAGGGAAGGAGGTAGAGCGAGGGAGGGGGGTTGGGGGAGTGGGTGCAGCGCTTCCATATCATGACACCAACATAATAGAATATGTGCAGCAAACTGTACATTACCATCGATCTGAGCAGTACTAATATTGGAGCGAGTGGGTTCCATAATTCCGTGTCTGATTTTTTTTTTTTTTTTTTATGTGATTGAGGGAGACAAAAGGCAAAACTGCCTATAGCGAGTGCCTCCCCCATAGTGGAAAGAGTGACAGGGCCAAATTCAAGGGATGTTCGAACCAAAATGCCTGGACACACAGAGTTTGAAGCAATTTAAGTCATAGGAAGAGGGAAAGACTGATTCTGGGAGAGAATTCCAGAGCTCAGCTGTTGAGTAGAAGAAAGTTTGAGAGTAACGTTTCACCCTTGGGTTGTTGAGTTGCAAGACGGGTACCACGTGTCCTACGTAAAGGAGGTGGTATACACTGGGAAAGCTCTGAGGAACACTGATTATTATAGTAGCGATAGAATAGCGAGAGAGATGCAACATTGCGGCGGACAGAGAGAGATTGCGGAGAGTTAGTGAGTGGACGGGAGTTAATGATACGAAAGACCTTCCTTTCAACTTTGTCTAGGAGAGCGGTGTGAGAGGACCCTCCCCACACATGTGAACAATACTCAATACAAGGACGCACTATGCCCCTCTACAGAGCAAGAAGCTGTGCAGGGGAAAAGAACCCCCCTAAGGCGGTTGAACACACACAGCTTCTGGGAGGCTGCCTTAGCAAGACTGGTAATATGGTCCTTCCAACTGAGAGCAGAAGAAAAAGAGACACCAAGAATATTGAGAGAAGATGAAGGATTGATTTTTATATTGTTGAAGAATAAGGTATAGTCCGCTGGGAGATTCTGACGGGTAGATAGATGGAGAAAATGGGTTTTGGAAGCATTAAAGGTAACAAGGTTTTCTCTGCCCCAATTGGAGATAGTATTTAGATCAGAATTTAAGAGTTCTATGGCTTCATTACGTTTGTCATTGAGGGATTGCTGGCTGGGGCGTTCTGAAAAACTAATGGAGTAGTGTAAGGTTGAGTAGTCTGCGTATGAATGGATGGGAATTGAGGTACAGTTCTATCTATCTATCTATCTATTGCCTGACGCCGTGATCCCCGAAGGGGTGGCCACGAACGAACCGCCCCCATGCACCTCTGTCCCCAGTCAGTCGACGCCCCTCCCCCCAACCAGCACCACCTTCGTTCATGTACTTCCTCACTCCATCCTTCCACCTCATATTCGGTCTACCTCTCCCCCTCTGTCCCTCCACCTCGCTCTCATACACCCTCTTAGTCATTCTCTCGCTTTCCATACGTTCCATATGGCCGAACCATCTCAAGTTGTTCCTTTTCACACTTTCCAGCACATCTACCTCCACACCACACCTCCTTCTTACTTCCTCATTAGTCTGTCTATCCCTCCATGTAACTCCGCACGCACTCCTTAAGTAATTCATTTCCACTGCTCTCACTCTTGGTCTGAGTCTCTCAACCAACGTCCATGCTTCGCTTCCGTAAGTCAGTGTCGGGATTACCACACTGTCATGCAAGGACTTCTTCACTTCCATACTGACCACCCTATTTCTTGTTACTGCTTTTAGCGTTCCTACAACCCTCTTCCCCTGTTGTACCCTCTCCCGCACCTCTTCATCCATAGTCCCATCTTTACTCAACACACTGCCCAGATACTTAAAAGAGTTGACGATCTCCATAGCCTGACCGTTCAGCTTCACCTCACACTCTGTGACTTCACCCCTTTCGAAGACCATAACCTTGCTCTTCCCCGTATTTACCTTCAAATTCCGTTTTTCGCACACTGTTCCAAACTCATTTACCAGACCCTGCAACTCCCATTCATTATCACTCATCAGAACTGTATCATCCGCAAACAGCAGTATAGGTAGCTTCCACTCAATTCCCTCCCTTTTCAGCGATACACCAACATCCACTGCTCTTGATAGTATTTCTTTCATAACTCCATCCATATATACAGTAAACAACCTCGGGACATCACACACCCCTGTTTCAAACCAACATTCAGGTCAAAGAACTCGCTCTGCTCACTCTCCACACGTACTGCCGCCTTTGCACCCTCATACATGCTCTTCACTGCTTTCAGCAACTTGCCCTCTACTCCGTATATTCTAAGTACTTTCCACAAACCTTCTCTATCCACTCTGTCATAGGCCTTCTCCAAGTCCATAAAGGCAACATACACCTTTTGTTTCTTCTCCAGATACTTCTCCACAACACAATTCAGGGTAAAAATCTGATCTACACATCCTCTTCCCTTCCTAAAACCTCCCTGCTCGTCGCCTATCCATTTCTCCGTTCTCACTCTCACTCTCTCAATCACTACCCTACTGTATACCTTCCCTACTATGCTTAGAAGACATATTCCTCGGTGGTTACCACACACTCCTCTTTCCCCTTTGCCCTTATATAGGGGGACTATTATGCCAGTCTTCCAGTCATCGGGTGCACTCCCCTTCTCCCATGCTAGTTTGCACATTTTCCATACCCATTCTATCACTATCTCACCACCATACCTCAACATTTCCCCACACACTCCATCTGTTCCTGGTGCTTTCCCCAACTTCACTCTTTTCATGGCTTCCCACACTTCTGACCTCCTGATCCCCACACCTCCTCCTCCACTACTTCTCTTCTTCTCCCTCCCATACCATATCCAGCTATGTTTGCTGGCTCTTCATTCCTTTCATTTAGCAACTCACTGAAGTACTCCCTCCATCTTTCGACTCTCTCTTGCTTCTCGGCTAGCATTCTCCCATTCTTATCTTTCACACCCTTACTGTTTCAGTTACAGTTGAGGAGATCATTTATAAAAATTAAAAAGAGAATAGGAGATAGGACAGAGCCCTGAGGAACACCGGAGATTATAGGGTGAGGAAGTGAACAATGGCCGTCCACAACCGCGGCTATGGAACGGCCGGAAAGTAAACTAGAGACAAAGGCACAGATGGAGGGATAGAAACCAAAGGAGGGTAGTTTAGAAGTTAAAGATTTGTGCCAGACTCTATCGAAAGTTTTCAGCTTTCGATATGTCTAGTGCAATAGAAAAAGTCTCACCGAATTCCCGAAAGGAGGATGACCAAGAGTTAGTAAGATATGAAAGAAGATCACCAGTAGAGCGACCCTTAAAGAAGTCATACTGGCGATCTGAGAGCAGATTATGAGAAGAGAAATGCTTAAGAAATTTGGAAGCAAGAATAGTTTCAAAAACTTTAGAAAGACAAGAGATGAGAGCAATTGGACGATAGTTGGAGGGTTGAGAGCGGTCACCCTTCTTTGGGACAGGTTGAAATGTGAGCATATTTAGTCAACTATTTTATACAATTTAAGCAAACTAAAACTCTGAATTGGGGTTTCTACGCCTTGTGCAAGTCAACTAACTCTCATCAAAAATTCTATGAAAGTTTGGTTCTTATGTAAAGAAGGAAGGAATGAAAGCACCAATTGAATTTCGTGGAAACCGACAGTGTCGAGAATTTGTAGGGTAGGTCCCTAGTGGCCCTTTTTTAAACACATGTTACCTGCCTGGGAACAGGTCGGGTATATTAGGTCCTATTCCGTAGCTTGCGGCCCATTTTCGGCGTCGAATACATACCGTGAAAATGGTAGGTTTTAGTGAATGTTGGGCATCCTCTGATACCTGAATGGCACAGTATCCGGCCCGTCTTCATGGTGTATGTGCACCGATGGTTGGAAATTAATCAGACCACTGTCACAATTTTATCCTCGTAGAGACCCGACGTCTACACTAAGTAAACGTTAGGACATTCGTATAAACACGTAATGCACACAACCCTGGGTTGGGCAAGATCATAGAGCGAACGCAAGTGTCTAAAAGTATACTACCATCTCGTTAGCAAGGTGAAATGCACATTTTTTTTTTTTTTTTTTTTTTTTTTTTTTTTTTCTATGTGATTGAGGGAAGCAAAAGGCATAACTGCCTATAGCGAGTGCCTCCCCCATAGTTGAAAGAGTGACAGGGCCAAAATCAAGGGACGTTCGAGCCAAAATGCCTGGACACACGGAGTTTGAAGCAATTTAAGTCATAGAAAGAGGGAAAGACTGATTCTGGGAGAGAGTTCCAGAGCTCAGATGTTGAGTAGAAGAAAGTTTGAGAGTAACGTTTCACTCTTGGGTTGGAGAGTTGCACAGAGTAGGGGTGGGATTGAGTTGCAAGACGGGTACCACGTGCCCTACGTAAAGGAGGTGGTATGCACTGGGATAGCTCTGAGGAACACTGATTATTATAGTAGCGATAGAATAGCGAGAGAGATGCAACATTGCGGCGGAGAGAGAGAGATTGCAGAGAGTTGGTGAGTGGACGGGAGTTAATGATACGAAAGGCCTTCCTTTCAACTTTGTCTAGGAGAGCGGTGTGAGAGGAACCTCCCCACACATGTGAACAATACTCAATACAAGGGCGCACTATGCCCCTGTACAGAGCAAGAAGCTGTGCAGGGGAAAAGAACCCCCTAAGGCGGTTGAGCACACCCAGCTGGGAGGCTGCCTTAGCAAGACTGGTAATATGGTCCTTCCAAATGAGAGCAGAAGAAAAAGAGACACCAAGAATATTGAGAGAAGATGAAAGGTTGATTTTTGTATTGTTGAAGAATAAGGGATAGTCCGCTGGGAGATCCTGACGGGTAGATAGATGGAGAAATTGGGTTTTGGAAGCATTAAAGTTAACAAGGTTTTCTCTGCCCCAATTGGAAATAGTATTTAGATCAGAATTTAAGAGTTCTATGGCTTCATTACGTTTGTCGTTGAGGGATTGCTGGCTGGGGCGTTCTGAAAAACTAATTGAGTAGTGTAAGGTTGAGTCGTCTGCGTATGAATGGATGGGAATTAAGGTACAGTTAAGGAGATCATTTATAAAAATTAGAAAGAGAATAGGAGATAGGACAGAGCCCTGAGGAACACCGGAGTTTATAGGGTGAGGAAGTGAACAATGGCCGTCCACAACCGCAGCTATGGAATGGCCGGAAAGGAAATTAGAGACAAAGGCACAGATGGAGGGATAGAAACCGAAGGAGGGTAGTTTAGAAATTAAAGATTTATGCCAGACTCTATCGAAGGCTTTCGATATGTCTAGTGCAATAGAAAAAGTCTCACCGAAGTCCCGAAAGGAGGATGACCAAGAGTTAGTAAGATATGAAAGAAGATCACCAGTAGAGCGACCCTTAAGGAAGCCATACTGGCGATCTGAGAGCAGATTATGAGAAGAGAAATGCTTAAGAAATTTGGAAGCAAGAATAGTTTCAAAAACTTTAGAAAGACAGGAGATAAGAGCAATTGGACGATAGTTGGAGGGTTGAGAGCGGTCACCCTTCTTTGGGACAGGTTGAATGTGAGCAAACTTCCAGCATGAAGGGAAGACGTTAGAGGATAGACAGAGACGAAAGAGTTTGCCTAGGCAGGGAGTCAGCACGGAAGCACAGTTTTTGAGAACAACAGGAGGAACACCGTCCGGACCGTACGCCTTATTAGTGTTAAGCCCAGAGAGGGTAGAAAGTGTTTACCAACATTGCATAACGCCTGATAGTACACATAGTCCATCAGATGAATGGTGTAGAAGAAATAGAAGAGACCTATGTCTTCATTTGTTTCTTGGTGACTGATGGCACCGAGGAGGGAGAAACAGAGTCATTGTTTACGTATATTTATGGGTTAAGGGGGGTAACTTCAAAGACAGCTGATGTATATACTGAGTAAAACAACCGGACAGTCATAATCACAATATAATGTGTGAACATTGAATGTCAAAATCACCCACACGGTGAGGGGTTATGGCGAGCATGACAACGACAACCTGTATCATAGCTACCCCAAACTGGGTACGGTTAATGGGGTGGCCGACATTGTCTGATGTCTAAATGCCATAATTCTCGATAACGCGACGGGTCAAGGAAAGCATAACAAAGACGCACCCAGAAATGATATGCCTTTCCGATGTTCAGGTTAGTCAGGCTACTGTCGAAACTAGGCATAATATCGGAAAACCTTGTGTTAATCCTAGCACACAATCTGCTAGTGTATTGTCAAGAAACAGAGAGTGTGCCACAATAATGATGACAGTGGTACTAACACAACAGGTTAAAACATACTGTTAAAGACCCCAATACAAATTTGAGAACCATATCGGAAATACAAACTTATTAAAGCACAAGCCCCTGGTTAGAATGACAACTGTGGGACACATTAAATAAGAGTACAAGTGTCAGTCCCTCCATAAGTGCATCGATGCTCCTTTTGGGCTATACCATGTGCACAAGACACTTGGTGGAACATGCATAGCACACAAGGAAAATAAATTTGAAATACACTTAAATATATTTCATAGCTTAATGCGTGAATCAATTAGAAACTTATAATTCTAAGTATAACATAAAAAGGAGGCATTAAAATGGCAACTCAGGCTTGGGTCATAATGAGGAAGTGTGCGTGAACCTTACAGTAAGTGAGCCCACCTCGCTTTGTTTCTCTTTCTCTCCCTCTCTCTTTGGCTTGTATCCATTCGGCCCAATTCAGCCTACTGTTTTAAGACGTTTACTCCCATCCAGGTGTCAATATTTTCCTGGCGAGCTCTAGCGAGCCAGCATAAATATATTTTTGTTATGGCAGCAAGCTAAATTTGTACATTTTTCGATAGAAAAATGTCTCCGGCAAAGCCGGATTTCTCCATAGAATGCTGGCTCGCTATCGCTCGCCAGGTAGAAATCGACACCTGGATGGGGATAAACGTCTTAAAACAGTTGGCTGAATGGGGCCGAATGGATACAAGCCAGGGAAAGAGAGAAAATGAGAGAAAGAAAACAAAACGGTGACCCCCCTTAACATAACTGGAACCCGTACCCAGCACCAGACGCAAGCACATCCTCAGAACTCGCGAAAAGCGCTGGAGCATTTCTAAAAGATGTTGGAGTAAATAAAATCCTAAAATAAGGTTAGAAAGAAGAAAACTACTCAACACTGATGCTAAAGATGCCACCACACTTCCCCACTGGCTGAAATGCGGAACCCTCAAAAAACACAAAACCTGAAAAAGCTAGGCTAACACAAGTCCTCCAATTCGGGAACAATTAGCTGGCAAATAATAAACCACACATTAAAGTCAGGTGACCCCATTTATTATACCTCGTGGGACCTGACTTGGGCACCCTCAGATTGTGACGCTCATGGATAATATACACAACACACAGTGCCTAACTATGTTTAAATACATTTATTATACCTCGTGGGACCTGACTTGGGCACCCTCAGATTGTGACGCTCATGGATAATATACACAACACACAGTGCCTAACTATGTTTAAATACATTCCTAGTAAGCGTAAACAGTGACTATTATGTGAAGAAAACTCACTGTATATAATACTAAGACGAGCAAGAGACCAAATGCACTGTAGTTGATGTCTGCACCCCGTGAGCATCCACCACATTAGGCCCGAGACATCCTGGTGAAGGTATCCGGTGGCCAAAGGAAACTAATGACGGATCGAAAGCGTACTACAGAAACTTAATACTTGGCTTAAATATTCATCATTATTATTATCATAGTGGCATCCTATTCCTATGAGATCCTATAGGTAAATTATTCATGCCACCTATGATGTTAGTATTTGGCTGTTTTTTGGCGAACGGTAGGGTCCTATAAAGGGCTTCCCTTAGTGGCACGGTGCCAAATTAGCAATAATTGATGGAGGAGTCACTTAAATATCTTCAATCCCCTCCCTTGTGTTCACTTGATCAAACATTTCGGAGATCGGCTAAGTGTTTATGTTAATTAAACAATCCAAATTAATTTATGTACTTTAATGGTTAAAACTATTGTCTCACATTTACAATTTAAGCCCATATTTTCCTCTCTTGATAAAGTAACAAATACTCCTTCATAATACTGAATAACAATAAACTTTTGATAAGGCTATAGTGTATCATACTTTAAACAAAAATTATATTCACTTGTACTTCTGCCATTCTCATATATTAAACAATCTGTTTATTTCCAGTCGGTGGTAAATTGAATCCCTTATCATATGATATCTTTCATTAGTTTATTCAAATGCATTGGGGTTTGTAATTGATGATGAGGTGTTTCTTAATGTTTATAGGTTCAGGAACTAATGTTTAGCGAGGCCGATCCTTAGTGATCTTGGCCCCATTCATTGTTCTTTTCACTCAGTAAAACATTACACTTTCCATAATGCAGTTGGTATATGATTAGATTGATATCCAAAATTTGAAAATGAATATTATTCATGATCGTGTACTCAAGCTTTAACTGTGTTGGTGGTGTAATGGTTTAAATGTTTATGTTCTGGGTGTGGTGTCCCGAGTTCGAATCCCGGGAGGGCCATATGCTTTCATTAGTTTATTCATGTTCATTGGGGTTTGTAATTGATGATTAATGTTAAGAATGGGGACGTGTTACTTAATCTTGATAATAGATATAAATACCAGCCACGATTCAATCTCTGCACCATAATATTGCCATGTTTTCACAAGTAACAACATATTTGGGCATACAATATTCGTAATAGGTTATGATAGTAATGGAAGACGAGAATATGGCAATTTTCCGTCAGGCGAAAACAATACTATAGTTAATGTTCACGTTCTCGTTATTATCATAAAGTAGTTGGTGATCAAACATTAATGAATGTACCAATTTAACACTAACATCTGCATACACACACAAGCATACATCCACGTAATATATATACACAGTACATTTAATAGAACACACATCTAGAGCTTCATACGATATAAACAAACAAAATCCAATGAAAACAATGTATTCAGTGAACATAAACATTCCCATACAAGTTCACATACACATACACGCAAATATATGCATGCTTGACAGGAAAAGCACACATATACGGATACCCGTACCCCAATACACGATCATACTCTAACACGGACACACACACATACAACTCAGACACACACAGTTATATATTTAGGCACAAAACTGACATTAAACATAATACACACACAAGCACCAACATACTAATAACACACACACACACACACACACACACACACACACAGACAAACACACAGTATTAAACACACGCACACACAGACAAGCACACAGTATTCAACACACGCACACACAAACACACACACACAGACACATACATAGCCTTCAACACACGCACACTCACACAGGGACGGGTAAAATCAATAGCCTGGGTCTTTTCAGAGTAAGGCGAACATAACAAGAATCAAATACGGTCTTTAATTAATATTCTGTTACCTACCGTCTGGTCTATCTGGCTGTCTGTATGTCTGTATGTATGTGTGTGTGTATGTATATATGTATGTATACATGTATGTGTGTATGTTTGTATGCATGTATGTATGTACTGTATGTGTGTATGTATGTATGTATGTTTACATGTATGTATGTAATTATATATGCTTGTATGTATTGTGTACATACCTCTTATCATCTGAATTAATCGAACATCTGTCCTATTATTGCAGAAAGAGTATGTATGCATGTATGATTGTAATGCACATATGTAAAATGCTAATGTGCGTACGAATGCAATAATACATACATTTATACATATATACATACATGCATACATACATACTTTCATACACACACATATACTGTACATATATCATTTGGATATATAATATATTTTTTTCCTGCTTCATAAATATTGAAGATAGGATTTCACATGTGGAAAAGTGTCTGCCACTTATCATATTGATCGGGAACGAATGGGTTTCACATTATACATTATAGTCAGTGAGGTTTATTTCAAGTTAGCCTTTCATTGGTGCAAGTGTGTGTGTGTGTGTGTGTGTGTGTGTGTGTGTGTGTGTGTGTGTGTGTGTGTGTGTGTGTGTGTGTGTGTGTGTGTGTGTGTGTGTGTGTGTGTGTGTGTGTGTGTGTGTGTGTGTGTGTGTGTGTGTGTGTGTGTGTGTGTGTGTGTGGGATTTACACATAGAGTAACATAAATACACAGACAATACTGATTTTGCAGTCCCTATTAGGCAGCGTGGCCTTCTATATATTTTGCAGTCCCTATTAGGCAGCCTGGCCTTCTATATATAAAATAAACAGAAGCATAATGTCATGCTTAAGGGGGTAGTACTCGCTTTTTCTCGACCCCCTTCTCCCTCATGTTTAGCAAATTAGTGTTGAGGTTTTAAGACGTTCGATCCGTTAGTTTGGCGATTTTGAGACCTTTCACCTAATTTGGTTATCAATATTAAGACCTTTCGTGCCCTTTAGGTGTCAATTGTTTCCTGGCGAGCGGAAGCGAGCCTCTAATTTTAGAAGGAGAGAGAGAGAGAGAGAAATAATCTCTCTTGGATTGCCTCAGTTGGATGCATGTTACTTGATTAACCACAGATTGTGTTATAATAAAACCAATCCCACAGGCTACAAGGATCCCTTACTAGGAAGCTTCACTCACATAAATCCATATAAATATATATTTACTATTATTTCATCAATCATTACGCCTCAATATGATTATTAAGGGAGCCCACCTCGCTTGTTTTCTTTTTCTCTCCCTCTCTCTTTGGCTTGTATCCATTCGGCCCCATTCAGCCAACTGCTTTATGACGTTTATCCTCATCCAGGTGTAGGTTTTTTTCCTGGCGAGCGAAAGCGAGCCAGCATTATATGCAGAAATCCGGCTCCGCCGGAGAAATTTTTCTATCGAAAAATTGGCAAATTTAGCTTGCATGGTTGGTCGCTAGGTTTACCTCCCAAGGGTTGCTGAGGGTGGTAGATCCTATAAAAGGGTTACTGATTTTAGGAAAGGGGCTGAGCCTACCAAACAATTTTTTCTCTCAATCCTTGGTAATTTTCTTGTGTTTTCTGGACTAGGCATCCTTGAGCGGAGAAGGGACCTTGGTAGTGGGGTTAGGGCAGCTCATATGCCCTTGTTCTCATTACCCTGCATTCTCCTGTCTTTTCCTCACACCTATGGCAGGTGAAGTGGAATATGGAACCAGCTGCACGATGAGTTTCCCTGGTGGGCGGTGCTCTGATGTTACAGCCTATGTGATTGGCTTTACCTGTAAGTGAAATAAAGAAGGGGGTGGCAGGATGTAGATTAACCTGTTTGGGAGGGGGTACTACATTCTCCGTCAGGACCACAGTTATTCTGTTGTTATCTTTGCAGTTGGGGCTGGCGTACTGCTGCTGGGGACTTCTTGGCTCTCCTATTATATAATTCTCAGTATAACACTAACTTAACTTTATTTCTCTTTAATTCACTTAGCACAGCCCAGTTTAACCTAATCTAACTTAACGTAGGATGCTTAACCCTCTCCGAAATATGACGCGATTTCGAGCCTATTAGGGATGCTTTAACCCTTAAAGATCGGGGGCGGACTTAAGTCCGCCTCCAATTTGCAGCAAGTTAGGAGCATTATTAAGGCTTTTAAAGGGTTAAAATCGAGCGCAAATGGCCGGGAGCGCAGCGGGCCAGACAGCCGACTCCCAGGGCTTACCGCCGCCCATTAACTCATGTTCCCTGTGTTCTCGAGAGGCCGGCAGTGTAGCCAGTAGTGAGCATATCTGGGAAAAATATGCCGCCATATGCTAAACTCTCATGTTACTGGTACCACTGTATGAGAACCACGAGTGCTACGTAGCTCGTTCTGGTCTCATTTTGAAGCTTTTAGCGCCTAGTTTTTTGCTGAATAAATTTCTTTTCATGCAGAAACTTGATTTATCATTCAGGAGGGCCTGAATATGCCCATATAAGCCCAAAACCCCCCACTAGACTAGGGTTAAAGCCTTTGTTACCATCAGGGGTATTTAGAAACATTTGGTTTAGTTACTTCAGCCTCTGCAGTTGTCTTTGAGTTAGCTGTGGGCAGAAAACTAATTTTGGAGAGGTAATTATAAGAGTGAGATAACTCTATTTCTTATTGCTAATCTGGCAACCTCTGCGTCATATGAGTCTGAAGGGGTTAAGATTGTGGTCGATTTGACTGCGGGGTAAACAAATATAGCCTTTATGACCTGCTTTACTGTATAGAATCAGTCCAGTTGTTCAGCTCAATCCTGAGCTTCTTGAAAGTCTGGAGGAAGGTAGAGAATGATAGAAATTGCGTTATTTACCATAAACAGGTAAAAACAGTGGGTTAGATTATATATACCTGGTTTTTAGACTTTCACAAATTTGAATAACAATACAAAATTTTATTTCGATATAACTCCCTTTATAGTGAAAACGAAATCACCATTCGATATACTAACCTTAGAATTTCCGTAAATAGAGGCAGTAATCATTTCGACAGAACGCCAAAACTAGGTAAAAGATATAATAAGAAACACGAATCAACACACCTGCAAATACCTAGTAAACCCACGATGACATAAATCACATGCACTAATAATTATACAGTAACTTCACAATTACGTGGTACTTCATTGTTTATCAATTTCCCCCTTCAAATTTCAAGTCTGTACTATTTGGTTTAGTGAAGAATGAATAGGCCTACATGGAGAATTGGAATACTATCTATAGATAATTGTATGAATAGAATATATATATATATATATATATATATATATATATATATATATATATATACTCTATATATATTTTGTTTTCTTTTCTATGTGATTGAGGGAGGCAAAAGGCATTACTGCCTATAGCGAGTGTCTCCCCCATAGTTGAAAGAGTGACAGGGCCAAAATCAAGGGACGTTCGAGCCAAAATGCCTGGACACACGGAGTTTGAAGCAATTTAAGTCATAGGAAGAGGGAAAGACTGATTCTGGGAGAGAGTTCCAGAGCTCAGCTGTTGAGTAGAAGAAAGTTTGAGAGTAACGTTTCACTCTTGGGTTGGAGAGTTGCACAGAGTAGGGGTGGGATTGAGTTGCAAGACGGGTACCACGTGCCCTACGTAAAGGAGGTGGTATGCACTGGGATAGCTCTGAGGAACACTGATTATTATAGTAGCGATAGAATAGCGAGAGAGATGCAACATTGCGGCGGAGAGAGAGAGATTGCAGAGAGTTGGTGAGTGGACGGGAGTTAATGATACGAAAGGCCTTCCTTTCAACTTTGTCTAGGAGAGCAGTGTGAGAGGAACCTCCCCACACATGTGAACAATACTCAATACAAGGGCGCACTATGCCCCTGTACAGAGCAAGAAGCTGTGCTGGGGAAAATATATATATATATATATATATATATATACATATATATATATATATATATATACGGTATATATATATATATATATATATATATATATATATATATATATATACTCGTTATTATGTAAAATTATCCATTGGATCTTACAAATAACACAGTAAATAATATGTCAGTGTAAAATCATACAACACTAACCCATTCCTATACAACATAGAATTCAACGTATTTTGCAATGCAAACGAACCCTAAATTGCAGCAAAAAATAGCACCTGTAAAATTCCCACCCTCCCACAACAAACGACTAACTTCTGAATAAAATAGAGTCCAATAAAATGAATCCGTCCACAGAAACTATTCACGTGGATATAAAGCAAACCTTTTATAAAAATCTCGACCCCATATAAATGAATATCTCTCTTTTTTTGTTCTCTCTCTCTCGCTCTCGCTCTCTCTCTCTCTCTCTCTCATATTTATATATATATATATATATATATATACATATATATATATATATATGTATAAATATATATACATATATATATATATATACATATATATATATATATATATATATATATATATATATATATATATATATTTATATATATACAGTATATACGGTATATATTATGTATATATATATTTTTTTTTTTTTTTTTTCGTTTTTATTTAAGGCAAATAACGTTAAATAGCAATTTCAGCATTCGATCATTTATTATTCAGTTTCAAGGTTTCTGATTAATCTTCGTTGAGGTTCAGTGAGCAGGTGGATAATGTTAGCAAAGTTCACGATGGTTCAACGTTTCGCTAGGCATCTAGCATCTTCAAGGAACGATTACAATGTTCAAAATTACGGGTATATATACACATGAGGGAACAGGGGGGCATGGAGTGGGCGGAGCTACTGCGTTTTTGGTGGCCTGCCATTGATTGAGGGTAGCCGTTCTGCAAGACGCGCGCTACTCCTTGTCCGTGGTTGGCTGGGGTTGGGCCAAGTTAACATTGATTGACTGCTGGAATTCATCAGGGCAGAGGGCTGCATTCTGGGTTGCGTGGACGTCTGGGTCGCGGGAGGGAGGTAGGGAGCGGCGCCCATAGCGAGGTAGTGACGTTTAGCTGAAGGTAATATTTGCAGATCCAGTATTTGGTTGATTATATTGGGGCTTAACCCCTTATTGGCGGTGCTCGACTTAAGTCTTGCACCAATTTGCAAGAAGTTAGGAGCATTATTAAGGCTTGTAAGGGTTACGAAGGGCACGTGGTACCCATCTTGCAACTCAATCCCACCCCTACTCTGTGCAACTCTCCAACCCAAGAGTGAAACGTTACTCTCAAGCTTTCTTCTACTCAACAGCTGAGCTCTGGAACTCTCTCCCAGAATCAGTCTTTCCCTCTTCCTATGACTTAAATTGCTTCAAACTCTGTGTGTCCAGGCATTTTGGCTCGAACCGCCCTTGATTTTGGCCCTGTCACTCTTTCAACTATGGGGGAGGCACTCGCTATTGGCGGTAATGCCTTTTTGCCTCCCTCAATCACATAGAAAAAATAAAATAAATAAATAAAAAATCAAGTGCAAATGACCGGGAGCGCAGCGGGCCAGACAGCCGACTCCCAGGGCTTACCGCCGCCCATTAACTCATGTTCCCTGTGTTCTCGAGAGGCCGGCAGTGTAGCCAGTAGTGAGCATAGCTGGGAAAAATATACCGCTATACACTAAACTCCCATGTTCGTGGCACCAGTGCAAGAGAACCACGAGTGCTACGTAGCTCGTTCTGGTCTCATTTTGAAGCTTTTAGCGCCTAGTTTTTTGCTGAATACATTTCTTTTCATACAGATTCTTGATTGATCATTCAGGAGGGCCTGAATATGCCCAAATGAGCCCAAAACACCCCGCTAGACAAGGGTTAAAGTTTGGATATAAAGAGCTTTAAGTATAGAGAGTCTTCTGGGGTCATTTTCTTTGTCACTTATGAAGGTGTGTTTATTTAAATCGTTGCGGGTAAGGGCGGGATGGTTAGGCGAGAGGTAGTGGTCTTTAATAGCTCCAGACTGAAGGTGGAGAGTATATGTATATATATATATATATATATATATATATATATATATATATATATATATATGTAAATATATTTATTATATATATATATATATATATATATATATATATATAATTATATATATATATACAGTATATATATTTTATTTTTTATTTTTTTCTCTATGTGAGTGAGGGAGGCAAAAGGCAGAACTGTCTATAGCGAGTGCCTCCCCCATAGTTGAAAGAGTGACAGGGCCAAAATCAAGGGACGTTCGAGCCAAACTGCCTGGACACACGGAGTTTGAAGCAATTTAAGTCATAGGAAGAGGGAAAACTGATTCTGGGAGAGAGTTCCAGAGCTCAGCTGTTGAATAGAAGAAAGTTTGAGAGTAACGTTTCACTCTTGGGTTGGAGAGTTGCACAGAGTAGTGGTGGGATTGTGTTGCAAGATGGGTAACACGTGCCCTACGTAAAGGAGGTGGTATACACTGGGAAAGCTCTGAGGAACACTGATTATTATAGTAGCGATAGAATAGCGAGAGAGATGCAACATTGCGGCGGAGAGAGAAAGATTGCACAGAGTTGGTGAGTGGACGGGAGTTAAAGATACGAAAGGCTTTCCTTTCAATTTTGACTAGGAGAGCGGTGTGAGAGGAACCTCCCCACACATGTGAACAATACTAAATACAAGGACGCACTACGCCCCTGTATAGAGCAAGAAGCTGTGCAAGGGTAAAGAACCCCCTAAGGCGGTTAAGCACACCCAGCTTCTGGGAGGCTGCCTTAGCAAGACTAGTAATATGGTCCTTCCAACTGAGAGCAGAAGAAAAAGAGACACCAAGAATATTGAGAGAAGATGAAGGGTTAATTTTTGTATTATTGAAGAATAAGGGATATTCCGCAGGGAGTTCCTTACGGGTAGATAGATGGAGAAATTGGGTGTTGAAAGCATTAAAGGTAACAAGGTTTTCTCTGCCCCAATTGGAGATAGTAGTTAGATCAGAATTTAGGTGTTCTATGGCTTCATTCCGTTTGTCGTTGTGGAATTGCTGGCTTGGGCGTTCTGAAAAACTAATGGAGTAGTGTAAGGTTGAGTCCTCTGCGTATGAATGGATGGGAGTTGAGGTACAGTTGAGAAGGTCATTTCTAAAAATTAGAAAGAGAATAGGAGATAGGACAGAGCCCTGAGGAACACCAGAGTTCATAGGGTGATGAAGTGAGCGATGGCCGTCCACAACCGCAGCTAGGGAACGGCCGGAGAGGAAATTAGAGACAAAGGCACAGATGTAGGGATAGAAACCGAAGGAGGGTAGTTTAGAAATTAAAGATTTGTGCCAGACTCTATCGAAGGCTTTCGAAATGTCTAGTGCAATAGAAAAAGTCTCACCGAACTTCCGAAAGAAGGATGACCAAGAGTTAGTAAGATATGAAAGAAGATCACGAGTAGAGCGACCCTTAAGCCATACTGGCGATCTGAGAGCACATTATGAGAAGAGAAATGCTTAAGAAATTTGGAAGCAAGAATAGTTTCAAAAACTTTAGAAATACAAGAGATGAGAGCAATTGGACGATAGTTGGAGGGTTGAGAGCAGTCACCCTTCTTTGGGACAGGTTGAATGAGAGCAAACTTCCAGCATGAATGGAAGACGTTAGAGGATAGACAGAGACGAAAGAGTTTGCCTAGGCAGGGAGTCAGCATGGAAGCACAGTGTTTGAGTACAACAGGAGGAACACCGTCCGGACCGTACGCCTTATTAGTATTAAGCCCAGAGAGGGTAGAAAGTACATCTTTAGAAGAAATTAGGATATTAGGCATAAGTAAGAGAGAGGGGGTGGAGATGGAGGAATAGCACCGGAATCATCCAAGGTTGAGTTTCTAGCAAAAGTTTGAGCGAAGAGTTTAGCTTTGTCAGAGGAAGCAGTGATGGTTGTGCCATGAGAGTGGGAAAGAGGAGCGAAAGACAAGGAAGAGAAATTGTTGGAGAGGTTTTTGGCTAGAAGCCAGAAAGCTTGGGAAGAGCTAGAGTCGGATAGTTCAGTGCATTTATTATTGATGAAAGAGTGCTTGGCAAGTCGAAGAACAGATTTGGCTTGATTCCGGGCAGAAACATAGGAAGAATGAGAGCCTTGAGTTTTAAGGCGTCGGTACTGATTGAATGCTTCCTCCTTATTGCGGACAGCAGCAGAACAGGCGTGAGTAAACCAAGATTTTTTAGCATTAGTCTGAGAGAAAGAGAATGGAATGTATGCTTCCATGCCCGATAGGATTACCTCGGTAATGCGTTCAGCACTCTCCAAGGGTCTCCGGCCACGGAAGCAGAAATCATTTCATGGGAAATCAAAGAAGTACTGCCAGAGAGCCTCTCAGTCAGCAGCGCCAAAGTGCCACATGCGCCGCCGGCTAGGAGGAACGGGTGGCCGTACTGGAGAGATAGGACAGGTGACATAGATAAGTTTATGGTCAGAGGAGCCCAAAGGAGAGAAAAGATTTATGGTCCCCCGCCCCCCTTGGGGACTCCGAGGCTGGGCTAAAATTCATATTTTTTTGTTTATTTTGGTGTGGAGGAATGAAGTGTAGTGTGCATGTTTAGCGTAGTGAAGCGGATAGGAGGAGGAGGTGTTTGTGAGAGCTAGCTGGATTGCTCTCAGTGTTAATGAGGCACAAAGAAAATCAGTAAGAGAGGACAAGCAAATGAAACAGGAGTTCCAGCGATTATTAATCACATGCCTATAACCTCACCTGGGTCTAGCCCTGATCGATTGGTGCCTACAATCTCCCCACATTATATATATCATTAACTCCCGTCCACTCACCAACTATCTGCAATCTTTCTCTCTTCGCCGCAATGTTGCATCTCTCTCGCTATTCTATCGCTACTACAATAATCAGTGTTGCTCGGAGCTTTCCCAGTGTATACCATCTCCTCTACGTAGGGTGCATAGTACCCGCCTTGCAACACAGTCCCACCCCTACTCTGTGGAACTCTCCAGCCCAAGAGTGAAACGCTATTCTCAGACTTTCTTCTAATCAACTGCTGAGCTCTGGAACTCTCTCCCAGAATCAGTCTTTCCCTCTTCCTATGACTTAAATTGCTTCAAGCTCTGTGTGTCCAGGCATTTTAGCTCGAACGTCCCATGATTTCGGTCCTGTCACTCTTCGAAATCTGGGGGAGGCACTCGCTGCAGGCAGTTATGCCTTTTGTCTCCCTCATTCACATAGAACAAAAATATATATATATATATATATTCATATATATATATAAGGAAAAGAGAGATCATGTTTCCACATTTGCCTCCTTCTAAATGTGTATGTATCATCAACATAATTGTTACTCCTCTTAATAAAAATCCTGGCTATGAAAAACAATAAATTATTTGTCTTTTATTTTGTATTCATAACTGTCCTCCAGTCTAAGCTTTTCTCTCACCCCTACCCTCTCTCACCCAGGGGTCATGGTGTAAAGCCTTAAGGGAGCCCATCTCGCTTTTTGTCTCTTTCTCTCCCTCTCTCTTTGGCTTGTATCCATTCGGCCCCATTCAGCCTACTGTTTTAAGATGTTTACCTCCATCCAGGTGCCAAAATTTTCCTGGCGAGCGGTAGCGAGCCAGCATATATACTGTATGTTTGTTTTGACAGCAAGCTAAATTTGTAAATTTTTCGATAAAAATGTCTCCATACAGTGCTGACTCGCTATCGCTCGCCAGGAAGAAATTAACACCTGGATGGGGATAAACGTCTTAAAACAGTTGGCTGAATGGGGCCGAATGGAT